>JARHVA010001165.1:785000-1137500 GCA_037957365.1 Torreya grandis | reverse complement strand
TGATTAAGTTGATGTTGCTTTTAATTTAACTTGTTATGTATGGTATAATCAACCTCATAATATTCAACATACAATAAAAGTGATAAACAAATAAGAACTTGTAGAATTTGAGATATATTAGTATACCATTTTATTCAAGAAACTCAACATGTTTCTAATATAAATAGACAAATTTAGGAAGATAGAGATAGAGTTTTAGCTATTAATCCTAGATCTAGAGATAATTTTATTTTTTATTCTTATCCATTTGATGGTTTTGTTATGCCCTTTGAACCTAATAATATACATTTATAATTAAATCAATATAATCATGTTAAATAAAATCAACATGTTGACCATTTTAACTACAAGTCAAAATGGATCAACTCCCTATAGTTCAAAACATGACATATGGGTATATTTTAATGTCATATGGTGTTTCATAGTCTATTTTATGTAATTTCATATGTTTTTATCCTTGGTCATGATCTAATTAAGTTATTGTGTCATTTAGGGGTCATATATGGGTCATAAATAAAGTTGTATGCTTTGCAAGGTGGTCAAGTGTTCCAAACTTCCTTATCACATCCAATGTGTTATATTCCTTGTTAGTAATGTTAGGAATAACTGAAACATGTAGGTTCCTAACTAAAAATCAATAAAACTACTATAAAAGAGGGAGTTTCAAAGGTTGTATAGCTTATGAGAGAGAGTAGCACATAATATAATCTTTTGGGATTTATATTTAACTTTATTATACTAATTTCCATGTTTTACATGCTTTTTAAGTTCCAAAATTGGGCTAAAATCATTCTATCTTTCCATCACTCTACTATGCAAGTAAAACTAGTTAATAGGTCTTTGGATAGTATGATCAGTAAGAGGACTTCCATGTCAAGAGATCTTGGTGGTATATAGTAAACTTAGTCATTAATTTTCATGTTTGGAGTTCAAGTATTGGTGGTCTATACTTTATGAACCCTCCTTAACAAGTTGATTGTCTTGTTTTGCATGCTAATACTCACACCCTATACATTTTTGCCATTATTTGAGCATGCCCATATAATCCAAATAATTAAATGGATTTTATAGTATCTGAGGTTACTTCTCACATGTTTTCCACCTTTGTTTGCATGTTTTGAAGTGTTTTTATGAGTTCAAATCCTTGAGGTTGTAAGTTGATGTTTTTAGTGAGGTTGCAATTAGTTTTAATCAGTTACAAAAGGTCTCTTTCACTATAATGTATTAAATTAAGTATTAATTTATGTTTCATTAGTATAAAATTTCATGACAATATCCTTATTCCCATGTTCAATCTCCAAGATTAGCATTATAAAGGTTTATTTGAAAATGTAAGACACAGTCAGCTCTCAGTTCACTTTCACTTACAGTCATGGAATATAAGGGTATTAAGAACATTTATGAAGATGTTTAAAGAGTTTAAAGGTATTTTAATGCATTATTTTTATATGACCAATTAATTTAAACCTCTTTAATACCATTTAAATGATGATTGGATAGTTAATTCACATATATGCATAGTCATGCACTATTGGTGTGCATATAAAATAAAATAGGGACATTGGGATGAAGCTATAGAAACATTTTACAATAATTTAAAGGTTAATGAAGCCAATTTTATGTCTTTTGAAAAGTTTTAACTAGTTTCAAGCTCATATACCATACAAACTAGTTATCTCAACCATCACTACCTGGTCTGGAACTTAATGCATGCCTATAGGTGCTATATAAGGAGCCCATCATGTTGATACAAATAATTGTATTGTTTTCAATTTCTTTTGGATGGAATATTTTCATTTGAAGATATTAAAAGAGCCATTACTAGTTAAAGGATATTTTAGCATGCATATTGCTCATCTCCACACTCACTACCTTTATACATGAATGCACACCTATAGGTGGCCCCACAAAGAGATGAAGTGTTGTATGGTGGATTTTAAAACATTTTTTTATGCTTTAATAATGTTTACAGAAGATGTAGAAGCCTTTAAGGTTTAGTATAAGGTCACATTATATGCACAGTCTATATGCTACCTTCACTGCCTTATATGTCATTATGAGTGCATCTATAGGCTACCAAACAGATTTGAGAATGCTTCATGGAGGAATTGGGAATACTTTGAAACCTTTATCAAGTTTTTGGAGATTGGAAATACCTTTACAAGAATTTTTGAATCATTAGTTAAGAATTTAAGCTTGAAGTCTATTTTCAAGTTAAAAAACTCAATTTAAGGACAAAATCCTTGAAAACACCAAAATAGAAGCTTAAACAATTTTAAAGATGCCATATGATGATGTCAAATAGAGTTTAGATGCACCTAAATGTTTCCATATTATAGCCTCAATATAGGGGTACAACCCTATAAAAGGAGGGTGTGTGACAAGTGGAAAATAATGTTTAGAGACCTCAAAATCATGAATTTGTTCACTATAGTTTTTCAATGTATTCTATAAGATTAGAACTTCCAAAGTGGACTTACACCCAAAGTTACAATATGGAGGCATGTATTCATGGTAAGTGGTTATAAGAAATTTAATAGCACATTTATAGTCTAAAGGTCATCAAGAAAGGTTGGAGTACTAGGTTTTGGCCTAATAGACACATCTCTAGGTGTACCATGGTTTAAAAGGCCACATATAATTGACTATAGGTATCTACAGTCTGATAACACAAACCTAGACATGAAAACCTAATGGGTAAAGACACATACAAGTTAAAAAATGATTCCAATAATTATATATGGATCATTTATCATGTGACATAGGTTCTAAGATATATATCCATGTACAAGACCACTATTTTGCTCTAAGATAGTGAACTATAGCTGTTTATGGTATGATAGTGAGCTAGGAAGTGGTGTTTTTGATGTTGAAATAGCTTGATATTGAGGTAAATGAATATAAGTGACTATAAAATGACCTTGGTAACTATAATAAGGTATTTTATAAATGTATTAATGGCCTAAACCATGTAATATCACCTACAGGTAGTCCCTTTTTGAGGTAAAATATAGTTAGCCTATCAATCAGGCCTAAAAGAGCAAGGACATGGGTTGAGGGTGTAAGCATAAATGATAATATTTTTGAACATATTAAAAACCTTAAAAGTGATAGTGAATAGTCCATGACACTATCATATCATGTAAAAAAAGCATAAAAAGGGCTCTAACAAAGCAACAAATGGTCCACATTAAGACCTTACACATAGTGAGCTTCCCAATGAGTTTGTCTTGGGTTTTGAAGCATTTATAGGTGATAGAGGTACCAAAAGAACATAAAAATTTGTAAATATCATACCCATTTCTTGGATAAGTTCCTAAAATAATCACTTTTGATGATATAATAAGGGAATTACCCTTTATTTTATCTTAGACAGAGGGTACTCCCCTAGGATGCAAACTTACAGACTTTGAAGAAATGTAATAATAAGGAAGGTTGAGGGTTGATAAAACATTTAAATAAAGTATATAATTTTAATATATAAATGTATCAACATAGGTAAACCATTAATGATTTTAGAAACATGTCATAATGGCCTAGACTCATAAGTATACATATAAACCTACTCGGTCTAGATTAGGCCTAAAGCCCTAGAGGGGTATGATTTCACTTATATCATTATGTGAGCATTACAATGAATTTAAAAATATTAATTAAATATTATAAGGTGTTTTCAAGTTTATAGTATGTAAAATAATCCATAGGGAAGCCATTTTTGTCTTAAGATTAACTCAAGCCTATTTAGAATGGAAGACAATGCTCGAGAGGCTAACTTAAGATGCTCATACCTACTTGGAGGTTTTTCATGGGAATAAAAGGATTTTAAGGATAATTATGAGGCATTTAAAAAATATTTCATGAAATTTTCTATGGGATTGAACATCAGATCTTCATGGACAGTCCTGAGAGGGCAAAATGGTCTAAAACCCTTGCTAAGGACCCAATTGGGAAAATGAAGTCGGAGAGGCATATATATGGAATTTAATGGATTTTTAAATGATTATAGGTTGTATAAGACTCTCAAAGGATCCTTCCCATAAATTTTAATTATACCCTACCTATATAAATAGGGTGTGAAATGGATTTTTTTAACAATTTATGGTGTTGTGTAGGTACAAAAGGGTTTCAAAGGATGCAAGTCAATTTGGGAAATATTTTGGGAATTTATATAATCCATAATGTCAATTTATTGTATCATAAGGTCTCATATTTTGTTTTTTGAAGTGCCTTCATCTTAGCCAATCAAAATAGGGATACTGCACAAGTTAGTGAGAGAGTGAAAACATCAAGTGGGAAGTTTTTTAAGGATTTTCTAAACAATATAAGGACATGAGGGGTCCTAAAAGGTGTCATTCACTCCTTTTTATGGATAAAATTGGAAAATTTAAGGAAACATTGGTATAAAGTGTACAAGGTGGATGAAAGAAGAGTTATTTAGATTGGAGGTAATGATAACTCATCTTTAGAAGAATATTAATGATTAGGGATGCAACCAATGCATATTAGATCATGTATACAACCCCTAAATATTAATTAAATAATAATAATAATATATATCCCTAATCAACTTTGGGATGTTCCAAAAGTGATAAATGATGAAGGGAGTTTTTTGAGCAAGTAAAAGGAGTTCTATACCACATTTTAGGAGTTTCATGCCTTTAAGGGCCATGTGTCCTATCAATCCTCGAATGATATATCTAAAAATTAATCCCAATACATGTGTAACTCTTTTTATTATCATGACATATGTCCTAGTGACTCTTGGAATTTACTCTCTTCTCCTCTATCTTGAATTCTATAAGTAAAAGCCATTTTGGCACTTTTAAACTAATACCACACCATGTATGACAAAGATCTACTAGAATGACGTTGTATTTTTCCTTTTAAAATTAAATTAAAGTCTATTTTTAAGTTCATAAACATGTTTCTAAGTGTGCAAAGTTATGTATGGTGAAATTAGTGATAATATTCTATCTTTGCTTTCCTTATTCTCTCATGTTTATGCAAGAGTACCTATTCTAATAGGTCATATAAAGTGTAGTCAAGTGTGTTATGATCCTTTAAAGTGTAAAATTTTAATTGGAGTGTGAAATATACCCTATGGTTCACTTACCTTGTGTTTACTCATACATATCACCTCTGTATTGAAGCTTAGAACCTTCTAAGACTTAGAAGATAGTTTGTATGCTTTGTTTCTTAGTGAAAGAAGTATGATGGACAAGTAGAAATCATATTTATGTATTAACCCCTTGGATTTGTTTAATTTCATGTCAAATTATATCCCTTTTCCTATGAGCATATAGTTAATTAGGTGATAAGAATTTCAAGGTATATTTAGGGAGCTATCCCTTAAACCTAGAGATCTACTTCTACCTATAGGAAAACCCAAATACTTATAAGTATTCCCATGTTTCAAAAATTTGGAAGAGGATTAAACACCCTATTATAGGGTGAAATATTTGGTGAAAACACAACCAATTAAAATAGAAGAGACTACTAAAACTTCCAATGGAAGATCCAAAAAATTTGAGACTACAAGATATGATTTAAGGTTTGCAAGACAATAGAGATTAGGATTATCTCACTAAGGATCAAGTTGGTTTTGAAGTTAAAGTAGAATAATAAATAGCATTAAATCCATGTATTTATACAAATCCACTCAACATTAGAAATCATCCAAGTAAGTTACCTTTACTTTAAGGATTAAATATATCAAATTTTTTCAGATCTTGTGGGGAATCTTGGAAATATCATTTATATTCATTTATGTTAGTCTGTACTACTCTTGGTATAACAAGTGAAAAAAAAAATCATAAATTTTTTTTTCAAAAAATTGAAGGGAAATTTGTCCATATTTTTTTAGTTTTCCTACTAAAGCTATCAACACTTGGAAAACTACTGAATATTGACTAGAATTATCTTTTGGAAAAGCTAAGGAAGACTTAGACCTAGTCAATGATCTTGTAAATTTTTATCTTGATCTAGGAGAAACCATGTATCATTTCATTACTATATTTACTAAGTTGTATCAAAAGATTCCTTGTAATCTTATACCTTCTAAGAAATTATATAGACTTTAATTTTGTATTACTTTACCTTTGAAGTATAAAATGGCCTTAGAAGATAAAAACCTTATAGAATATGATAGAACTATAACATTTTTCATTGAGTATGAAAATTAACTTAAACTTATTAGTTTTAAAGATAGGTCTTCTATATATCTAAATTTAGAAAATGCAAATTTTTTGAAAGTCATTCAAAGTCTAGAAAATGAACTGGTCATTTTTAAACAACTAAATGACAAACCTTATTCATATAATATAATCATTATTTTAAATGAAAGTAAAAATAAAGAAGCTACTCTTTATTGTAATGTGTTTGAATTAGATCATGATCTAGATTTATGTATTGTTGTTCATAAATTTAAAAATTTTATTCAATGGAAAGATAATATATTTTTTGATCTACTAGAAAACATAAATATTTGTGTTCTTGATGATCCATTAGTAAAAAAAAGTGCTTATGTTGTTAATACTAGAAATAAAAATTACAATTCTTCTCAAAATAACAATACAATACCTAATAATTGTTATTATAAAGATAAAGGTAAAGGAACTCAAAATAATTCTTCAAATAATTCATTTGATAATTCTTCTCAAAACATTCCTTTATCAATTGGTTATAATAATACTGAATATCGACCTTATAAGCCTAAGAATTATACTAAAATTTGACAATCTAATGCTAAAGATTATAATATTATTAATGATTTATCTACAATTAAAGATGTATTTTCATTATTATAAGTATCTATCCTTCCAAGAAAAATTGATAAAATTAACGAAGTTATTAAGAATCTAAATTATAGAAATGATGTAGGCTTAAAAGCAAAGGATAGTAATGAACAAACATATATTTTTCTCAAAATTATGATCCTCTTGTAGATTATATACCTCCTTTTTATGTTTAAATCAAAATTTCTAATAAGATAATCAATAATTTTAACTTAGATCTAATATATTCAAATAATATAATACCCAAATTTATTATAGATTAATTATCTCTTATGAAACTGATAATAGGAAGTTTATTGGATTTGATTAAAGACAAACTAAAAGTTGTCATAAGTTTTAAGATATAGTCATTAAAATTAATCAAGATGAAAGAATTTGATGTATGACTAATGTCCAAATTTTAGACTTTCCTTGTAATTATGATTTGTTATTAGGAAGATATTAGTCAAAAACAATAGGTGTTTTTATCAAAAAAGATATTACATGGGTTCTCATAAGTAATGAGATTCATTTCATAAAAAGAGAGGATTGGTCTAGTACACCTATAGAATCAGCTAATCCTTCCACTATTTCCTATGTTGAAATAGGTATCAAATATTATGAGGTGATGAACTTGGATGAACCATAAAATTAGAAAGAAGAATTCTTTGATAAAAAAATTATATGGTCACTATATATTGACGGAACCTATTCTCAATTAGGAAATGGTGCTAGAATTTGTTTAATCTATCTTATTAGTAAGATATTCTATTATTTTTACAAATTATCATTTGAAAATAATAATAATAATAAATCAAAATTTAAAGAACTATGTTTAGGTTTGGAAAAATCTATTGAGCTTAATATCAATCATCTATAAGTCTTTGGAGATTCTAAATTAATTGTTAGGCAAGTTTGAAAAATTTACAAAACTAACAAAACTCATTTACATTGTTATACTCAAAAAGCTTGGTCTTTTATTGAAAAATTTGAAGATTTTAATATCACTCACATACTAAGATAATAAAACAATAGAGCTAATAAGCTTTCTATTTTTGCTTCAAGCCCTACTCTAAGTGAGAATGAACAAATCATAGACTTCTCTTTTTCTAAAAAATTTCAACCTAAAATTATAGATTTGAATGATAGTTGGCCTATTTTTAGTTGTGATGAACACATAGATTTATTTATTAAACTATTTTAATCATGATGATTATGTATTAAATTTTGGAGATTCTCTGCAATTGAGTACCAATAAATTGCTTGTTGGTTTAGGAAGTTTGGAATCTATGTTTACACCTAATGATGAGCCCAAAATTTATAGAGAAAATAACCTTATAGAAGAATTATTAGTAAAACCACTCCTATTAATTTAGGTATAGAAAATAATCATAAATATATGTATTTAGGAATTCAATGTACTGCAATTGAAAAGGTGAAATTTATTAAATTATTCAAAGAGTTCATGAATGTGTTCACTTGGTCATATAAAGATATTAAAGTTTATAATATTGATATTATTAAACATGATAATCTATTAAACTTGGTATTAAACATGTAATATATAAAATATGAATAATTAACCCAATATTGGAGGATACCATTAATAAAGAGCTAGATAAAATGATTGATGATGGTGTCATTTTTTCTATAAAGTATTTTAAGTGGGTAGCTTATTTAGTACTAGTTAGAAATAAAAATGATGATATTATATTATGTGTTGATTTTAAGGACTTGAACAAGTCTAGAGTTAAAGATAATTTTCCCTTACCAAGTATAGGTCATATTTTGTAATAAGTTGTGGGATCTAAAATGATGTCATTATTAGATGGATTTTTTGGTTATAATTAATTTTTTATAAATACCAAAGATAGACTTAAAAAAAAATTTACTACTCATAGAGGAACTTTTGATTATAATATAATGCCATTTGGATTAATTAATGCAGGAGATGATTTTAAAAGATATATGCATGTTGCGTTTGATGACTTAATTAACGTTATTATTCAGGTCTATCTTGATGATCTCATCATTCATTCTAAAAGATGTAAAAAGCATTTAGATCATCTTAATGAAGTTTTCACAAGATGTATAAAGTATGATATTTATTGAAATCAAAATAAATAATTTGTTTAGTGTTAACAAAGGTAAATTATTAGGATACATAATTTTTAGAGATGGCATTTCCATAGATCTTGAATGTATTAAAGCCATTAAGGAATTACCTCCTCCTAAATATGAATCTAGTTTATGATCTTTCTTTGGTAAAATTAATTTTTTTAGGAAATTCATATCATATTTTTTTGATAAGTTTAATCATATACAATTATTATTTAAGAAGGATAAATATTATACTTGAGATTAAGGTGCTGATTTAACATTTAAAAACATTAAATATTTGCTAGACTAGTACTTGCTAGACCAGATTTAAAGAAATCATTTATTTTTTATGTTAATTAAACTAAAAATGGAATTTGAGATATTATTATGAAATAATATAATAAATAATTATTAAAAACCAATTGGTTATGTGAGTCAAGAATTAAAAGATGTTAAAATTAGGTAACCTCTTATTGAGAAATTTGTTTTATCATTAGTTTCCTCTTTAATCCAATTTTATTATTTATTTATGGGATATAAAGTTATATTATGATCTAAAGTACATATTTTATCTTATATTTTGAAACAACCAACCATTCAATGAAGGCTTGAAAAATAGATATTAAAAATTCAAGAGTTCAATCTTGAATTTTAATCTTCTAAGATAATTAAAGGTAATGACTAGGTAAAACATTTAGCTGAAAATACTTCTTCAAGTATTAATGTTTTAGTCTTGTCAGATGATGATAATTTAAATGAAAATACTCATTTAAAAACCATGAAAATATCTTATTTTTCTAAAAATTTCAAATTTGCTCTTGAAATGAATGAATGGGATTATATGCTTTCCAATGATGATTGGTATCATGACTTAGTATTTTATTTTCAAAATCAATCTCATCCTGATAATTTTGATAAGAAACAAAGACATTCTTTATGATTAATAGCTTAAAATTTTTATTTATTATAAAATTTCTTATTTTGTCAAAATAGAGATGGTGTTTTATTAAGGTGCCTTATACATGATAACACTCAAAAAGTTATTAGAGGTTGCCACAAAGGAAATTATGGTGGATATTATATTAGAAAAAACCACCATTTATAATATTTTATGGTCATGTTATTATTAGCCTACATTATTTCAAGATGATTATAAGTTAGTTCATTTTTATATGCCATGACAATTATTTGTTGGTAGAGGTAAGTTACCTAGAATGACTTTATATCCTATGATACCTAAAAAACTATTCACATAATGGGGTATTGATTTTATTTTAGATATACACCCACCTTAATGAGTTTGTCATAAATATAACTTAATAACAATAGATTATTTCACTAAATGGCACAAGGCTAAATCCCTTAAAAGTTTTGTAACAAGTGAAGTGATTTCATTTATAGAAAATCATATTTTATTTAGATTTGGAGTTCATTATGAAATCATATCTGATAAGGGATCTTAATTTATTTCAAAAATTTTTATAGATTTCTTTTAAAAATATTCTATTATATCTAGTCATTCGTCTAAATATTACCCTTAGAGTAATGGTCAAGCTGAGTCAATAAATAAAAATATGATTTTAATCATGAAAAAGTTAGTTTGTAAAAATAAATGAAATTGGCATCTTAAATTTTTTGAAGCCTTATGAAATAATAGAACTATTTTCAAAGTGGTAACTGATTATTCACCCTTCATGTTGGCATATGAATTTGAAGCCACTTTACTAATAGAACTCTAGATTTATTTAGTAAGCACTGCTTTACAATATGTTTTTAAAGATACTAATTTGATTGAGTAAAGATAACATGATTTAATATCTCTTGATGAATCCAAAGCAATAGTATTACAAAAATTAGAAAGGGCTAAACAAAAACTAAAAAGCTTTTTTGATAATAAAATTTCCAATAAAAAAATCAAAGTTGGTGTTTTAGTTTTATACTTGGATAAAGCTCATGAAGATCCTACTAAGCGTCATAAATTTGATTAATTATGTCTTGGTCCTTATCGTATTACAACTATACTTGAAAATAATGATCTCCACTCAAAATATCTTGATGGGAATTGGTTACATTATTCAATTAATATCCATCATTTAAAGTTGTATCATATTTAGTTTTTTTTAGATTTATTTCTTTCTTTTGGTTTGTTTCTTATTTTCTTTTCTTTTATATTGTCTCCTTGTGGTTTCTTTGCTTGTTTTTTTCTTGTTATTGTTTACCTTTTATTTTTAAAAGATCAACAAATGTCTCAAGTCAATGAGGTCTTCATGTTATGGAGGAAGAATACAAAGATGTTGCAATACAATTATAATTTAAGTTATTTTGAGATATTATTCTTTATAAGCTTAATTTTATTTATAAATGAATAATATATAATGAGTTATAACTAGTTGTTGAAGTAATATTTTATTTTAAAAAATTGTATTATAGACTTGTATTTGTTCATGTGTCCAACCTGAACTCCCTTGTCATATTATTCCCTTTATTCATGCCATGTTAGTTGAACATCCCATCCCTTATTGAAAATTATTGTAAAGGGGTTTATGCATAGCTGCTTGAGAAATGATTTACTTAGATCACACTCTCAATATCATTTTTTTTTATAATAGGCAATTTGATTGGTACTCAATTTCATATTTAAATCTAAAACTATAGTCGGGGACCTTAGTCAATTAATAATATGATAATGATTTGTTTATGAATTCATACTTATGCTATAGTGGTTTCAAAAAACATTAATGGTTGAATATATATATATATATATATATATATATATATATATATATATATATATATATATATATATGTATATATGTATGTATATCAAATAATTTTTTTCAGTCATGAGATTTTGGTGGACAAAGTTGATCAGATTACATTGAACTAATTATTATAATATTTTCAATTTGAAAACTATAAATATTATATCAAAATTTAAAGCCATTATATGGATGTATTATAAATGGTTTTCAGTTAGTTACATTTGAATGTAACTACAAGTATGGATATCGATGCAAAATGTCTGTTTCATAAATAGAATTTGATATAACATGGAAACCTAAGTTATTATTTGGAGGATTATCAAATAATCATAAAGCATTCTAAATTTTAATCTAAAAATGTTATATTATCCTAAGTATGCAAAGTAAGGTGGTGGATCTAATGAATATTTTAAAGTGGTCATGGGGTGATGATTTTATTTTAAAGAAAGGTTTGAAATTATTCTATGTTTAACGTTGGTCAATGTCAAGGCTCATGTTATTTATTTTCAAATGGTAAGTTGGTTTTCTAGTTGGCAAGTCTGTTTAATAATAAGTGTGTTGGATGTTTCAATATTTAGATAATATCAAAGGTAATATTATGAATTACATGTGGATTTTAAATGACTATAAATACATGAGTTAATTGCTGTTTTAGTAAGTAAATTGGTCACTAATAAAATTGAAGTTTTGTTAAACAATTTAGCAGTTAATTAAATGACCTACCTCAAATTGAGAAACTAATCAAGTAAAGGAATGTAAGAAAAGATAATTTAGGCATAGGTTATGGTATAAAAATAACTTTGTTTTATTTTTTATAATCATTTTCTTCAAAACATGCAGTGAAAGATATACTCTACTAGGATAAATTTGGGAAGTTACAGACACAGTGTTAATAGGTGTGCCATTGTTAAAAGCAAATATTTATGAAAGGGATAGTTATCTTTTAGCACTATGACTGGTCTGCATGGAAATTAAATGACAATTTTCAAATTTAAATGATATTTTGGTAAATTATAGCAAGATAGACTATTTATTTTAAATATTTTTGCATGCATGATTTTTTTGTGATAAGGTCAGTTGGAAGAGATATCAATTTTCTTAGAAAATCAATTATTTTATAGGTTTATCATTTTTTTTGGTATGATATTTTGATGATGAAAGTGTATTTTTTTTCTGATATAATGTTCATTGCTATTTTTAAAGTTAAATATAGGAAAAAATAAGGATTATCATTTTAGATATGAAGCACTAGGAATATCTAAACTGTAATCCAAGATGATGATGAAATTATATTTGAAAAATGTGATATTCTAGATTTTGGGTTCTCTATTCTATCAATAGTTTGTTAAAATAGTGATTTGGTCATATCAATTGGATTTCAAATCTATGGTTTATAGATGCAAGAAGATTTGATAAAATGAGTTAGAGATGATTATTTTCATGGAGATTTGATGATTCAAAAATTGCTTTTTTGGGTATAATTTGAAGAGTTTTGATATATAATTTTTTTTTACATGTAATATATGGTATTATAAAAATAAAATGTTTATTTCAAAGATATCAAATGCATTTTATATTTTTATTTTCAAAGTCAAAAACTAAAAAAATAATGAGAAAATGGTGGACAATTTTGGAAAAGTTGTGATAAAGTTGTTTTTTTGACTTTCAAAATGATGATTTGAAAAGAGTATGACTATGTCAAAGGATTATAGTTTTGTGAATGAAAATTATTATTTATGGTTTTGGATTTGTTATCAGTTTTTGAAAATACATACAGTTTACAATTGTGAATAATTTATATTGTATTTATGGAGACTATATTTGTACAGTGAGAATAGGATGTTATAGGGTATGGAAAAATATTTTGAAATAAAATTATGAAGAATATAATTTTATGTAATCATTATGAATTTGAGTTTGAGCATTATATTGGTATATATAAATGATTTTAGTAATGAAAGTTGAATCCTTGATTTGATTTTGTTGATATAAGTGGAAATTTCATAAAGTGGCTAAAAGCTAAATATGGAAGTATAGTTATTATCATTGATTTTATAGTAAATATTTTCATTTTTGAAGTTCAGTCAAATCATGATGATAAGATTTTGAATATATTTTGAATTATATTTAGAATGTTAGGTTGGGATCAACTAGATCAAATAGGAATAATGATAATAACAATTGGGAAAGAAATCACAATTCTAGTAGCATGAACCAAAATGCACATAATAGGAAATTTCATAGAGGAGGTTTTGGGGCTAGATAGTTTGTCACTAGATATACAAGTACAGGAACATGAATGCCCATTCATTTTGATGTCATTGACCCAAAATTTTGGAATGTGTTGAATAATTTTCCTTGTAATCATATTAATCATAGGGGAAATATAAGTTTTCATGGTCACAGATTTAAAGCTAGATCCCATTCTCATAGTATCTCTTCCCATTAGTTGCAAACTAATCCTCATCAATTGATTATTCAATCTTATAGTTAGGAAAGAGTTAATGTTGTTAATGAGCCACCATAATAGGACAATGAGCTAATCCATGTAAAGAATTTTGTAAATATTACATTGTCAACTTATTCTAGTGAGCCTAGACCACCTCAAAGGATGCCTATTATTAAATTTAGGAAGTTTAGTTTGGATAAACCTCTTGTTTTTATACATCCATCCACTTCAAGGAAGAATTCAAATACTCAAGATGAATATGAAACTCCAACAAAAATCAGAGTGGTGAAGTGAATCAAATTGGAGATAGATGATGTTGAGAGTGATTTGGGAATACAATTTGTTCAAATTTCAATAGTTTAGATGGAGTATAATGAATTTTTTACTAAAAAATGAGAATTAGTGATAGAGGTTCTATCTAATTATGATGACTCTTGATTATCATAGAGCTACATTTTATTTCATAATTGAACTTTAAATTGATAAAACGTAGTACATTTTATATTTTGATACTTTAATTATATTTTGGAGTGCAAATAGACTTTAAATTTGATATATATATATATTCTTAAGTATTTTGGATTATATATATAATAGAATTAATACAGATAAGAATTTCATTTAAATTTGAATTTTATTATTATTATTATTATTATTATTATTATTATTATTATTATTATTATTATTATTATTATTATTATTATTATTATTAGAGGGTCCATACCCATTAGGAAAAACTTGGTCTATTTTAAAAGTATTGATCTCTTAAGACTTTTAAAGTCTTAAGTAAATCTTTACTTATAACTACCAATATTAATTAACTTTTAAAAGTCAATTATTTTATGTTAATAATTAACTTACTAAGGTTAGTTATAAATTAATTTTCAACTAACTTAGAATTATAAAAGGATGTTAAAGATTCATTTGAAGAGAGGAACAACACATGTATTAAAGACTATTACATTCTAAGTCAATCATTTATCTCTCTTCTATGCAATTTCTCTGAGATAGTATGACTTTTACAGATAGGCCAATGGTACTTTCTCTAATGGTTGAGTATATTTCTTAGACAATGCAGGTATATCCAGTCTTATATTATCATTTATAATAGATTATCTATAGTTATCAAGTTTAACATCTTTCAATGATTTCTTCTTATAGTCTTATGTGCATAATCTGAGTATTCAACCCAAATAATGATGAAAACTTCATTATTTGCAACATATTATTGATCCAATTGCTTGTAAAAGTTATCTTTTAAATATATTTTATAATAAATATGTTTGTTTTTCAAATAAAAATGATCTATTTTGTTAAGATGACTCTCTTTTGTTGAGACTCGCATATTTTTGTTTATATTGTATTTTATTTGACTTTGACTCTTAATTTAGTTTAAATATGATTTTAACATAGTTTCTAATTGATCTAATTTATTTTATATTTATTATATTTTTAACATTATTAGTTGTATTAATTTTACTGTTTATTTCTTTATTTATTTATTTATTAATTTTCTTAGGTTAATTAAATGTTTAGTTAGTATTAGATTTGTTTTATTTTAGGTATAGATTAGATTATTTTAGGTTATCTTAATTAGTTTGGTGTTTGATGTTTTTCTTTGCATATTTACTTTGATTGTTGAGTTATGTTTGACTATTGAAGATATGCTTATAGACTAATGTATTTTATTATCTTCGTTTTCCCTTTGTACTTATTTGTTTATTATCTTGGTGTTTATTTGAAAGTTATAACAACAAATCAAGATATTATTCTCAGAATATATTTTATTCTTGAATCAGATGTATTTCCTTAAAGAAATTTTATTATTCATAGGATCTTTACATTGGATAGGATTGATTACACATTCATATTTGAATTGATTCGTTATTTGATAAGTAGATTTCTGAATTATAATGGAATATCTTATATCCAATATCCTATTTTATATTTCCTAGAACATTTAAAAAACCCCTTGCATATTTAGAATCATATTCATACATTTAAAACCTTACCATTATACTAGTATAATTCCAACTTAACCTTCAAAATAGGTGAAAGGATTGATTAGTTGATGGAACATTTTTCATTATCAACATATTTGACAAGTGGAACTTGTCAAATTCAATCATATGGCTATATGCATGTATAAAGTGAAACTTTTATTCCATAATTTTGTATTCATTAAAAATGAAATATTGTTAGTTCCTATTCATCATCATACTTGTCAAGGGATCCATGGAGTAGTGATAGTATTGACATGTTATACTTATGAGGAGCTACATGGAGTAGTGATAATATTAACTTATACACATCATTCTTGCCAGGTTCCCTAATTACTTTTCTTCAAAATGAGAAAAACACTCTCTAGGTTAGAGAGATGTTTAGAGGGGATGGAAGATTTTGTGGAACTCTTTTTGGCTATTTTTTTTGGATTTTACAATGATCATATGTACTCTTTATAATTTAGTGAAAATTTCACTAAGAAATGTATTGGCTAATCTTGCAGTTCTAGACCCTAGGATGGTCATCACAGAACCAATTAGAGTAAGTAATACTTATAACTATCTTTTATTAATATAGAGATGTCATAGAGTAGGGTATTATGGGACTAATACTCTAGGAATAAAGCAATTTGAATGAACTATGGTGATTTTTATTGGTAAAATTTCATTTATTTATGTAAATTGACATTATATACCATGTTTTAGATTATGGTAAAAGCAGGTTTTGAAGGGACCCCAAAACCCTTTAACAAAATCAAGAAAGATAAAGCATTAACAACCACTAGGATAAGTAGTCCTGAAACCTACAGAAGAGCAGCATCAAAATCAGGTTTTACAGGGACCTGAAACCACAAACATAGTCCAATAAAAGTACCCAAGTTTTACGAGGACCTGAAACCTCAAAGAACTTACAGCATAGGGTAAAGAATGCTAATATATATATATATATATATATATCATTAGAATTCTACCCTAGCCAACGATGCAAGTTACCATTGCAATAAACAATAATGACACATAAGCATTTACCATGACATTAAAATTTTGCAAAATACCTTTGGTTTCTTAGTCACTTTGATTTGATAGAAACACCATCAGATCCAACAATAATGATAGCCATAGCCAAGTCGAGAAAAAGGCCATGCTCCACCACACCCTCAAACCCTAAAATTGCACTCTTAGACATCAAAGACAAGTGGCTTGAAGTTCCAGTCCCGCCATGGGAAAGGCCGCCTAGATCTATGTCCACCTCATGTGCACGGAGCTCATTATTGCCATTATAGTCTCAAGGCACTCCACTCAATAATCTAGTCTGAGGCTATAAAGCCATGCACCTGCTCCATATAAAACACTGGCACTAAGAAGTCATGCCTCTTGTGCTACATTAGGAAATACTGAGTGACCAGCGTCGACCATCGACCAGGTTGCCTGTGGCCTCAACCATTTTTTCCTTGCATAGGGCACCACACCCACTTAGGGTTTGTGCAGGGTGCCACACCCACTTAGGGTTTGACATTATATACCATGTTATTGCTTTGCTAAATAATATTTTTAATTGCCAAAATTTATATTTGATAAGATTCATTGGGGGTGTTGACTAGATTTAAGGGGGAAGGATGTTACATCCTGATTCCTCACTAGGAAAACATGCTAGATTATTTGTGGATATCTAGTTGACAAATTTAGGTTTGGGTATTTTTAACTAAGCTTAGATATATTATGATATGGGATAATAGAATATTATTTAGGCTACATGATCACCCTACTATGAGCTAGCTATAAGTAAATATTTACATTTTGATCATGTTAATTTGTCATTTTAGTTATATTTTATGATGAATATATATCATGAATGTCATGGTTTAACTACCTATTTTTTTGTGAGGTGGTTGTAGGAGAATATATCCCTTAGAGAGTGCTGAAGGGAGAGCATCATCAAAGAGAGTGACATAGATCATGATGTTAGAGGATGATAGAGAAACTGGCTAGTACTTTGCACACACCACATTAGATGACACATGATTATATGCATAATTAAATGGTCAACAAAGTGTGTTTGTTTTCATTTACATTAGATAGTCATTATACTTGGTTTGTCAACAAATTTTAATGGTTTTGTAGAATTACATAGTGTGACTAGTGTGTTAGTCTAAATTATACTTAAGTGATTTTGTCTTCTGTGATTACATTTATGACCATTAATATTTTCTTAGAAATGCAATTTACGTGGTTAGAGTAAATTTTAATCTATTGACCAAAGAAGTTAGTCATTAAATTATTATGATAATAAAAGTGATGATAATATGGATTTTTATGAATTGATAAATATAAGGTTTGAAAATAAAAATAATAAAATGGAATAAAATAAAAATAAAAAGGAAAATCCATAAAATAAATATAGATATTGATTTAATAAAAGCTAATAAAAATAAAGAAAGCCATCGAAAGATATTTAAACAAAAATAATATGCCCATTTTTATTAGAAGGGAATTATTAGAGAAGAGAAGGGGAGGAGAAAAGAGGTGTAGCTTAAGGAAGAAGACCAAAAGAGATCTGATGAAGAGGAAAAATAAGGCACTGACTACTAGGTAGGTGATTCCTTATGAATTTATATGTTTTTTTGTAAGATATGGTGATTTGGTGAAATGGGAATTTTCATTCACATAAAATTACATACCTGTATATTTATCTATATATTAGTCTACACAAAACTATCCTATAGCAAAATGGATTACTAGGGGAAAGCAATCTTATTAGTATATTTTGTATAGCTATAGGGATTTTACCTATATTAAGGAATCAAATATAGACTTTGAAAAAAGGAACATCTTGGATAGATAATGATTCTTAATTGCTAATTGGTATGGTAATATTTAAATGAACTTGATAATGATTATCTAGTTTAAAAAGTATAGTTATTGTAATTATTTCACTCATACGTAACAATATTAGAGATAGTAGGATCATATTAGTTAATTTTATTTTCTTCCATATTGATATCATAATTCAACCATCTGATGACCCATTAGAAAAAATATGCATTAAATATGGGATTTATTTGAGATAATATATAGTGTAATCAAATAACCAATATATTAGTTATATTATTAATACATATATCATTTATCTGATTAAAATACATAATAGTGGTTATTTTTTAAAACTATATATCAATAAATTGGATATTTTTTTGAGTTATTTACTTGTTTTAGCTATTAAACTAGTGTAAATATTAAAAAAAAATTGTTGAAGTTTAAAATTACAATAAATTCATTTGAGAGTCATTGAGTTTAGTATTATATTAAACTCAATTTTGAAATCAATGTATATTATAAAATTGACTAAGTAATCCATTAATACATTTAAATCAAAGTCGTTAATACTTAGTTATTACTATCTTGAGTTGCCATGTAAATCATTTTTAGGATTACTAAATTTGAAATTATACTGAGAATATTAAAATAGAATAAACTATATGATATGCAACAATATTGATTAGAGTAGACAATGATAAATGTAAATTCCCCTAATACGTAGTACCAGCAATAGGTTTTATAGGGATAAGTTTTATATAGTGGGTTTATTGTATTTGTTAAATGTGGAGTATCTCTATCCTTTTGTGTTGCTATGCATGATAAATCCTATCAAACAGCATCATAATAAATCTAAATTTTAAATCATGGGATGAGAGTGGAAATGCTTTATATTATCATTATAAGAAATACTTATAATTTTGTTATACCTTGTGATTTTTTCAAATAAGTGTGTGTTGGCCTCATTTCAAGTTTATTTCTAGATACTTCTTTAAAATTTAAAGGTGTGCCTTACATTTGATATTAATGATATATTGGTGCATAACACACACAAACTACTTATGTTTTATTCTATGTCCATACTATAACCTTTTGAGAATTATTGGTTTAAGAAGTGCATATCATTCCATGATAATTGGGTGTATGAAACATGTACAAGGGCATATACATAAGTAGTTACACAAGGAGTCATGAATATAGATTTTGAATAGCACATTATCTCAATTTGAATGATATGTATATTTATGTGCTTGATGAAACCATAGGGAATTCTAGATTAAGAGACTTAAGTGAACATAGGTTTTGTATCCTCATATCATTAGATTACTTAATTTTGTGCTTGTTATGATATACAAATTTTATTTATTGTTAAGCTTTCAATTAAACAAAGACATAATTATTCTTCGGAATTCAAAATTATAACCATATTAAATAAGTCTCTTACAAATGGATTGAGATGTTTAAAGGAAATTTATAATGAGTTTATGAATTTTTTATTTCTTTGTAATGATTTATTAACTATTAGTTATATGTGTATTTTTTATTAAATACTTATGTGCATCACAAGTTATGAGACTGTTAATGTGTATAAATGCTTTGTTATATCTAATGTATAATGGTGCATCATGATAAATGCTTATAAGTTATGTTTCTTAAAGTGATAGTATGTAGTTTAAACTTAGGGTATACCTGGGTGGTATAATCCCATACTTTATTGATTGTTATTATGGATGTGATTCATCTAATTCCTAAAATCTTATGTTTGGTTATGTGTAGTTATGAAGTTGTGAACTATTATAGTATGGGATATCATATAGTACTACATTATAAATATATGTTAAATTCAAATGGTGCATACTGTAATTGAGATGTCTAGACTCACACATACATTTGATTTGCTTCATTATATTATTGTGTTCCAATCTTACAGACTTTGAGAGTTTAAAAAAACCTATGATAATATATTATTGTGTTTTGTATAAACTATGACTTATTTCATTATATCTAAGTTACTTGAATAATTACTTATGTTTCTATGTTTTCAAAACTATTTTATATGATTGATTGTAGAAAACTAGTAGTATGTGTTTGAATACTAAACCATGATAATATGGGTTATCATAGGGTGTAATATGTTTGGAAACTAATTTTTCTAGTTAAAATCTGTAGTTAAATGTGTGATTACCTAGGTGGTATAAACTATAGTAATTATTTTTAGTATGGGATAGAAAATAATTTAAGATTCATTCATACGTATGATGAAATAAATGTATGGTTAGATTACTCCTATGTTTAGTAATTTATGTGATGTGTTTTCTAGTAGGATGTAAATTAAATTAATCTTGAAATTGAATTATATTTGACCAATCTGCATTGATGATATAAATTAAGGGGTGAGATGGAATTCACTAGCTTACTAGTATCACAATGATAGATGAAGGTAGTTTGATCAAGTGGTGTATATGAATTTGATTGATATATAGATAATTATTATTTATTATTTATAAAACATTGGGTTAAAGTATGTTTAGTGAGATATTATAATTTCATAAGTATGATTTACATGTTTGTGTGATATCTTGCAATAGAATGGTTTTCTATGATACACTGCATGTTTAGTTTAGAAATCATACAACACATAGGTACTTGCTTGTCTCTTTAGATTCTTGCATTATCACTATCTAATAATCCATAAAAGGAGGGAAATTTAATAATGGGATTAGTATGGGGGATTGGTCTATGATTGGTGTGTAAAATCACTTAGATGATACTCTCCCTCCCCATAATAGTGATACCTATCGAGATGACACTTGAGATTTCCATAGATACTTAAGTTTGAGAACTATGTTCTGGGGAAGCCATGTATAATATATGTAAATTGTATTTAATATTACTTATTATTGAATATTAACATGTGAGTTGTAATTAATTATTGTATATTGATAGTAGTTGATGTAGACATGTATCCACTATGGTTGAGTTAATATATTTGCATTTGATATACTCTCAATATATTGGAGATTAGTGATATGTGATGCAATATACTTATTTGTTGTTATCACGCTTTGAGTATTTCTTATAATTACTATAGATTCTCATGGTGTAATCTATTTTTGGTATATGTGTTTAATTTTTTGAAAAAATCATGTATTTCTAGTTGACCCCAATGGGTTTGTTATATTTATACCCATGTAAACACTAAGGGGAGGGGGGGGGCTGTTAGGGATTAGTGTTTACATTGGGTAAAATACTAATTATTATTTACCCATATGGTTAATATGATAATTTATTATTATTAATTTGTTTCCTTGTGTACATTATTATAAAAAATAATATATTACAAGTAGGTTATTATATTTAGTAAGATATCTAAGATATATTATTATCCCTAAATATATGAAATATGTCTCCTATATATATTGTAATATGTTCATTTGTAATATCCAGTGGGTGTAAAAAATAATATATTATGGTTGAGAAACACTTTTTATGTATTATGTCTGATGTCTAGTTCTACTGCATAAATTTTGCGTATTTCTAAAAGCCTTGTGCATTATTTTGAATCTTATGCATGTGTATAACATGTTAATTGATTATATAGGAAGTCTCATGTTGTTTTTAAAAAAAATCAAAATTAAATTTCTTTTATCATTTTTGAATCTATGGTTATCATCAATATCAATACAAAGAATAAAAATTGTATTATCCTCAAATTTTAATTTAAGGCATTGTTGTAAATTATCAACTATAGCTTCCATTTCTTGAAACAATTACTGACCAAATTTAGCACTTAATTGATTTCCTAGTTACTAAACATAAATTAGTGTGCCCACAACTTTTAGACCTCATGAAACTGGTAATATAATATACCTTATTTAATATTTGTAATATATAGTTATTTATAATTCATCTGTATCATGACCTATGTGCTAAATAAATGCAATTATACCTATATTTGGCTCTATATCTTCATCTATTTGCACATGCTATCTATATTAATTCTCAATAAAAACATGAATAGTCAAAGGAATAATTATTAAATGCTTATAATTTATTCATATTTTACCCTTATTCTTAGTCTTATGGGTGGTAGTATGGGATATATAATTTGAATAATGATTTTATCTTTATATTTCTATGTTTTTTATTACAATGTTGAAAAAGTATCAATGGCATGCCTTATTATTCTATGAAAATGATAAAATAGTTTTCCCTCTTGATTATATAATCTATTAGTATATATACACCTTATTGTAGCCAAAACCATTAATTACATGTTAAGTAACATTTATAACATAACATGTGGTATATCTTGCATAGGATTAGTATGTATTATAATAATTGGTTTTATATTCATGAACTCAACATTATTTACTAAATCTACCAAAGGTAACTTATTCATACTTGTAGGGAATAGGTATATATATTTTGCCTCTTGTTCTCTAGTAATGATAGGTTTGACAAATATGTTAGTGTGTACACTCCAATTTCATCACTTTTGTGTCTAGAGTATAATCAAAATGAATTTAAATAAAAATTCATGAATTTAACCATAAATCATCAATTACTTAAAATCATCCATGGAATTATATTTTTTATCCCAAATAATGATGACACATACCTAATTAAGGTAACACATTGTAACACAACATCAACATTATCAATAATATCCTACATCAATTCAACACTTTGTAAATGTTACCACAAGACAATTAAATTGAATTTTTGATTAATAAATAACATTGAAAAGTTATATTAATTCTAATTGCTAATTAACCCTGTTAATTAGGTCTAATATTCATCTAATGGGAAAATCCATATCTATTTAGAATTTCCTATTTTCTAAAATCATATTTGGATTATTTCCTCACCAAATATGGGATCACTAAGGAATGTTTGCAATAAAAATGTACGACATGTTCTTACACACTCAACATGCTCTTATAAACCTCTTACACAAACCATGCCCTAATAATTTTAAACTTTTACATGATCCATGCTTCCATTAATGTATTTTATTATAAATTCATCCTCTAATATTTATGAAGATGAGGATTGATCCTCAACCATTGATCTTCATCTTGCATCAATGGAACATATTTGACAAGAAAATCTATAAATTGAGGAGACCTCCCTCTTCTTAAATTTTTTTTTTGTGTTAGACTTATTCTACCAAAACTCCAATAAAATATTCAACCAAGTTATTAATTTATCAATCAAAAAATGCATAGTGTAAGGGGATATTCTATTAAAATTATATCATAACGTTGACAAAGATCCCAAGCATTATATCTAGGCCAATCAAACTTGAATTATAAAAAATAAGAGAATCCAAAGGAAATGTATATCATTATGTTTTATATATTTTCCATTACATTTATTTCTCTCTTTACTTGAGCTTTCCCAATCTAAGGATATGCACTTGGGTTTTATGGTGTATTCATTTTATTTGGATTTCATACTAAAAATAAACTAAGTCCCTTATAATCCTAGCTTTGCATATAAAACTAACTCCCTCAAATTCCCAAAAAAATCATTATAGTCAACTATAAATTCCCATCAATTAGTATATATTACACTTCCAACAATATTTCCCTTCATGACAAATCCCTATCTTCCAATATAAAATTCTTCCATATTGATAATATATTTCTATAACTCAGTAATGTGTCACTAATCCAATTCCAAATAAAAGAAAAAAAGTACCTTATCAATAATACAATCCCAATTATATGATGAATAACCCTAATATCTTATCCCAAAGAGTACACATTCTAACCTATTTTAATCCTAATCCACCTATTTATCCAAATCAATCCAATACCCCTTTAAAAATTCAACTAAATGTGCTTCTCCCATCCCAAAATTCTTCCACTCTCCAAAAATTTCAAGAGATAAAATATGATATTCTAGGACTCCAATTAGTGTTAAAAATTACATGTTTGATGATATATGCTAATATCCATTTGACATGAGTTTCCTTCAAGTACCTTTCTAATCTCACTATGAGTCACCCATATTCAAAAAATATAAGGGAAAGGGTGATCCTAGGGAAAATATAAAGGAATTATTTGTGGCATGTTAAGAATTATCATGTATAAATATTTATATACTTCACTTGTTTCTAGTTAGCTTTAGTGGATAATCCTTGGAGTGGTTTTTTTAGATACCAAATGGAAACATCAGCACCTTTGATGATAATTTTGAAAAAAATGTTAAACACTTATCTTATAACATAGATCATGAGTTTACCATGGTTGACTTAGGTAATGATAAAAATGTGATGGGGAATTTTTTTTACTTACCTACAACAATGGAGAATTTTAGCTAACTAATTTCCACATAACCTTCAAGATAAAAAAATAGAAAATATTTTAACTCCCAATCTAAATTCAAAAGAAACTCATAATATGAGACTTCATTGGGCTAATATATTTGAAGAGATTATATACAAGGTGTGAAAATAGAAAGGGCACTTATAGATAAATTCCTAGTCAATATTTATTCTTAGAATTAGGAACAAAATCAAGCCCCACTATAGGCATAGGAAAGCACATCTGAGAAGCCCAAAATATTCTATATAAATAATAATGTTTTAGGAAATGAAGTAATTAAATCAAGATATGTGAAAATGGTACAAATAGTGTCTATCCAAAATACTACACCTACTCAATTTACTAGTTTACAAAAACCACCTCCACATAAGAATCAATATTATTGAATATTATTCTCTTATTTGGTGAGCCAATAGAGGTGATGTTATAGAAACTAGTTACATAAAACGTGGTCATTTGGACAAATACCAAACCTTTTGAAGAAGGACACCAAAACATGTATGGTTTAAATATATTTAATATTATGATTACCATCATGTCAAATTCCATGAAATTTATAGGTGCATGTAACTCAGGCATTTCATCTAATAACTGCTAGAGCGTGGTGACATTAAGTTAAAGAATTTTACTTATACTTCCAATAAAAATATGGGTATATATAAAGACCATTTTAAATCACAATAATTATATTCAACCAAATAATAATTACCTATTGAGTAATCACAATCAAAATCAAAATCAAAATCAAGGTCAAGATCAAAATAAAAATAATTATAATCAAGTTCTAGATTCCCAAGCTTGTTAGATTGGATACCATAATGTCTCTTATAACTACAACAATGTTGTAGGCCATATTACTAGTAATTATGTATCCACTATTAAAATAAATCCTTGTCAACCTTCCAACATACTTCAATGTGTTACCTATTCCATTATTGGTCATCCCCATTCATATCTTATTCACCCTATTATGACTGAAAATAACATTATTATGCCTTGGCATCCATAGGTCATCATTCTAGGTCTTCAACCTTATAGTTATAATTCCTCTTCAAGTAAGCCTCTTCCAACTAAAAATATCATTATTGTGCCTCAACATCCATCGGTTATCATTATGCATCTCATAATCCTCCATTGAGTTTAGACACTAAAAAATAAAAAAAATCAAAGTAAAAAATAAAAAAATTGAAAATCAAAAGATAAAGAGGAATAATTTATCTAATGGTGAAAACCATGCTTGTAATGCCTTGGGAAAGTACCATGATGAAAATAAAGTATATAATATCATGTGTAAAAAATTCATTATTTGAAAGTACCTAAACACTTGGGGGAAACCATGTCCATTTCATATTCAACCATCTAAATCCTTATCCATCCCATTCGAACCATTTTAGACACCCAATCTTTACCATTTTCCATCCTTTTATCCATCCTATCATCCCCATCCTTTTCTTCCTATTTTTAAATTGATAAATAAGTTTAAGATGTCTTGATACTTATTAGAAAACAACTTAGTATATCATTTACATGTGTTATAATGAATTTAACTGTCTAAATTTCACTATCCCATTTCACAATTTTCTATCATTTTGACTTTTTCCCAAATTTTTATAGTATTTCATGGGAATCCATAAACCAATTAACAAGGAAAATATTTTGACTAACCCACATGGATTAGGTTTCAAATTTTATTTTGTGGGATCAATGGGAAATTAATTGTCTTAATTACATTATTAATGATTTTATAATTAATTAACATTAATTAAATTTATTAAATGACTTGAATTTTTGTCATTTGATAAATATATTCTTTTTATAATTAATATATTGTAATATGCAAATTAAAAATTCTATTTTAATATTGTGAATTTGCCTAAACAAAGAAATATAATAAAAATAGAAGAAAAAGAAAGGTTTTTCATCTTTGAAAGGGAAAATATTGTACAAAAGATAAAAATATAGATTTTTAAGGGTGTTTTTCTTTTTATCAAGCTCTTAGAGAGAGCTAGCTGCAACTTTATGTGGAGGCATGTTATTTTTATATTGGAGCAATGAAATGCAAGCAAGCATGCGAGACTCTTTTGAGTTGTTTTTATATTTTAATTTCATTAATTTACAAGTTATAAATTTATTTTTGTAGATAAAGAATCTAATAAAATTATAAATTAATTTGATTATATGCAATCTATAGTGTTTCCAAACATTCTATTAAAAACCCCCATATAAGCTTTCTTGATGTCCACAAGTTTTTGCATGTTTGATCTCATTAAAACCTTGTACCAATTATGTGTAATTAGGTTTTTGAGGAATTTTTTTGATTTTAGGTATTTATTTTATTCCCAAAACCCTTGATTCTAATATGTTTAGTCTTGTGTGAGAGGAAATATTTCCATTTTTGTTATTCAATCTTGAGTTATCCTAGTGGTTCTCTTCTTTTATCTCATCATCGGATACTCCTTTTATATTTATATTTATAATTTTTTCCTTCTATAATTATAGGTAAAAATTACTCAAAAAATCAAAAATTATTTATATCCTATGAGGGAACTGTCCCTCTCAATTTCATAGGAGAATCACCATTCTCTACGGTGATATATCCAACTATTGGTGAGTTCACTTCTTGTTGGGTGAGTTAGAAATCCAAGGTGATTAAATTTTACACCAATAGTGTTTATAAAATTTTATAGGGATAAATATGTGACTTTTGATTCCTAAAATCTAAAATAAATATTCCACTTGAAAGATAATATTAGCAATTCCATTGAAAAGAGGCCTAGAGATTATGGAACATAATCGATGTTTCTTATTTTTTGATTTTTATATTATAGCCCATGGTCTGATTTTGGATGAATGCATGAGAAGTTTTCAAATTAAAAAAATTATTCATACTTGGGAAACATTGGGTGGAAAAAGGAAGAAAAATAAAATAGATAAGTGTTTCAAATGATTCTGAATTAGGGGTTGATTTGGGTCAATGCAATTGATGATACAATACACAATGTTTTTCTCTTCATATTGTCTTTCAAAGAAAATTCAATTCGAGAAGTTTTTTATGATAAGGAAAGAATAAATTTATTGATAGATTTATATGTATCCATTCAAGAAAAAAGGAAATAAATTTCTCCATTCTAAATCTCATCCGAAATATAAAAATACATAAAAAATAAAAATTCAGCCTCCTTTCAAGAGCATGAGGTGAGTCATGAAGGTAGTGGAATTTTTACTAGTCAAGGTAAAGCATGAATTGATGTTAAACATGAAAAAATAATATGTATTTAATATAAAACAAGAATTAATTTTCAACAAAATTCTAGCCATTTAAAGTTCCAAAAGAGTTCCACCCCAAGTTCAAATTTGGAGGCACCCATGAGAGATTCGGTTTAACCACTCATACTTGGATTCAGCTTAGCCACTCATATTTGAATAATCA
This sequence comes from Torreya grandis, assembly GCA_037957365.1. Taxonomy (NCBI): domain Eukaryota; kingdom Viridiplantae; phylum Streptophyta; class Pinopsida; order Cupressales; family Taxaceae; genus Torreya; species Torreya grandis. The sequence continues at coordinate 1,108,834 of JARHVA010001165.1, read as the reverse complement.
CAAGAGTATATAAGAGGTGAATATGTTGGAATTATGTCCCATGATTTTAATATTATATATTTCAAGTTAAAATAAATCCCTCTCATTCATCAAAAAAATTCAAGTAATATTTACTTTTTGATTATGCATGACCAAGTGTTTGAGTTCAGGTTTATCTTCCCCCTGATGCCTCATGTCTTCCCCATTGATGAAATTAAAAATATGACAATTTACTTACTATTTTACTTGTATTTTATGTCCTTACCATGAAAAAATTTATCCAAAAAAGGCTCATACTTTGCCCAACATGTAACTGGTTTAATTTAGTTTTGTGGCATTTTTCACTCCTTTATAAACAATTTTCCTTTTCGTACAATTTTATTTTGCATTTTAACTTATATTTTTTCCATTTTATGTGTGTGTTGGTGTTAAATAATACCCGTATTATTTTTTTTTATAGTTTTTACCTTCTTATTTTGGTTTTTTGAGACTGCAAGGCGTTGGGTAGTTGTGATCTTTATTGGAAGTCCATAAACTCAAGTGAAATGGTGGAAAGAGTATTGGATATATTCTTTCTTTGTAAATTTGAATTTGGTATGGAATTTTTTTGGTTGTGTTATTTCTAAAAAATACTTTTTTTCATAATTCAAAGGTAAATTATTAAGGTAAAATAGGATAAATCAAACCTTTAATTTGATCAAATTTATTAAATAATGATTGATATTGCATTTACCTTGTTGCACTCTACTTTAGTCTCATGGCTAGTCTAATAAATAATAATAAAAGGAACACTAATATATTAGGTAGTATCATGTGAAATTTACTCTATAATTATGCCATGAATGAATGGAAACATCTTCTTGGTAGATAGAATAGACTAAATGCTTCTACATTTATTGACATATTCAAAACAAAACAAGTCCATGTATCAGATGTTGATAATATATTTCCAAATGGAGAAAAATGTCAATCAATTTTTGAATTACCAAAATAAATTATTGTTGTTTCCATACTACATTATTTTACTACAAATAATTTGGATAAAATCTCAACATGGTATTCTCAACATTAACAATGATCGCACTCATCAAATATCTTTTTATTGTCAATAAGGTAGATGATCATTAATAAGGAAGTACATTTACATTTTATTCATTATAATGTATACATTTTAATTTTGGACAAAAGGATGGAAAAAAATTTAGGTGTATGTTTTATAATTAATAAAATTCATATTTGCATCATTTGGGCAATGGTTTAGAGCATGAAAATACCATTTGTAGCATAAGGATTAAAAAAAATGTAATCTAGCAGAGACTTTTTACTTGATTTGGTATAAATTGAAAATGGAATTTTTGTTTTAAGTAATATGATTAGATCATCACCAATTTAATTTTCTCCAAGTTCAAGTGTAAATTTTTGTTTCAAGATATATGATAACTTTAATAACCTACCAAGTTGATGGAGACCTCTACAAGCCTTTCAAAATTTCATCTAGAGAATGCACAAGATGTTATTTCATTCAAGGATATGCACTACTATAATGAAAAAAAAATTCCATTTCTATAACTACATAGATTGGTCAAAATATATTCATTCAAATTTTTTTAGAAATAATCTTGGAACATCTATGATCTAAAGTTATTATCAAGAGGTTCTACTCAATTCTCACATAATAATAATTATCATTCTAGAAAATATGCAAAATGACATGGATGAGTTGTAATGGTTTAAAATGTAATGTGAAGAAGATGGATTTCCTAGATACATTAACTACTTCAAGACACAAAAGAATGATAAATATTTGAATGAAAATAAAAATAGGTTTTTAATAAGTCTAGAAATTCCATGCTCATAATGGAAAATATAAAATTAGATATGTTTCCTTTATGGAAATTATTGTCATTGACTTGTATGAAAAATGTGGAAATGTAGAGGATGCATTAAAGGTGTTTTACAATTTTATAAAATTATATTTCTTCCTATGGACTGGGATGATTTTAGGGTATGTAGTCAAAATCTTGAAGCTCTTCTATCAAATGTGCTTGGATGGATTGCAATTGAACCATTTCACTTTTGATAGAATTATCAGTATATGTACTCTCTTAGAAGAGAGTTATAAAATGATTTTTAATTCAATGCTCATGTCATCAATATTATTTTATTTTTTTAAATTGATCTAGATGATGTACATTCTAAATATAGGATCATGAAGTATTTATGCAACATTTTTGATACATTGATTGCAATGATTTCTTGAGGTAAAAACATTGACAGGCCTAAGATGCTTTCCAAATTTTTTAAAATATGTGATTGGTAACTTTTCTAATTATGTGTATAGTTCATGGGGATAAATCTCTAGTAAAGTGTGAAAAAAAATGGGTTCTTGAGTTGGAACCATAACATACATAAACTCATGTGTTATTATCTAATATCAATGTTGTAGCTAGAAAAATGGAAGTTCACAAAAAAAATTGAAATATGAATTTAGTTTAGAGACTTGAGAATAAATATGATCAAGAAAATGGTTCCATACATTTATTTTCATTAAAAAAAATTTCCAAATAGTGCATGTGCCTCCAAAAGATGTATTTCATTAAAGCATTTCATCAAACAACTGGTGTGCCATCTATATACATGTAAGTCTCAAAGAGGAAAAATGCAATTAACACATGTATAGATGAATCCATTATGGTAATAAGTATCCTTCAATCCCATGCCAAGTGGATCATGTCAATGATAAAGTTGTGGGCATCAAATTAGATTAATTGAATGATGTATTTTTTCAAATAATTTTTTTTCAACTAAATTAATGCTGTATACCATGATTTTGATATATGTGAAAAGTTATATATAAGGGGAATCATTACTTATTAAAATTATCAAATAAACTAAGTTGATTATATGAATCAATATTCATGTTGGACATTGTAATTACCTCCATGAAACTGTTAAAGAGTATAACATGACATTTAAATAAGAATCAAGTTCAAAGACATTAGAGAATAAAGCAATTGGGAAGACCATACTGAATGGCATAATGATAAATGTGTGTTTAGGAGAAATCCTAACCATGGTAAGACCATTTATAAGTGTTAAAAACACTCTTCTTAGTGAATTGAGTGGAAGGATTGATGACTACCTAAAACTCTTATAAAATTTTGAAAAATATAATATAATATAGCATGTGTTACCCAAGATAATTATTATGTTATAAGACTATCCAATTTACCATGGATAAAATTCTGAAGCCATGCATAATTTTTATTCCAATTTACCATGGATAAACTTATGAATCCATGCATAATTTTTCTTCCATGGAATCCTCACCATATTTTCCCATAAACCCAAATGACTTCATGATTTATCCTTCCAATGGGATTTTTGTAGCTACAAAGGTTACATATAAATCTCCCATATAATAGACAGATCCACATGTTGGCATGGATCCTAATCTCTAGAAATCAATAAAGTAATATATAATCATAACATACAATAAAGGTCTTCTTATAAGGATCAAGGATGAGGTAAATATTAATTATAATACAATGTAGGAAGTTATTCTTAGTAGGAAAAACACATAAATTAATAGAGATCATATCATGATATGTGTAAATTTAGATAAATTGTCTTAGGAGATGAAGACAACATATTTTTCAATGAAGTAAATAGGCTGAATTTTTAAGCATGTATTTGGCTCAATAGTTCATGTTATGATTGGTATAGGTTAATTGGATTCCATTTGGTCAAATTATGGAGTGATATCAATGGTATTTTAGAGTAGGTTAGATGAAGCAAAGGGTACCAATGTCTTCTAGAGTTCTCTTGTCTTTTACCATGGAATGTGGTCCCACAATCAGAGCCAACTATTGTAGTAAAATGTGCCCATCCAAATTTAACTATCCTACTTTACCATTTTTAAAATCATTTTACCTTTTATCCTATTTTTGTAATATTTCATGGGACTCCATAGCCCAATAGACAAGTTAAACTTTTTGACTAGCCCACATGGAGTACGTTGCAAATTTGACATGATGAGCTCAATGGGAAATAAATTGACTTAATTAAGTTATTAATTATTTTATAATTAATTAATATTAATTAAATTAATTAAATGACTATAAATTTTGATCATTTGATAAACTAATTAATTTTATAATAATATTATTTTAATATGTAAATTTAAAATTCCATTTTAATATTGTGAATTTGCCTAAAGAAAAAAAGAAAATCAAAATAGAGGAAAATGAATGGATTTTCATCTTCTGAATGGAAAATATTATACAAAATATAGAAATATTTATTTTTTAATAGTGGTTCTTCTTAATTTTTATCAAGATCTTTGGGAGAGATAGCTGTAACTTTGTGTGGAGACATGTTATTTCCATATTGGAGCAATGAAATGCAAGCAAGTGGGTGAGACTCTTTTAGGATGTTTTTATATTTTAATGTCCTTTTTTAAAAAATTATGAGTTTATTTTTGTAAATGAATACTAAATTAAAATGATTTATAATATTGATTGTATCTAGCATGTGGTGTTTCCAAACTTTATGTTGAAAACACCCACATAAACTTTCTTGATGTCCATGAGTTTTTGCATTTTTGATATCATTAAAACCTTGTACCAAGTGTGTGTAATCAGGTTTTTGAGGAGAATTTGTGATTTCAAGCATGCCTTTTTTTCCCAAAACCCCTAATACTCCTATGTTCATTATTGTGTGAGAGTAAATATTTCCATTACTGTTGTCTAATCTTGAGTTATCCTGGTGTTTCTTCACTTTAATCCCATTGTGTGTGTTTCTCTTCTTATTTTTATTTTGTTCTCATTCATGATATTGGGTAAGAAGTACACAAAACCCCCCAAATTATTCATATACTATAAGGGAAATACCCCTCTCATTTTTAGAGTAGAATCACCATTCTCTACATTGATATGTCTAACTATTGGTGAGTTTTATTTTCTTCTTATTAGGTGAGTCACAAATCTAAGGTGACCAAATTTTACACCACATTGTATTTTTATGACTAGACACTTAGTTCCTGGTGTCACCCAAAATTTTACATAGAATTTTGGGATACCCTTATTAAAATTTTTGCCTTATGTCTTTTGTGAGTTAGTTGTTCTTGTTAAAACTCAATCCATTGAATTAGACTTAGTCTTTAGTTATTTTCATTATGATTTCTTTCATTCCCAATCATTTCAAATTGCTCCAAAAGGTGAGAAAATGTTTTCCTAGGTCATTCTCATAAAAACCTATTTTGTCTATTTTTCCAAGAGATTCAAGAAACTAAGTGTTTGGACTCATTACAAGGCCAATTTGGGTTCCAAAAGTTACTTTAGTTATGCCCTCTAAATTAGGTTGTCACCTCAAAGTTGAATTACACCATCTAGTTAAAATCAACATTGCACAATGACTTTAGTTCTCATAAGAAATTGAGAAAAGTAGTTTCAAAAACCCATAAAGCAAAGCACTACTTATAACAACTCAGGGTTTTGAAGTTACTTCACTTTCCCAAATTCATAATTAAAAGTATTTAGAGTTCACAAGTCTAAATCCTTCACAATCATAGACAAAACTGGGGTTTTGAAAGTACTTCACTTCAAAGACCAACTTATGTAAAGTAGTTCCTGAAACTTAAAAAAATATAAAATGCTTGCATGGATTTATTTCCATGTGTCACTTAGTTATCATAAATGCATGGGATAATATAAATATTGAAAAATCCACCTCATTTTTCACATGGTTTTCAAGTTGTTTGACCTAGCTGTTACCCTTGTGATCTTGAGCAACACCATTTGAGCATCTAGAGTGATTTTTGAACAATTCCTTCATGACCCATTTGAAGTCGACGTATGTAGATCATTTACCATATTATTTAATATATATTTTTTGGGTTTTTATCTCATTTTTCATTTGGTAAGTTTCCATTTTCCACCTTGAAGGTTTCTTTGTCATTTTCTTAATTTGCATGTGATTATTTGTCTTTCTTTGCATGAATAGATGTTGTAAAACCTTGTAAAATACTTAGAGATAATTTACATGTGAAAATCCCTAAAAAATATCTCAAAAACATGAATTTTTCCTATAATATGCCTTAAAATTTGACCTAAAAAGTATTGCTTATGATTTTCACAACTTCTTTCTTACTATAGTTTAAAATCCTAGTAGCTTATCCTAAGAAACCCAAAACCCACAAAAGACTTTGCCTACTTGTATTTTTACCAATTGCCTACTTACCTAGGGTTCTGATTACGACTTAATTCTACTTCTTTAGGTTTTCCAACCTAGTTACTTGACTAACAAAAACTTGAGTAACTATTTTGAAGAAACCTATAGTTGTAAATGCATGTTAATCACTCAATTTTCCTAAGACTTAAGACTTGCATAATTCATAGACTTTCCCAAACTTTAGATACCCTATTACATAATATGAGTTTCCCATATTTTTCAAAGCTTTATACTACTATAAGTTCCTTATAACCTAAATCTTGCTTAAGAATTTTACTAAAGACTATAACCTAGCTTAGTTGTTCAACCATTTCCAAATTAGTAGGAGTAATTATTGAGTTCTCAATAGCATTCACCAAGTCTTTTAGGTATCAATCACAATAAATGTTAGGATTAAAAGAAGAAATAATTGGATTATAAGTATTAGTAACCATGATTGAATAATTTCTTGAGTTATCACTTTAAGAATTACCAGGACCAAGTAGAAGAGGGAAGACTAAGGTGAAGAGAATTGAGAAGCCAAAGGAAGTAAAGATGAAGTATGAGTATAAAGGATGCCCCATTGAGTCTTGTATTGCTTCCAAGTTATTTGAGATAATTTATACTGACATGGGACATTTTTCCATAACTTAATTTTTAGAGAGGTCAAAATCCATAATCAAGACACCACTCATGAAAGTAATGACCAATAGTGAGATCTTTCAAGCTACAACATTCCCAAGTTCTGCACAACTTCATGAGTTTGTCCTAAAGTGTGCTAAGTGTTATGACTCTCTTACTAGGATATTAAAGGATACCACTAAAAATGTGGTGATAAAGTTAGATGTTCAATATTTTGACTACCATTTGAAGATCCCAACAAGGTCAAAAGTGTTTGATGTAATAATAGATAAAGCTAAAACCAATGGGAGAATAAGACATCAAATTGCATAAAAACAATGAATACTAATTATCTGAGGAAATCAAAGCATCCTTAAAGATTTACAAAGTAAATAGTATGATTTGATTTGGTTCAAGAAGTGGATGACATAACCAAATTTTTATGTAGAATAAATGGAGAGAAGAATGCTATGTGCTTTTCAACCTAGATATATGCATACATTAGGGCTATTTATGTTAATAGGATTTATACAGTGACTGAATGGTCAAGATTGATAAGTGATAACATTGGTCACCAAATAAGTAATGTATTATAAAATATTGACTTTAAGAGGACTTCCTATCTAGTATATACATTAGCATCAAGTGGAGCATTTTCTATGCTAACTATAAAAGAGATGTAGGCAATAAAGCCTATATATGAGTGCTATCATCAGTTAACTTTGTATGAATACTTCAAGCAATAAAAGAGGGTTAATGATGGATTTTTTTATGAAATCATATACAAATTTAATGTTTCCTCAAAGTCTTGAAGGGTATTAGATACATCTTGGGAATTAGTTTCCCATTTTGGATGCATTTTCATTTAATTCTTGAATTTCATATATCTTAGAGTTGGTGGTTTCATAGGTACACTAGTCAAGTTGACTAGTTAACCTACTAGTAAATGGATTATTATATAGCTATGTAGGCAATTAGTAGAGTTTCATGATTTACAGTCAAAATTTCACTATTCCTCTATTGGTTTTCACATTGTTATTTGTCCTTAGCACTATGTAAGCATTTACAATGCAAAGAATGTGAAAATCGAAATGCATCAAAACTAAAATCAATCACATGTTGAAGGTAGAGAAAATTTTGATTGTAGAGGCATAATGCAAAACATAGTTTCTCTTGAGTAAATGCACATTCATACACTCGAAGACTTTTGGATTGATTATAGAGATGAGTTTGAAGTGAAGAGAACAAATTCATTCTTTTGATTTATCTACCATTACTAAAGATATGTAAGATGATAGACAAGTGATTCATGATTCTTATCATTTTATGGGAGGAGATAATGCTCCACTTCTAGAGATTTACTTCAAGAAGAATCAAGTCAAGAAAATTTTTGATATACTTTCACTAGTTCTTGTTATGACTTCAGCATAGATTCTTAGTAAGGGCTTCTATATGAAAGAACTAGTAATGAAAAAAATGGGTCAAGTTAGTTATAAGAGGAAAACAGTGCACAGAGAATGTATCCAAGATCTAAAGAAGATAAAATTAAAAAATAATGTTGATGACAAATACTCCATGGTGAAATAAAAGGAACCAATCTTACAAGTTACACCTGCATCTCCTTTGGTCTCTTTCACAAACATTCCTACTTCCACTATCCCTACTTTTACCATTCCTTATTATACCATTTTGAATCCTACTACATCCATCACATCTTCATTTTCATTACCAATGAAGGAAAAGGAAGCTACTTAGCCAGTAGTGAAAGAAGTTAATCCTTCGACAGTCATGCCACCCCCAAAATATCCAATTTTCAAGTCTCCTGAGAAACCTACTTAGAAGGAGACTAATGTTCCTCCTCTACCACCTTCATCTACTCCACCTACTACTCCTCCTCTACCTCCTTTTGAAGATCACACTACCATTTCTTCCATTCAAATCTAAAAATAAATAGAGCAGGTAACTATTGGAGAGGTGACTACATCTTAAGAGGAATCTTTGAAACAAGTGATATCTAAACCTGAGGTAGATGAATATGTAGAGAAGGAACTCAAGAAATAAAAATATGAGGTAGAGAAAGAACCTAAGAAAGAGAAAGAGAAAGAAAAATAAAAATAAAATGATGAACAAGTAGACTCTAGTATTATTTAAAATACTCTAGATGTATAAGAAGTTCCTTCTCATGAGATAGTGGTAAGAAATAATCAAAAATAAATGGTATTACATTCATCCACCTCCATTGGCATGAATTTTTATTCATGGTTAGATTTTCAAACTACTCTTGAGTCTAAAGAAGAAGTCAACTTGGAGGAGATATACTTACAGCTTCTGATAAGTCTTGATCATAAGCGTAAAAATCTCAAAAGTTCTAAAATGAATTCTAAGATAATAATTGAACCTTTAGGCTAGAAATTTGTAGAGATATCAATTTCTCCATAGGGAAAGAATAAAGATGAAGTAACTCAAGAAAACTTAATAGTTACAATGGTACCCCTTGGAGAAGCCAATACAGAAGGTTTGAAATAAGACATTCAAACCCTAATCAATACTCTTTTCTAGAATATTGATAAAGAGAAAGCTGATAAAGCTAAGTTGATGGAACAATTTGCTAGGTTGTGTGAAATAATTACCAAGGTGGCAAGATCTGATCCACAATAGTCATTACTTTTAGAAGGTGCATTTTATCAGCAAAAATTAACATAGGTAGAGTAAACTATGGACAAGGCCAAATTAATTGATGAATGGATATAAAATATGTTTAAAACTATTTATAAATTATTTCTTGAGGTCTTAGCCACTCTAGCTGACATTGAAAATAAATTGGCATAGATCAAGACAATAATGAAGGAGATAGAAAATGAGAATGGAATATCTGAATTGAATTAGGAGAGACTCCAAAGAATAAACACTTTAAGTGAAAAAGTTTTGATTTAAGAAAAAATTATTCTAAAAGTGTCAATAAAGAATTTAAAATTAGAATAAAAACATCTAATATATTTTTGTATACACATTCTTGGGATAATGATTAAAGAAATAAAAACTTTAGAAGAAAATGTTCGCAATGTGAAAGTGGATCTATAGGATTACATATTCTATCTTACTAAAGATTATTCTGAGAAAATTCCAAGGACATATAAGCAATTTTATCTTCAATTTAATTAATTAATTGAATAGGCATCAAGTCATTTCACAATAAAATCTATAAAGGAGTTAATTAAAAGACAACAAGAAGTCAAGAGTATGGAACCCAGACTTGAGAAAGTGAAAGATATTGTAGAAAGATGGAAAGGGAATTGTTGAGATATGAAATAAAAAGGAAATTAGTTACCAAATCAAATGATGTAACAATCCAGTTCATGATGTCTCAACATATCAAATATAGGGAAAAGTGTAGATCTAAAGTTCATGAGTTAGAATGATTATTATTGATTCTCTTCTCGACAACTTCTTCTTTCTTATTCTATTTTATTCTATTTTATTAAAGTAATGTATTTTAAGTAATTAATTTGTAATTAATATAATTTAGTGAATTACTTGTAAAATTAAGTTAGTTTGTAAAATGTAAGAGTCAAGGAACTAGGCCAGACACCATTACTTGAAGTCATTTTGTAAATGCAAATTACTTGATCAAGCTTTGCACTACATGTAAAGAGATTATTTTTGATTAAAATAGTGAAATCAAAAAGTGATATATATCATTATTGTTTACATGCCACACAAAATAAATTCTAGGAGGATACATCTCAACAACATTAAATTTTTAGCGTAGTACATGAGAATTCAAGTAGTTGTCTCCTAATTAATTTTTACATCTAAATTAGTATAAGTAATAGTGAAGGATTGCATGCCAAAGGATGATGATTTTTGGAAAGAAATTGTAATTGAATCAAGAAATTTTAAGCAATATAAAACTTTGTGTTCATATTTTTGATTTTGTATGAAATTGGCTCAAAGTGAATAATAAAGAAGTTGATTTATATAAAAAAAATCATCTAAGGAGATCATTTGGTGTATTTGTGAATATTAAAATGGTAAAATTTATGTTATATTTAAATATAAGCATGAATTATATTTTTTATTATTCATTTGTTGAAATGATTATCATCTCTTGAATATTTATTTACTTGTATGGATTTAATAAGATATATAAAACTACTTATTATAAACTGCAACTTCTTTCTTCTCATATATTCTAGTCTTTTCATTCTCTATTTAACAAAAATTCTTTACACATTCTCTAAAACAACTACTTACTTGCTACAAAATCACTCTATTATGGTTCATGAACTTTATGATTAAAGTAATACCCAAAATATGATAACTTATGCATATCCTATGAATAATCTATGTAAATTGTGAATAACTAAAAGTTGTGAATAGTTAGAAGTAGATACACATAAATCATACATGAGATTAATTATTAAATAAAGGGGATTTAATCCTATGACTACCTACATAATTTTGATAGCTGACAAAATATCTAGCCAATAGTTTATATTGACTCTGTTGGAGAACACAAATTTAACTAGAGCTTAAATAATAATATCCACTCTAGGGTAAGATATATACATTTAATTTTATATTTTACACACTAAGATGTAATAAGTTTCATGAAAAATTTAAGGTGTACTTATGATTTGAAACACATGCATGTCAATTAATCGCTATGTTTATCTTGAGTTTTTATATTTGTTAAAAGTAATCTCTTTGTTGAGTCACTGCATGTTAAGAAGATGCTTTACATGAGTTGGTTCATGTCCAATGGAATTTTTTCTTTATTTTAAGCCATTTCATGTCAAGTAATTTCTTCCCAAGTATTTTTTTATAAAACTAAATTAATCTAAACAAATCTTTAGAAAAAATAGGTGTTTCAATCTAGTAAATCAACCTTTCATTAGATCAAGAAGAGCTCAACACCAAACCAAATAATTCTTTAAATTGAAAGAATGTTTTAATTTTAGTTTTTATCCTTAAATGATAATGAGAAGAGATATTCTTTCACCTATGAGATAAGTGTGAACTCCTGTGAATCAAATGCAACACAATTCTTTACAAATAATTCAACTTGCTAATCTTTAGTTTTTTATTCCTAAAATAATGGTGCAAAAACTTTTTGCTCCTTGGGGGGAAATGATTAGCCCATTGAATTTAATGCTTCCTCTTCATGACTTGCCTAAGGTGTGAATAAATAAATTTTCTAAGTTCATAAGGGATGGAAAATAGAGTCTAGATGAGTATTTAGATGACTTATTTGTAACCTATGGAGTGATTGGAATTGAGCATGAAGATGTATCAATTAGAATATTTATTGAAACCTTTCATGAATTAGCTATATAATGGTTTTACCATTTGGCACCTGACACAATAATAAATTAGGCCACTATGTTGAGAAATTTAGAATGAGATTTAAAGCTATAGAAGATGTGCACATACTACTCACCCAATTGACTTAGATTTAAAAAGAGCCACATGAACACATGTGAGATTTCATTAATAAGTTTAATATATTGATATAAAAAATAAATAAATCTTCTCAACCCATTAGTGATAACCAAAAATGATTTTTCATCAATGCTCAAATTTCTCCTATGCATCTTCTCCTTTGCCTTTCTCATTCCTTGGCACAATGTTGTTTGGATTAGAATCCATGCTCTCTTCATCTGGTACTCACTCCAATGCCTTGATTACCTCAAGCACACCTTGAGACCCATGTGGCTCACTCTCATTTCAACTTCACTCAACTCCCAATTTCTCTCTATGCAACTCTTCTTCTCCTTTTATCAGAAGTTAGCTATCAACTAAGTAGAGCATGTCTTACTAATTTAGCTACTACTCAAAATATTACTATAGAGATTTATGATGAACTTATCATGGATAGAAAGATAAAGAAGACAAATTCCAAGGTAGATAGTTTTACTTTGACTACATTACAAACCATAACAGATCTTCTATTGTAAAAAATTGCTAATGATTTATTGTATGTTAAAAGGCAAATATTTCAAGGTGATCATGTTACTCCTACCAAGAATGCACCTGCATGTAATGTCAATAATCAAAACTAGAATCATATTATTGGACCTAAAAAAATACTATCAATTCAATATTCTATTAAAAATCATGTTGAAATGAATGAAGAAGATCATATGGCTATTGACCTTGATCAATTTTTTTCTAATGAAGATGACTTTGTAGATTTTGTTGGCAACTCTAACATAGGCTACCATTAATATCAATCAAAAAGTGATTTTGAAGAATAATTTAAAGAAGATCATAGTAACTCTTTTTAAGTATTTACAAGGTCATAAACTCAATAAGTTATTGAAATAACTTCCATATAATAAGGGAAAGATAAGGAAGACTCTAGGCCAGATGTTAGCATTCTAAAAATAGGTAATCCTTTACTCATTTCTCTTTCTACAAAAGATAAAAATGAAAATCCTTTTCTTCACAACCTCATAATCTAGTAGCTAAAACTTATAAAGTTATTCCTAATTTATCTACTTCCATCCCTTCTTTTTAAATTATTGACCATATCATGAAAACCAAGATTCAAATGTTAGAAGCTAAATACTTGAGGTCTTATCTAGATCAACTAGATAGACTAGTCAAGTATGTACAAATTAAAGGATAAAAAAATATAGCCAATACTTCCAAAGTTATCTTACCTACTCCTAAATAGGTTCCTTCCTAAAAAAATGATACAATTACTCCTATATCTGCTTTCACATCTAATATAATACAGGCATTCTATGTGTCTCTCTTGATCAATGGTTTTAAGTTGAGAAACTATATAATGGATTATGAATCCTCTAGTAATTTCATGCCATCCAAATTAGTTGATGTCCTAGGCCTCACTTTAACTAAGTCAATAAGGAGATGTTACTCAATGAAAAGACAAGTTCCCTTAATTAGAAAAATCAATGATACTCAACCTATTTCTGTAGCCTTGATAGATAAAAGACTGAAAATGAAAATTTTGGTTGTAGATATTGATATTTATTATGGAATGTTTTTAATTAAAAACTTCTAAAAATATCTAGGTGGATAATTCAATATGGATTGGTCATGTGCTCACATTCCAATCAAAAGAGTAAATCAGAAACTTGAGCCTAAGAAGAAATCCAAGTGTATGGTTTCCAAGTCTAATGATCTAAGATCATAGATTATTTTTTAAGAATCATATCATGGAGATTATTAAACTAAATTAGGCAAGGAAATACAAGAATTAGAGATACAAGAGGAATAATGTAAAATATGAAAGTTAGAATTTGATGGTAGCTACCATTTTCTTGGTTTAGGTGGTGGAGTTGTATTGATATCACAAGATGGTAAGGTATATCCTTATTCTTATAAGTTTATGTCTAAAAATACTAAAAACATAGTAGAGTATGAAACACTATTTTTAGGACTAGAATAAGGAAAGGAAGAAGGAGTGAGACTTTTTAAAGCACAATGAGATACTGAGTTAATAGTGAGATAAATTTGGGGATAATACCAGGTGAAAAGAGATAAGTTGAGTTACTACTATGACTGAGTTATGAGTGTAACACTTGATTTTGTATCCTTCTTAATCAATTCCATTCCTCATGATCAAAACTCTAGAGCTAATTCTCTTTTAATTATCATAACTCTGCTTAGGCCAAATCAACCACCCTTACTTTTTTGAGAAAGTGACTATAGAGTAGAGATGGTTTTCCATCCAAAAGTTCTAGATAATGTTAATTATTATAAAATATTTAATGATGATAAACAAATAGCTGCTTTCCTTGAGTAATAAGATAATTTTAAAGAATTACATTTTGAAGGAAGTAGTTCATTTCCATGCTAGAAAACAAAAAGTAATATTGATCTCAAACATGATGATAATTAAGAAGTAGTTAAATTTAAGGGTAATAATATCCCTAAAGGGTTATTTTAGAAGAAAAAAAGAGTGTGGTAAGAGTTCTTCTCCAGAAGTGCAGCCATTCAATTAAAGTACTAAAGAAGAGCCCAAGATGGTCAATATTACAAAATATTATTTTCAAGAAGAAAAATAAGCACTCATAAATCTTCTCAGCAAATACATGGATGTGTTTTCCTAGTCTTGCAAAGACTTGAAGACCTCTCAACTAGAATAAGTACAACACTACATTTTACTTTAGCCAAAAGTAAAGCCTTTTAGGAAAAATCTTCACCATCATAATCCCATAATCAGGTACTATATTTTTTTTAAATTTATAAGCTACTAGATACTAAAATAATTTATCCCATTCATCATTCATAATGGTTAGTTAATATCATCCCAATAAGAAATAAAAATGTATAAATACATCTATGTGTTGATTTCCATAATTCAAACCAAGCTTATTTGAAAGATAACTATCCATTTCCAATTATGGATCATACCTTGCAATTATTCACAAGCTTAGATATGTTATCCATGCTAGATATATTTTTAGGATACAATCAGATAAAAGTGGCTAAAAAAGATCAATACAAGGTGACTTTCACAACACCATGGGGGACATTTGCCTATCAGAAGATGCCCTTTGGGTTAGTTAATGCTGAAACAAATTTTCAATGAGCAATGGACCTAGCATTTGCACATCTAAAGAAAAATAAAATTGATGTATACCTTGATGACTTGATAGTTTTTTCCAAAAAGAGAGGTAATCACTTGGATGATTTAGAAGAAGTACCCATCCAATGCAGGAAACATGGGATCTCTTTGAATCCCAAGAAATCAATATTTTTCATGACTAATGGGAAGCTTCTTGGTCACATAGTCTCAAAGGAAGTAATTAATATTGATCTAGAAGGCATGGCATCCATTCAAATCTTACCTATGCCTATGTCTAAGAAAGGGGTACATTCATTCTTTGGTAAGGTCAACTTCTTAAGAAGATTCATTCTTGACTTTGCTAAGTTGACTCACCATATTTTTGACATGATGAGAAAGAAGCAAGACTTCAACTAGAATGTTGAAGGTAACTTATCATTTTAAAATATTAAAGCAAATATAGCTCAAGTTTCAGTGCAAGTTTACCCATATTTTAGTAAGAATTCATTGTTTATTATTATTCTTTTTAGCATACCATTTCAACCATACTTCTATAAAATAATGATGAATATATTGAATCTCCTATAGCTTTCATGAGCTAACCATTGAAAACTTATGAGCTAAAGTATAAGCAGGTGGAGAAGCATGCCTTGTTGTATTCAAATCATGCAAATCCTTCAGGTACTAAATTTTCTCTTCACATACTAAAGTCTATGTACCTGATACTATAGTGAAATCTATTATAACACAACAAGAGTTGGGATTTTTGAGAGGCACCTAGGTAGCCAAATTTCAAGAGTTTGATCTTGATATCAAACCATTAAAGCTAGTAAGAGGAAGAGGCTTGTTGCAATTAATGATAAAAAATAAAATAGATGAAATAGATGTAATGGTGTTTTGGTTTTAAGATGAATCAGATGAAGATTTACCCATGGTTCTTTATGTTGATCTAGTAGATGAATGATATAATAATATTGCTTTCTTCCTAATTGTGAATGTCTAGATCATCTTACATGTAAGGAAAGATGGACCATCAAGATGAAGTCAAATGATTATGTACTTTAGGATAATGGTCTATATAAAAGAGGAATTATGGTATTTTCCTTTGTTTTGTGGATAAAGAACAATAAAAGAGACTATTGGAATAATTTCATGACAAAGACTATGGAGGTCACTTCTCAGCATGAGTTATAACACATGAGATCCTCTGAACAAGGTATTATTGGCCCACTCTTTTCCAAGAATCTTTAGATTGGGTTTCTAAATGTCAAGCATGTCAGCATTTTGTGAGATGTCTAAAGTTTCCAACATTACCTCTAAAACCAATAATTATTAATGAACCATTCTACCAATGGGGCATATATTTTATTGATATGTTGAATCCCTCCTCAAGTGCTAGCGATTATTATGGTTCAATAGCTACTGATTACTTTAGAAAATGGGTAGAAGCCATTCCTATCAAGTAAACCACTTCTGAAGTTGTATGTGATATTATCAAGGAAAATATTGTAGTGAGGTTCGATGTTCCTCACAAGATAGTAACAAATAATGAAACTAATTTTTATTTAGATGAACTAACTTATTTATATAACTTATATAAAATAAAATTAGTTCACCCTTCAAATTACTATCCTCAATGGAATGGCCAAGTTGAGTCAAATAATAATAACTTGATGAAAATCATTCACAAGCTAGTAGATGATAATCAACATACCTGACACAAGAAGTTATTTGATGAATTTTGGGTTGATAGAATCACTCCAAAAAAACCCATTGGTATGTCACCATTCCATTTTTTTTATGTAATGAATGCTAAAATACCCATCATAATAGAGTTTCCTACTTTACAGCTATCTAAGACCATTGAAGATGAAACTTATCAAGATTTTTTAGATAAGAGGATTATGTTTTTATCTAAACTACAAGAAGTACATGCTCAAGTTGTTAACCATTTAGTTTATCATTAGATGAAGGTGAAAAGGATTTCTGAAAAAAAGGCTAAAAAGTAATTTTGAAGTTGGTGACCTGGTCCTACTATGGGATAAGCAACATGAACCACAAGCGATGCATGAAAAATTTGATTCAGTGGTGAAAGGGCCTTTCACAATCAATAAATTTATTGGAAAAGATAGCTTCATCCTAGCTTATCAGGATGGAATTGAACTACCACTACCTTACAATGGGTAGTACTTGAAGCTTTAAAAGAATTGATTAGAAGGGTAACACCTATATGTATATAATTAAGTCCTTAGTCTTTCTTTTATTCAATTGTTTTTGTTTTTCTATTAGTTTATTCATCTTTTAGATTTTTGTGATTGAGTTTTTTACATGAATACATACCCAATAGACAAGACTCAAACCATAGATACTAGGATCTCATCCTTATTTATTTCCTTTTAATATAAATAAAGATGTCCTTAATCAAAGCCAACTGGTATTATTCAAAATTTTACACATAGAATTTTGGGATACCCTTATTAAAAGTTTTGCCTTTTATCTTTTATGAGTTAGTTGTTCTTGTTAAAACTCAATCCCTTGAATAAGACTTAGTATTTATTTGTTTTCATTATGATTTCTTTCATTCTTAATTACTTCAAATTTCTCAAGAAGGTGAAAAAATGTCTACTTGGGTCATTCTCATAAAAACCTAATTTATCTATTTTTCCAAGAGATTCAATAAACTAAGTGTTTGGATTCATTACAAGGATAATTTGGGTTCTCAAATTTAATTTACGTATTCCCTTTGAAGTAAGTTGGCACCTCAATCTAAATTACACCATCTAGTTCAAATTGACATTATGCAATGACTTTGCTTCTCATAAGAAACCAAGCAAAATAGTTTTGAAAACCCACAAAGAAAATCACTAATTATAATAACTCAAGGTTTATAATTTAATTCACTTTCCCAAATTCATAAGTAAAAGTAATCATAGTTTGAAAATCGAAAGCCTTCACAAGCATATACCAAATTGGGGTTTCAAAAGTACTTGACTTGAAAGACCAACTCAAGTAACGTAGTTTGTGAAATCCAATAAAATTAAAAATGCTTGCATGGATTTATTTTCATGTGTTAGTTGTCAAAAATGGATGGGATAATATAAATATTTAAAACTCCACCTCATTTCCCACTTATATTTCAAGTTTTTTGACCTAGTTTTTTCCCCTATGAATCTTGAGTGACACCATTTGAGCCTCTAGAGCAATTTTTGAATAATTCCTTCATGACCCATTTGCAATCAAGGTATGTAAATCATTTCCCCTTTGATTTCATGTATAATTTTTATATTTTTATGTAATTTTTCCTATAATTAGTTTACGTTTTCCACCTCAGAGGTTTATTTGTCATTTTCTTGTTTGCCTACAATTGTTTGCCTTTCTTTGTATGCATAGATGTTGTAAAACCTTATAAAATCCTTGGAGATATTTTTCATGTGAAAATACCTAAATAATATCTCAAAAACATGAATTTTTCCTATAAGATTCCTTATAATTTGAAAAATAATGCATTGTTTAATATTTTCACAACTTCTTGCTTCCTGAAGTTCCAAACCCTAGTAGCTTATCCTAAGAAACTCAAAGCTCACAAAAGACTTTGACTACTTTGATTTGTAACAATTGCCTATTTGCCTAGGGTTTTGATTACCACTTACTTTTGCTTCCTTAGGTTTTCCAAGTAAGTTACTTGACCATAGAAACCTGAGTAACTATCTTGAAGAAACCCACAATTGTAAATGATTGTTACTCACTCAGAGTTCCTAAGACTTAAGACTTGTAGAATTCCTAGACCTTCTTAGAGTTTTGATACCCTATTACTTAACATGAGTTTCTCAGAGTTTTCAAAGCTTTCTATTACTGGAAGTTCCTTACAACCTCAATATTGCTTAAGAATGTTACTCAATATGATAACCTAACTCAATTGTTCAACCTTTTCCAAATCAACAAAAAAAATTATTGAGTTCTCAAGAGCATTCACTAAGTCTTCTAGGTATCAGTCATAAAAAATGTTAGTATCAGAAGAAGAAGCAACTAGAGTAAAAGCAATAGTAACTATGATTGAATAATTTCATGAGTTAACACTTGAAGAAGTAAAAGGACCTAGTAGAAGAGGAAAGACTAAGGCAAAGAGAATTGAGAAGCCAAAGGAAGTAAAGATGAAGTATGAGTATAAAGGATATCACATTAAGTCCTATATTACTTCTAAGTTATCTGAGATAAGTGATACTGACATGGGACACATTTTCATAAGTAAGTTGTTAGAGAGGTAAAAATACATAATCAAGACACTACTCATGCAATTAGTGACCAATAGTGGGATCCTACAAGCTATAGCATTCCCAAGTTCTACATAACTTCTTGAGTTTTTCTTAGAGTGTGATAAGTACTATGACTCTCTTACAAAGATAGTAAAGGACACTACTAATAATATGGTGATAAGGTTATATGTTCAATATTTTGATTACTATTTAAAGATCCCATCAAGGTCTAAATTTATTGATGTATTAATGGAAAAATAGAAAGTCCATTAGGAGAATAAGACATGAGATTACATCAAAATAATGAATACTAATTATCTAAGGAAAGCAAAGTAGCCTTAAATATTTCTAAAGAAAATAGTAAGATCTGATTTGGTTCAAGAAGTGGATGGCATAACTCAGTTGTTATGTAAAACAAATGGAGAGAAGAATGTTAAGTGTTTTTCAACCTATATATATGCATACATTAGGGATCTTTGATGTTTATAGAAGTTATAGAATGATTGAATGGTCAAGATTGATAATTGATAACATTGATCACTAGCTGAGTAACGTATTATAGACTTTTGACTTTAAGATGATGTCCTATCTAGTATATGTAGTGGTATCAAGTGGAGCATTTTCTAAGATAACTACAAAAGGTTTGTTGGTAAAATAGCTTATTTATGAGTAATACCCTCAGTTACCATTGTCTAAATACTTTAAGCACTACAAGAGGGTTAATTATGGATTATTTTATGAAATCATCTATAAATTTAACATTGCCTTACAGGTTAAAAGGGTATTAGATATAGCTTGGGAATTAGTTTCCTATTTTGGATGCATTTTCATCCAATTCTTAAATTTCATGTATCTTAGAGTTGGTGGTTTCACAAGTACACTAGTTAAGTTTCCAAGGTACCCTATTGACAAATGGATTCTTATGGAGTTATACAGGTAGTTATTAGAGTTGCATGATTTACAATCAAAAGTTCACCATTCCTTTGTTGATTTTCCCATTGTTATTTGTCATTATCACTATGCAAGAATTTACAAGGCAAAGAATGTGAAAATGAAAATGTATCATAACTACAATAAATCACATGTTAAAGCTAGATCAAATTTTAATTATAGAGGCATACCTCAAAACATAGTTTATCTTGAGTATATGCATATTACTATACTTGAAGACTTTTGGATTGATTATAGAGATGAGTTTCAAGTGAATATAAGAGACAACAATAGAATTATTATGGAACAAATTCATTCTTTTAATTTAGCTACCATTCCTAAATATGTTCAAGATGATAGATAAGTGATTCATGATTCTTATCATGTCATGGGAGGAGATAATGTTCCACTTCCATAGATTGACTTCAAGAGAAATCAAGTTAAGATAATTACTAATAAAAATTTAGTATTTATTGATATGAATTGAGCATGGCTTCTCAATAAGGTCTTTTATATAAAATAACCAATAATGAAATAAATGAGTTAATTTATTCATAAGAGTAAAACTATGCAGGGAGAAAGAAACCAAGAGCCAAAAAAGAAGATAAAATTGAAAAATAATGTTGATGATACATAATCCATGGTGAAAAAAATTTAACCAATCTAGCAAGTTACACCTGCATCTCCTCTGGTCTATTTTACAAACATTGTTACTTCCACTATCCTTGCTTCTACCATTCCTTCTTCTACCATTCCTATTCCTACCGCATCTACCATATCTTCATATTCATTACTAGTGAAGGAAAAGGAACCTATTTAGCTATTAGTGAAAGAATTTAATCCTTCAACACTCATTCCACCCCCAAAATCTCTAATTTTAAATTCTCTTAAGAAACCTAATTATAAGGAGACTAATGTTCCTTCTCCTCTACCTTCATCCACTCCACCTACTACTCCTCCTCTACCTCATTTTGAGGATCATGCCACCATTTCTTCCATTCAAATTGAGAGGTGACTACATCATGGGAGGTATCTCAACAATAAGTGACAATTAAACCTGAGGTAGAGGCAGATGCAAAGAAATAAAAAGAGGAGGTAGAGAAAGAAATTGAGAAGGAAAAAGAGGAGGCAGAGAAATAACGTAACAAATAAAAAGAGGAGGTGGAGAAAGAACCTAAGAAATAAAAAAATAAATAACTCGAGAAAGATAAAGAGGAACATAAAGAGAAAGAAAAGGATAAATAAGTAGACTCTAGTATTGTTCAAGATACTCTAGATGTATAAGAAGTTCCTTCTTAGGAGATAGTGGTAAGAAATAATAGGTAGTAAATGGTAGTACATTCATCCACCTCCACTGACATATATTTTTATTTATGGTTGGCCTTGAAAACTACTCTTGACTCTAAAGAATAAATCAACTTGGAGGATATAGACTTACAACTTCTAAGAAGTCTTGATCATAAGGGTAAAAAGTCCAAAAGTGCCAAAATGACTTCCAATGTGATAATTGAACCTTTAGGCTAGAAATTTGTAGAGATATTAGTTCCTCCATAGGGAAATAATAAAGATGAAGTCACTAAAGAAGACTTAGTAGTTACAAAGGTACCCCTTGAAGAAGTCAGTATAAAATGTTTGAAACAGGACACTCAGACCCTGATCAATACTCTTTTCTAAAAGCTTGATGAAGAGAGTTGATTAAGCTAAGTTGAAGGAATAAATTTATAGGTTATGTTAAATAATTTCCAAGGTGGAAAGATCTGCTCCATAATAATCAATACTTTTAAGAAGTGAATTTGATCAGAAAACAATAACAAAGGTAGAGGAAACTAGGGACAAGGACAAATCCATTGATGAGTAGATATAAAATATGTTGTAAACTACTCAAAAATGTTTTTTGAGGTCTCAAACACTCTGACTAACATTGAAAATAAATTGGCACAAATAAAGACAATAATGAAGGAGATATAAAATGAGAATGGAATCTCATAATTGTAGCAAGAGAGCCTCCCAAGAGTAAATACTTTAGGTGAAAAAGTCTTGATTGAAGAATAGATTATTATAGAAGGATCAATAAAGAAGAAAAAATAAGAGTAACATATTATATCTTTTTGTATACACATTCTTTGGACAATGATTTAAGAAATGAAAACTTTAGAAGAAGATGCTTGCAATGTGAAAGTAGATCTATAGGATTACATCTTATATCTTACTAAAGTTTGGTCTGAGAAAACACCAAGGACATCTAAGAAATTACATCTTCAATTTAAGTCATTAATTGAAAAGGCCTCAAATCCTTTCATAGTAAAATCTATAAAGGAGTTAATCAAAAGCCAACAAGAAGTCAAGAGGTTGGAACCTAGACTTGAAAAAGTGAAAGCTTATTATGAAATGATGGAAAGGGAATTTATAAGATATGAAATAGAAAGTCAATCAGTTGCCAAATCAAATGATGTAGTAATCTAGTTCATGATGTCTCAACATATCAAATATAGGGAGAAGTGCAGATTTGAAGTTCATGACTTGGATTGATTTTTATTGCTTCTCTTCTTCATAAATTCTTCTTTCTTCTATTTTATTCAAGTAATGTGTTTGAGGTAATTTTAGTTTAAGTAATTAATTTTTAAGTAATATCATTTAGTGAAGTTACTTGTAGAGTCAAGTTACTTTATAAAATGTAAGACTCAAGTAACTAGGCTAGAAGCCATTGCTTGAAGTCATTTTTTAAAAGAAAATTACTTGAGAAAGATTTTTGATACATGAAAAGATATGTTTTTAAATAAAATAATGAATTTGACAAGTTCTACATGTCATTGGCCATTTCATGCCACATAGGAGAATTTCTAGGAGGATGCATCTTAATGGATTTTAGTTTTTATCACAACACATGGGAGTTCAAGGACTTGTATATTAATTGATTTTGACATATAAATTAGTATAAATAATAGTGAAGGACTTTGTTCCAAAGGATGGTAATTTTTGGAAAGAAATTATAATTGAAGTAAGAAATATTAAGGAATCTAAAACTTTGTATTTAGATTTTTGAGTTTTTATTTTATATGAAATTGGTTCAAAGTGAATAAGAAAGAAGTTTATTTTTGTATAAATTTGTGTCTAAGGAGATCATTCGGTGAATTTTTGAATATTAAAATGGTAAGATTTGTGTTATCTTTAGATATGATCATGAATTCTAGTTTTCTTAATCATTTACTAAAATGATATAATCTCTTGAATGTTTATTTACTTGTACATATTTAATAAGCTCTTTAAAACTACTTACTATAAAGTGAAACTTATTATTTATCACATATTCTATATTTTTCATTCTTTATTTCCCGAAACTTCTTTACACATTCTTTGAAACAATTTTTCACTTGCTACAAAATCACTCTGTTATGGTTCATGAACTTTGTGATTAAAGTAAGACTAAGAATGTGATAGCTTGTGCATATCATGTGAATAATATGTATAAATTTTGAATAACTAAAATTTATTAATAGTTAGAAGTAGATAGACATAAATCATACAAGAGATTCACCATTAAATGAAGGGGATTTAATCCCATACCTTCCTAGGTACTTTTTCTAGCCTAAAAAATATCTAGCCAATAGTTCCCATGACATAGTCCTTGGATATCCCTAATAAATTCCTAGTAATCATTACCCATCATCATATATTACCATTTAACATTATCCTAAATCCCTTTCATCCATTATCACTACCCATCCCAGTGCTAGAATAGATTTTCCATTTTCTAGTGACCCTTTATATATAATTATTCCCAAAAAAATTAAAATATCAAAAAATTCAAAAGCATTAGAAAATAAAAAAATCCTAAAAATAAAAAAGGTTAAAAATATCCAAAAGATATAAAACCAAAAAATCCAAAAACATTTATCTTGTCCTAAATAAAGTCAAAATCCTATACTTTTATCTACCATTGTATGTGTCCTCAAATCCATCTTTTTTGGATGGAATTAATCAATTCAAGATCAAAACATTCACACTATTTGGGGTAAATCAAAGTGTGAAACTTATTTGAAGATATTTTTCTCAATCCATCCCCTTGCATGCATCCTTTCTTAGGAGAACCATCTAGCATCATTGAGCCTTCACACATGGATTATTGACTTGATTAAAGATAATATGGTTTCTATTCCTTTTATTACTTTGTGTGATTGCCTATTATTTGTTTATTTTTCTTGTTGTGCCTTGACTCAATCCATATGAGTTAATAGGATCATCATGTTTTTTTCATATCATGGTGCCTTCTTTCATTTGTACCTAAGTCCATCCATCTACGTAATAAAATAATGTCATCTTAATTTTTTTCCATATCATACTTCATTTGTGTCATTTATATATTAGATTAGCTATTAGTCCTTACATATATTATATCCAAGTCATTAGGGTATTTATATCATGAGGCATACCATTTTGTGATATATCAAAAATCAAGTACTTGAGGCTTTTATATTATGCCATGCTATAATTTTAGTTTATCCCCTAACAAAATCATCCTTTATCACATCACACTATCTCAATTATATCACATCATATCATCCCACTTTGATATTTTTCAACATTAAATCATCTCATCCATATTTAACCAAGTTGACTTAGATCATCTATCTATTTCATTGTTCCTCATCACATTTCTCTCTTTTTAGGATAAATACATTATCCTAAGGTTTATATGGACTATGTAGGTAGTTATACATCACATAGAGATTATAAGGTTAGTTCAACCACCACCAGAATCATTTTTCCCATTCATATCAACATCCATTTATTATAACTAACAGTCATTCTCATGACTTGTGTGTGTAGACATCATTTTTTCACATCCCATCCTTATCCGTTTATTTCCAATCTAATCACATCATTCTTCAATAATTATTTTATCCTTCAAAGTATTCATCCTTTCATCACTTTGTTCATTATTGTGTGCCTTATTTTTAACAACCTTTTCATTCTATGAAAAGTCCTTATACCATCACCTATACATTTACATCATCATATCAGCTTCTTATGATCCTTAATCCATCTAATAGGTTAAATACTTGAGATATTATTTCCAATAAATCAATTCCTTAATCAATTAATTATCATAATCAGTGATAAAGTTAACCTTGTCTAGGGAAAGTCAATTATTCCATCAATCAATCCACCCTACTTGGGGAAAATCTATCATCTACCATATTTTGGGTAAACTATCCAGTCCAAGATTGTATCTTTTATCCTAATTGGGGAAAATCAAAATGGGTAGCTCATTATCATGGGATGCATCCTTCCCAAGTTTTCCCTATTTATGGATACTTATTATATCATTTTGAATAATCAAATATTGAAATTTGATAGCTCAAGTGGGCTAATCTTATCTATAAGTTTATTTCTTCCATTTTCATCATATCCTACATCATCTTATTTTTCAAGATCCCATCCACATCCTTCATCCCCACATGTCTTATTAAAGAAGCATCATCCATCACATTATTTAACTTCATCTTCCCATGTTTTCTTTAGCTTCTTATTTACTAGAAAATTCATTACTCCACCCATCATGTCTCATAACACCTTCTCAAATAGGGTAAAAATGTAGATGCCTAAAATCACACACTTTGTGTCAATTTTAAATATTCACACAAACATCATCCTAAATCCTATTTTATTCATCTAACCAATCTTATATCCACCATTCACCCCTAGTCTATTAATTAATTCCATTATTACATCCTTTCACACAAATTCAAATCACATTACATTAGTTAATTAATATCAATTAATTATCTAATTTTATTATAATGGAAAATCACATAATGTACCATTAATATTTTATATAAGTTATATATTCCTATTTTTCATATCAAGTTCATGATATCGTGCATCATGACATCATACTCTTCTCCCATAAGGAATGTCAATTAAAAATTAGAAGTGTGCAAGCAAGGTCTCTAACACACTTCAAAAATCTCATAAATTTATTCTTACACATCCTCTTACACACTTCATCCTTCTTATTACACACTTTATATTTCTCATTATGCCAAAAATATAAGAAAATATTTAGCTAATTTCTTGATTACTCAATCAAAAAATGCATAACACAAGTAGAGATGCTATCGGAATGATGCTGAGACATTGAAAAATATACCAAAAACTATATCTTTGTCAATAAAACTTACATTCTATCAAGGAACAAAATCCAAATGGAAGTTATACCATTTTGTTTTATATTTTTTCCATTGCATTTGTTTCTCTCTTTCCTTGACCTTTCCTAATCTAAGGACATGCACTTTAGATTTATGTTATATACATTTAATTTAGATTTCAAACTAACAAGAAATTAACTCCTGCATAATATCTTGCTTATAGTTAATACTTTAAACACCTAATAAACTATAATTATGTGTAGTATCTATATTGAAACAAGTATTCTTACCTTTATCAATGTCTGAAATCACTATTTCTCCTTTATATGTGTTCTTGTGAATTATTGCCTTTGAATCATCTCTATATTCACTTGGGCCAACTAAGGTAAAAATCAACCACATAAATGAAAATCAAAGTTAATTTATATTGCATTTGTATTATCATTATAACTAGCCTCATAATCATCATAAATATATTTTACATATATAGAATTTGGATCTTTTGAATTTACTAATAATGGTAAATTATTTACATCCTCTTGTTGCTCTACATTTTTAGGTGAATTTTATTATTCTAAAATAGCTATAAATTAAAACTTTTGATTATTTTAACTAGATTCACCAACCTCATATGTATACATTTATTCTATAGGAATGATCTTTGGTGGTGGCACTATAGTAGATTGATGTGCTTTTAGCTGTGATTATCCTCAGTAGTAAATTCTATAATTTTATAGTATATGGATGGTTTTTATTAGTATGGAAAGTATAAAAATATCCATCATGTAAAAATTTAACACATTGATGTAAATTAGAAGGTTCAAATTCCATTTCATATATCAATGAATGACCCAATAGTAAATTATAGTGAAAATAATTAGTCATTACTTGGCATGGAGTAGATAATATTTTGGGCCCTACCTTGATATCCAAAGTGATAAAACCAAAATATTGGTGAGGCACATTATTAAATATGTGGATATTTTTATATTTATTTTGAAGATAAGCCATATTAATAACCATTTTTTGTAAGAATGTAATATTACAAATATTTAAACTTAAACCATTATCTATCAAAACCCTTTTCACTATTGTATTTTTATTTAAACTTGGATAATAAAAAGAAGATTTTGATCTATAGTAGAGTGAGTAGAAAAATCATCATTTCCTAAAGATATAACACCCTCAAATTTTCTTAAAAGATATAATACACTGATGTAAAGTATAAGGTAAAACTTCCATTGCATGCATCAATGACCTACCCAATAGTAAATTATAGTGAAAATGATTAGTCATTACTTGAAATTGAGTAGATAATATTTTAGGCCCTATCTTGATATCCAAAGTGATATAACCTAAAGTTTGGTGAGGCACATTATCAAATCTTTGGATATTCTTATATGTATTTTAAATAGAAGTCATATTAATAACCATTTTTTCTAGGAATGCAAGATTGAAAATATTAAAACTTGAACCTTTATCTATTAAAACCCTTTTGACTACCATATTTTTTATTTAAACTTGGATAAATAAAGTAATATTTTGATCAATATTAGAGTGATTAAAAAATCATCATTTCAAAAATATATAACACCATCATCATTAAAAGTATTAATAACATATTTAAAACAATAAGACTCTATGTCACATGGCATAGGTGTTTGATTCAATGCTTGATACAAAAATATCCTTGAAAATTTTATTTTTATAAATAATTTATAACATATAAATTTTAGTTGGTGTATTCTTTAATTGACCAACAATATCATACCCATTATAAATAATTAACTAGTTTAGTTGGATATGGTTTATGATAAGGAGGGACTCTTTGATTCCACTCCTCTTGTCTTACCTGATGAGGCACCCAACATCATCTATTGAGAACAACTTAGACCATAGCATCTACTATAAGCCTATGATGAATAGTAGATGTGGGATATGAGATAAGATTTAGGAGGTCTATGGGTAAGATGAATAAATGGAACCATGTGAGTCCTCTTTTTTTTATGAAGATAAAAGGCATGTTTTGAATGGGTCTAATCCCATTTAAAAATAGTAATAACATGGTGAAAAACATCACACCAAAAAAATATTGAAAAATAATCAGTTTTTTATCAATATGGAATTGAAAGCTGATACACAACAAAAAATGAGTAGACCAAAACAAGAAAATAAAATTTATATATCAATTACATGTAAGACAAAGGTCCATTCTTCAGATAGATCATTTATAAATTTATCAAGGTCACAAAAAATAGTGACTTATAGTTCTATAATATTTTTCTTTTTAGATACTTTAGCCTTCTTATTGGTCCTTGCATTACTTTGCTCTGCCCTGCCAACTTTGATAACCTCTTTTAGAACATTGATATTGGAGACACCATTTTTTATCATAAATTTGCTCATTTGGATGAGTTTTTTTATAGTATTTGAATATTATCATTCCATATCTCCAAATACAAACCCTCTTTTTCAATCTTAACATATTATTATGAATATTTCCCCTTCACTATGGACTTGTTGTTACCAATCAAAACTCATACTTCCACCTAAAATATTTTTAATAAATTTGATAGATTACTTCGTGCTATTATTTTATTTCATAATCAAATTTAGGATGTTATTTTTTAGGTCCATATCATTATTTATATATATAATTTTATCTTAGATCTCATCCTCATTTAAATCCCTATTTTTTTCACCTTTAGCTCAGCTTTAACTGAGTCACCTAGGTCATGTTTTGTTGGCATTAGAAATCTATGCTTTAGTGAATCAATAACTTGTCTATCCTCATTATTATAACCACTAGATAAATTAGGGTCCTTTAAATTCACCTTATATTTTTACACATTTTATTTTTTCTCAAATTGTACAACACAAACATTGGAGGTTTCTTAGTAGGATTTGAAATAGGAGTCTCCATAGGAATGTTAATAGACACAATTATTAAAATATTTTCCTTCCATTTCCAT
Organism: Torreya grandis; assembly: GCA_037957365.1. NCBI lineage: Eukaryota > Viridiplantae > Streptophyta > Pinopsida > Cupressales > Taxaceae > Torreya > Torreya grandis. The sequence goes on along the minus strand of JARHVA010001165.1, from coordinate 1,079,181 downwards.
TTTAGGATCAATTTATCCTTCTTCCTAGGTTTAGTCAACTTGATGTTGGAGGCACAACCACTGAGAGGGAGGGGAGTGAATCAGTGATCTCTTAAAACTTTTTTCAAATTCTTTATTTCATTACTCAAGTATCAATGAAAAATCCATAGAGTAATCAAACCACAAAAAATAACATAAAGACATAACACATGATATATGTGGGAAACCCTTAAAGGGAAGAAAACCCACATTGATCACTACATGGACTACATGTCCTAAATCATATCTACAATGAGTCAAAAAGATTACTAAACACCAACTAAACTTGAGGCACCAACCCCAAATAGTCAAGCACTAACTTGCTAGGAAGCACCAACTCCTTGATCTTTAGACACCAATATACAAGAGGCTTAAACCCGCTTTGCCAAGCACCAAATTAGTTTCTTCTATCAACAAATTATGATTTCTCTACTTATTGATCTCATATTTATTTTATTATTTTTACGATTATCAATCAAATAGACACATTAGGCTCTCTTTCTCTACTCTTTATTTTCAAAGAATTTTTCCTCTCTACCTTCTCTATTCATCTCTTTTAGGTGATTCCATATACTTTAGGGTTAATCTTCCTATGAATCATTCAATGTTTTCATAGTCACACCTCTCTATAAATTCATTCCTTAATAGACCTATACTCTAATCCTTATTGATTTTATAAAATAATCCTCTTTCTTCACACTTGAAAAATACAATTTAATCTTACATATATATAAGATGGTGATCAACAACCTCTTGAAATTCGGCCAAAAAAACTCTATAATCAGCTATATAATAAATTCTCTTTTGAAAACATAATTCAAATTATCTTATATAAAACCTCACTCATATAGGTTGGCATACAAATTTTTTATAGAACAAACATACTTATCTATGATTCAAATAAATTATTTGATCAACCTTCTTTCTAAAATTTGGTTAATATGATTTTATTATTCATAATCTTTAGATCACCTTCCTTCGCATAAAACAACTTATTCAGTGGTATTTAGTCTAAATTAATTATATAATATATTTTTGTGTCTCCATGTGATGTAAAATATAGATAACAAATCTCTTAGACAATTATTTACTTCACTAAAAAACAACTTTCATGGCAAGATATAGACTTAGTCAGTAGCTATGGAATCTGTAGAAACTATAAACTCTTATCAATAAAAATTCCTTGATATCAATGACCATATTATTTATTTAATAGAAAAACTTTTAACATCAATGATAACATCTAAAAACTTTATTGTGGATAAAGGTATAATACCAAGGGATTTTTCATGATTATACAATAAAAAATAAATTCTTTATGGAGAAGTGGAGGGGATCTGCCTAATTACACATCAATGATAGATTTTTCCAATGAAAAGAGTGGATAGAAAGGCAAAATAATAAGAATATTATGAAAAAAGTGATTTAGAAGTGAAAATTGATAGGATAATATGACTTTGTATATCCCTTCCATATTAATGTACTTAATATTCTACTTGGTGACTTCATGATATGGTTTAGGCATATATTCTCAAGATAGACCCCTTGAAAATCAATTAGTTACTCCAAAAGTTTAAGGAATTGATCCATCTCTTATTTTTTTTCATGCCTATTCTTTATAATTTCATACCATGTATACTCATTCCAATTACTTGAGGAATCAACTCCTTAGTGACTATAATAGTCACATCTCTCATTAAAATTGTCTACCCTTTCCATCCTCTAGCAAATTCAATTGAGATGTACATCACTACCATGAATGTTTTCCATATAAATGGTTATATATCTATCTTATAAAATATTCTAAGGTTACTTATTTTTATTAATTATGCAAACACTAATGGGATATACTCTGTATAAATCTCATCCCATCACAAAAATTTTGTTCAAAATGTAACTAAGGTTACCTTCAATCCTCCTTATTAAAGAAAATATGTACTTCAGATAAAATCTATACATCACATCATTTCTACCTTTATTTTGAATTATTTCAACCCTAATGACATTAAATTTTTTTATGTCCTTGGGATTAGGTCAAATCTTAACATGATTAGGCCAAATATTAGCATGAGGTAAAATATGTGTTTGAAACCCAATATCATAATTACCAATATATGAATTTATGGCATGTTTGTAAATAATAGGAAATATCAATATAAGCTTATGATTCTTGATGATAATCGTATTGTAATTTTTAAACATAAGTCCCACTATATTAAACACCATTTTAATAACATCATAAAATAAATTCATGTATTTCTAGATAAATAAACTAAAGTTTCTACCACTAGTTATAAGATCAAAAAAATTATTTAATGTATAGGAATATCAAACCTCATTTGTAATGAGTTGTGCCACCTCTAATGGAAGATCATTGGAACAAATCCACTTGTAAAAATATTGATCATTTACTCCTTTATTGTATAAACAATCAAAAATATTATTCCCCTCTTTGTATGTATGCTTGATCAGAGTTTTCTAGAAAGATCATATGATATCAAGAGTTTCTTGCATAATGTTACTTATATTCTAGTTAGGAACTTATTTATTATTGAGATAAATAATTATATTTAAGGATTCACCCTTTATAATTATATTAGTAGAGCCAACATATGTATAAATATTAACACTTATAGGACCTTTATAGCTTCAACAATATGACTATATTGAATCCCAATATTCCTCACATACATTGTAATCAAAATCACTATTTTGTCTTTGATAACCCCCCTCCTAGATTTCTCAAGATTTCCTTTATAATCCCCATTGAAGTTTATTTTGACCCATCCCAATGGTGTAATATTCCATTTAGTCAAACTTATTAAATGTTTGTTGTTATTAATGTCATTTGTTCCATCATTGGATAATTTCTATTTTTTAACAATCCTTAATTCATTCTCCTTAATTTTATTATTATCCTTGGAATTAATTACTAAAAAGTTATATTTTATAATATGTGTCACATTTTAAGCCACAAATACAACACTAATATTCATAAATTTAAAAGTCCATTGGTTCCTTTCTTTCCACAAATCCCCAAAAACATGGGGTAAATCCAAATACCATAAATGTTTTATGTTGTCACCTTCCAATGACTCAATGTATCAAAGATAGATGTCAATTAAACCCAATAAATCTCAAATTTAGATAATATAAATCCAATAACCAAAAAGTAAAAAATAAATTAGAACATCAAATGAACCATATATTTAACACTAGCCTCACACAAAACACAATAATTATGAATTGATAGCCATATTTTCATTATATTCTCAATAACAAGGACTTTATCTTAAATAGTCAACCAAAAAAAGATTTTACATTTGGGAATTTTAATATTATTCCATAACTTAACCCAAGGTAAACCATAAATATAATATCCAAAGGTTTCTTTATAACTAGATATGGAATAAAAAGTTACCATGCATAGAATCCTCCCAGATCAGTTTGTCCTCAATAGTGGAATTGTTAATTAAAAAACACCTTAAAAAAGATTAATATGAGAGATTATCTAGTGATCCTCATGATCTATAACTTATAAGTCCAACACTTTCCACTCTTTACCTTAGTCCTTATGAGAAGTATAATTCACAACTCTAACCGCATATTTCCTTTTTAAACTATCACTACCCCTATTTTAAGGATTAAAACTTTGAAGAGGATGGTTGAGTAAAAATGAGTCTAAAAAAACATCACTTTTTAGATTGAACCTATCTTAAATTTAGAGCCTTACTAAATTATATTTATACCTTTAATTAACCAATTCTAAAAATAAGATTTTTGTAAGAGATTCTCATATTGCAACCATTTTTCACTCTCCCACAAATCCAAAATTATTACGTTTAGAACTGTTGTCCACATGTATATTTATTTTAGGAACATCCATCCAATCTTATCCACCAAGTCTATATTCACATGTTTAATTTTTTGAATTCACAATACTCCATGAATCTTTGGGTGGAAAACTTAATCCCAAGCCACCAAAGAGAACCTATTCTTCTTCTTTGTACCAAACCACAAAATTCTATTTTGAAAATTTTCCATCTTTTAATTAATAATATTAGGAACTTGAATAAATACATAAAATATACCAAAATATTTTGGAAAGTCCTTTTAATCAGCTATAATTTACCAATTTGAGATATAAGTATTCCCTTTCATATAACTAGTTTATGATGAAACCTATGCAAAAAAGTGTTCTAACCATCAATAGGCAGCGTGTCATGGAAAAAAAATGACAAGGTATAAAGTATGGAGCTATTTTATTGAACATCTTATAATCCTAGTAATATTATTATGATAGATGAAAGAAGTGTTAGTAAAGAACACGGAGCTCTTTTGAATATATATTTTTTGGCCTAAAAATTCCTCATAATCCTTCATTTTTTTTAATTCTTTAGATTCCTTCACTAATACCTCAACTAATATTATGGTTTCATCCATAATTTTTTGATGAAAGAGATGATCTATATTGTAAGAATTCTTGATTCCTTTTATCTTCCCCCTTTTAATGGCTATAGATAGGATTTTGCTAAGATATTTAACCATGATAATGAAAAGGAAGGGAGATAATGGGTCATCTTGACTCAAACCATGTTCACTAGGGAATAAACCTTCTATTATACCATCAATCAAAATATAAAACATAGTAATAGAGATAAGAGTCAAAATTAGCTTCCTAAATCATAGTTAAAACCCAAACTTTTCCAAAATCATATCAAAGAAGTCCCAAAAATCCTTATCATAATATTTATTCATATCAAGCTTAAGGACCATACTTATTTTTCCCCTTTTCCATAGAGTAAAAAATTCAATGAACCAAGATAATGCCATCCTATATTTTCCTTCCAATAACAAATCTACCATGCTAATTGAAATAATAAATGAGAGAAAAGGTTGAATATGGAGATCAAGTAGTTTAGTGAAAATTTTATAAATAGTATTACAAAGGATGATTGGTCTATTTTCTTTTTAAATCCTTAGCACTGGGTTTTTTAGGAATAAACTCCATGAAATTATTTTTCAACTCCCTTTGAATTTTCCAAATAGAATAATTCCTCGACAACTACACATATTGTATACACTTAATTATCACCACTCTCATGTCAAAATTACAATTAGAACAATTTTTAGTAATAATGAAAAAATCATTTAAATACCTAAATTATTCCATGCACTTTGTGTGCATCTTATAAAATGTATTGGGGAATCCTTGATTGGGGAAATACAACATACCCAACTATCAGCTTCACTTAATTCATCTTGAGTTAAATTTTTACTATGAAAGAGATGTTTTGGGATTAATTATTTTGATAGGTTCATATATTTTAAAAATCCACATAAATTTTCATTGATTTAATTAAACTTTATTAATTAACCTAATTTTCCTCTAATAGTAAATTCCATCTCTTTTTGTAATTATTATATTTTCTTTAATTCATTAAATTGAATTATTCTCCTAGTTATGGTAAGTGGACAAATAATGACATCAACATGATATCATGGACAAATATTATGAATGATGATGTCATCATGAAAGTCTTCAAGCACTAATAATTAATTAAAACAAATATTAGGATTAAATCAAGCCTACCTCTTTCCAAAATATTTATGACATTGAACCTCCAGAATTGACTTAATGCTAGACCACACATCTTGATTTGAATCTAATGGCCATAATTAATTTGATAAATCTATAAAGAGAAGGGTCACCATATAAATTTCATAAGATTTTTTGTGAAAATAAAATATACATAAATATTGAATAATATTCACCTATTTTTATTTGCATTAGTTCACAAATCATTTGAGATAGTGTTTGGAAAAATGTTGATGGCTTCATTTGAGATAGTGTTTGGAGAAATGTTGATGGATTTTGCATTAAGACATTGAAGAATAATTTGAGATCTACATCCAATCATAATCATGTATGTGTTTTAGATAACTAATGACATTCATCAAGAAGGTAATAGTTTTGTATTGCTTTCTATCTATTTATCTTGTCTAGATCTTGCCTGATCTAAGAGATATGCTTAAGAATCTATATTTACTATTGTTTTATGATTATTTTGCATACTAATGAGAATTAACCTATTTTGGATTCATGTGCTTACATTTGGCATGCCCAGTGGGACCAACACACCCCAAAACCTTATTGGAAACACTCTTAGACCCCTTCGATTGAAAAATAATCATTTTGACCCATTTTTCATTTCATTTCTTATATTTTTTTGTGTTCCTCTTCAATAAAAAATAATGAATTTGTTTTGAAAAACATTGAATTCATATAAAAGAATAGTGAATTTATTTATAATTTTAGCAAAATTATACTCATCAGTGAATTCAAATTATGAAATAATGAAATCATCTCTAAACCTATTTACAGACCTACATAATAATGAAATCATCTTAAAAGTAATGAAATTATTTCTTATGCTTTTCTAACTTTCATATATTTCTAAAGTTGTACATTAGAATTATGAAATCATTTTCTCTATGTTTTTACTATAGGTTTAGAAACAATGAATTATGTGGTAGAACAACAAATTCATTTAAAAGAACACCAAATTTATCTAGTGGAATAATGAATTCATTTAAAAGAGAAATGGATTCATCTAAAAAAGTGTTCTTTGTGTTTGTCTATTTTTCAATGGTGAAATTGGCATCAACATTAGATAAATAATAATCAAAACAACAAAATTATGCATGTAAATAATTTTTTTTCTTGTGTTATACTAATTATTTTTCTTTTAGGTTTGTGGAGAAGCAAATTCATCTTGAACTTCAGTAAAATTGGCTTGTGAAATAATAAACTCATCCTGTGGTATAATCTACGACATAAGACAAGCTTGTTCAACTTCCTTATAAATTAAAAATAACATTAGAAAAATTCTAACTTCCTTTTCTTATAGGATCTTGGCCATCAAAGTGATTCTGTAACTCAAATTGAAAACATTTGTTTTCACTAATATTTTAATTTAGACTTTGAAAATGAATGAATGTTTCAATTTGGGTTTCAAATTGGTTTATTTTCTAAGTCATTTCCATCATTTCATGTTTTTTTAATTATTTTTGTTTCATTCACATGTATTCTCTCCCATTAATTATTAGGAATGTGGGTGACCAAAAAATGTGAGGGAAGTTTCTTGTCTTTTAGTATGAAAAATTCACCATGTATGCTCTCCCTTTGTTCTTTAGAACTTAGGTGACTCATAAATGGTGTTATTTTTATTTTTTTCCCTTTTTGGTTATGCAATATGGAGTTCATTACCTTCTTGAAAGTCCTTACAGAATAGTGATTGAGGGTTGATATCCCAAGATTCATACCATCCCCATACATTTGATGAGAGATACAAATTATTATAAGGTGTCATTAAGGCCTAATAAAATTCCCCATAAAGGGTTTCATGAAAACAATGGGTTAACTCCCAATCAAAATCCATTATACATCACCATTGATTAATCCATAGTTTATTTGATAGGTTATATATCCCTCTATGAACAACCTGACACTATATCTATTCGTTGACAAATTTGAGCCCTTCATGTACCATATATCAAGTGAAGTAAAAATTTATGTAGTCCCAAAAATCTGATCACACTTCACTCAAATCCAAAAGTTGAAGTGTTCATAAAGGGGCTAGACCCTCTCATGAATATACCAATTTTGGCTTTCTTCATGATAATTATTTTGACATGGAACATTCATTAATATTGGGGTACAAAGGTACCATTTTTTAAAGATCACTTTGTTCACACATACACACCTTTGAGAGAAGGGTGGGATTAAAACACCACCATAATTTCATTTAAATACTTAATGAAACTTTAAATTTTTAAATCCTCTCAAAATGTGAGTATATTGGAGGTTTAATGGAGGTGATGCAAAACCACATCATTTATTAAATCAACCTTATGATGATTATGTGTTGACACTTGATTGTTATGTCAAAAACACATTTGTATTCTATGTCAAATACAATAACAATTGAAGTCTAAAACCCAGGTCTAATACCATTGTTATATTATAATTACATGATAGTATGCTACCTTGCTCAACTTTTGGGCCATATTTGGGTCAGGTCCTATCCATTTAGCACCATTAAACTACCCATTTATATTTACATTCAAAGTTTACTTGTTTAAGTCAAATTTTGATTCCCATTTCAGATTTAACTCTCAGTGGTCAAATTTTAATTTTTTTAAAGTTGAATAGCATCCTATTTATGTATATCAATGTCAAGGATATAATGTAAATAATAGAACAATATTTCTTATTTTATAGTGTAGGTACTAGAATACCTTAGGGCTTAATTCAATTTTGATGTAATGATTATGTGGCCACCACCTTTAGTCTATAATCAGACCATGTTATAGGTATAATAAGAACTCAAAAGTAACACAATTTATATGAAATTTATTTGTGTTTTTATGATGTAAAATTTCTTTTATACTTTTCCAATTTATGCCCAAACTTTAAAAAAATAAGTGGATATTTAAAATGAACATTAATCTAAAGTGATTCATGTCAACAAATTTCAAAAATTGGGAACATGGTAGAGCAAAAAATAAGGTTTTATTTACAATAACAAATACCAATAGATATCCTTTAGTTCCTTCTAACAATAGTGCAAATAAAACTAAAATTTATGAGATCCTAGTGCTAGACTCAAAATATCATAATGTAGTGGTGATTCTAGGGTAAGTATTGTTGACACTTGGATTTGCACCCTGAAGAGATGCCTAGCTCTCCTCATCCAAGTGGCACAACGGAAAAATCCCTCTTATTGTGGGTGACAATGTTGAGAGATGAAGCTCTAGTAGGGCTAGCTCCCTTGATGGATTCATTGAAGCTCTTTCTTACCTATAAAATTATGGATGAAAAGGGTAAGAAAAACAACTACAAAAATTAAAATGTGATGAACCAATTTTTAATATCTTCATATTTTATTGAATATGTACTAATTAAAGACAAATAAAGCTTTTTTTACATATGACTCACAACTCAAGATGCATTATCACATTAATGTTTCATATGTTAATTTTAAGAAGGTATTTGATACTTAAGAGGGTAATGGATCATTAAATGAGGGATTAAAATCATAAAAAACATATAATACACCTATAAACTTATAAAATAATTCCAAAAAATACCTACAACAATATCCTTTCTGCACACTTGGTAGATAATCAAGGATAACATGCTAGAAAAGAATATCTTCTTCTAGACAAGACCAACAAGATTGCACTAAAACGAAATTGCAAAACATTTAAGTAGGAAAAATCACTTTTTTGTTCCTTAATATTCTTTTAAGTACAAAATTGGCTAGTGTTTCTCTATCAACCAATTGAGGCTACTCAAAAGAGGCAAAAAAGTCCATATTTATAGCCTTTAAGAGAGAAGCAAGGCAAGGGAAGTCCAAAAATCACTTAGACATGTGTAAATATAAAAAAGGAGTTAAAATTTAAATTATAATGAGTAATTATTATAACCATGCAATGTTAGGAGGCCCAATTGTCCATACAATTCATGAAACTGATGAAAAGTGTCTCAAAATTCTTCATCCTAGCTTAAAAAGCTACCTTCATCATTTGGACCTAGTTGAAAAATCCACCACTAACTAGGGATATGTGTGATGAAGGGAATAAAATTTAAGGATGTTATTCATGAAATTTAATGCATTGGTTTCAATCTTACTCATTTAAAAACTCTTTAAATGAAGCAATCACTATATATAGTCTAGAAAACTCCTTATTTCAGTCACCCGTCACACTTGGCCACAAAAATGCCTTTATTTTTCCATAAAATCCATGGGAGGGATTTAGTGACACTTTTAAATACCCTCCATGGTATTATAATTCTCAAATTCACCTTAATAAGACATCTATTTGATTTTTCCACACTTTTCACTCTTGTGCTCAATATGCTAGTTTTGATTGGTTGAAAGGAGAGCTCTAGTTAGGACACTTATAAGTTTTTTCATAGAATAAAATTAATATATGGAGATGTAATATGTATTTATCCTCTATCAAAACTTTATTTCATCTTTTCAAACATCTTATAGCCTACAAAACACAAAAAATGGAGAGAAAAACACTTTTTTTCATGATGTCCATATAGTTCCATACATCTTATTTTCATGTGTGAGAGCCTGAGGTAGTATTATCCATGATAAAATATGTCTAATCACCAAAATATTCCATTTGGATGGCTCTCCATGCTTATTTTCTCTATTGGGTTCTTTTAAGAGTTCTATTAGGGTTTTAGACTATTTTCTACTCTTAATTATTGTTCATAAAGATGGCACATTAAAATTACAAAAAAAATCCTAAAATTGGTAGTTTAGGACCCTATATAACTACTTCTAACTCCTCTTTCTCCCATACATATTTTCCAAGGAGATGTGATCTTCAAAAGATGCCTCATCAAACTTATTTCTTCAATTTCTTGCATACTTGAGCTATCTCTAAGCCAAAAACAATATTCCTACAAGTTTATTTGTATAATAAAAGATCATAAATGTCTGAATATACTCCATAAATATGCTCCAATTATCTATATAACTAATCAAGGACTATAAATGAAGGTAGATCCCTAATTAGCTCTAAACCTCCTTAAGGCCTAATGGGCTTCGCATGCCCCCTACTAGTTTGGACTACTCATGCTACTATAACATGATTAGGATGGTTTATTATGAATTTTAACACCTCATTCATACTCAAAAATCCATAAAATAACCTCTCAAACACTCCTTTCATATCTTTTCCTCTCTTTTGCCAATTAGGCCTAGTGGAAACCTACCTAGTTAGACTGTGTGCATGAATGATTAAGTCATATTGAAGGGTTATATATTGTGTTAGTTTCCCTAATCATCCATCCATATTAAATACACATGACCTAATTTTACTTGAATATCCAAAGTCCTCATCTTAAGTCCTTTACTCATTTTGGCACCCTTTACCTATTTTGTCAAAGTTTTCATTTTCATGAGTGGCTATTCTTTTAGACAAAATAGAGAGATATATTACTCATCCCCATGAAAAAATTAAAGTATTGAGAGTTTTATATGGTCCTAATGAGTCTCTATACTAAAGGGAAAGGTTAAATTCCTTAATTTAGGCACATAACCAACCCAATTTGTCTAAAAAGGGGGCCAAAAACCCCTATTTTGCTTCACTTTCTTCCAAATCCACCTGTGCATGACCTTTCCACACTACTATCATTATTATATGTTATATAAAAATTCTCCTAACCTTTAAAATATAGTCATGGATCTTTTTAAACCATCCAAAACCTCTCCTTAGTGGATTCTTCATGTTTGCTCATTAGGCAAATGTTTCCTAACCTTCCTATATGGACTATAGTCCATTTGAGCACCTAAAAAAGGTATTGGGTATGTTATGGAACCTCTTAGATGATAATGCATCATATAATGATTAATTCAACCTAAATTTGACTTCTATATAGTCTAGGTTTCACTTACCCTTGCCAAGTTGTACCCTACTGATTGAGATTGAGGCACCTCTACATTTGCTTACTCCTGTAGGTTTCATGGGATCCTAATATCTTATTCATGATTTTTTTAGACCCCCACTAATACCTCCTCAAGTTGTCAACTTCCATATTCTAGTGGCACCTCACTTTAATGTGTCATAGTCCTTATAGCTTAATTTTCTCTTGACGGATGACTAATATAGTCCTCCTTTAAGAGTTAGTTATAGGTATTTATTGCCTCATTAAGGTATTTACTAGGATGTTTTGAAACCTTATTAACCTTGAATTGCCTCAAGACTGGGAAAATTTCATCATGGTCCTACTTGTAGGTATTCATAAGCTTATATAAGGTTATTATGATGGAGAAAACCTTCTTAATTTCACCTTGAAGGTCATAACCTGATTGATCAACTCTAAACCTACATTATATAGTTAAACACTATCATAACACATATCTACTCACTGCTTCTTCACCAAAACTATCTGACTCTTGTAGGTGACCACTCTCCATGCCTAAGGAGTACTTGAACATGTTATAAGCACTATTAATATGGTATGAACCTTAATATTTCAAATACAAACTCCATCCATTTCCTATTTTACTTCACATAATAACCCTACCAATGGTCTCACAAACACCTAGCTCACAATTTAGTCCTCCCTGCTTATAAGACTAAGAAATATGGCACATATTAACCTATTTATGTGATCTTAGGTTTGAAAATAAATAATTTTTACTCATAAATAGGCTTGTTAACTTTATATAATTTCTAATCAGCCTTTGAAACCATAAACACAACCTAACCTCCATCTATGCAAGAAGGGACCTCTTTCAAACTTGAAACTCCACCTTGGCTATAAATGCATTTTTTAAGATATTGTATAGATATATAATGTGAGTATGGAGTATGAACCACATTCAAACCTTTAAATATGATCCTTTAGTCATGAATGTTTATTTCATTCATTTAGAGTCACTCAATCATGATGCTTAGTCAAGGTATGCCAAGTTGGTTGAAGAACTGTTATCACTCTGAAGTACACCTTGCTTGAAGATGTGTAGATCAAAACCTCACTCTATTTGATATAATTTGAAATTATCAGAGTGTGGGTGACTCATAGATGAGAATAACCTTCAAATAGGGATAGTTTCCTTAAGATTTATCAATTAAATCTATTCTACTGTGATTTTTTGGATGGAAAAGGAGAAGGAAATTGAAATGGGAAATCCTATCCAATGGGGTGATGTACCTAAGTGATTGTTATTATTTTAAATATATTGATATTAAGGCAAACAAATAAATCAATAGGAAGTATTTAAATTTCCCATTAATATTAGTATTTCAAATGAAGGATTGAGAGGATTTTGGATTGCAAAATTCTATTCCTATCTCTTCAAATGACATGTAAAGGGTAAGATTTTCACAGTAGGTGTGGAAAGGACCTAAAAAAAGGTGATATATATTTCAATTATATTATATTAAAAAATAAAAAAATACACTCTATTTTTATCCCAAAATAAACATATGCAAAAAACTTCTTTATTTGATAAATGGTGTCAATTATAATTTCTTCTCTACCTTTAGGAATTTCTAAAAAATGGCTTCAAAAAGCCAATATATAAGTATAAAACCTTAAATAAAGACAAATTGGCATGGAAAATAAAATTATTAGTCTTATTTGAGTTAAAATAATACTAAAATCTTTTTAAAATATTAAATAAAGGCTTTAAAATCCTCTAAGTCTTCAAAAATTGCATGTTCTTCATTTTTGGCATAGAATTAAGAAGTGGTGGGTCCATGTTGACTTTTAAAACTTCCTTGTATGAAAATAATTCCATAAATTAGAATATAAATCCATATTTAAAGTGATTTTAAGTTCTTTAAAGTATTTAGCTTGCATGAAAAGCATGGGAGATGCATGAAACTAGTCAAACTAGTCCATCGAAGAGATTTGACCCTTAAGGACAAGATAACTCAACTTGAGCTCAAATTGCATGAATTTAAACTCATGGATTTTATTTAAAATGGTATATCCACTTTAAAAACATATATTTCACATTGTAACTACAAAATTAATTCATTTTATATATTTTCAATGCCATTCTTCACTTGCTTGATTGACCAATTAAGCCTATTAGGCCAATTAGGACTAATAACCTATCTTATTACATTTGGAATACTTTAAACCTAAAATAAGATGCCATTAAACCTGAAAAAATAATTAAATATACCTATAAAAACTTTTTTCATCACAAAATATTTTATTTTGATGCGAAAACACTCACCATTTAGTCAACAGGGTTGACTAGGCATATTTTGCTCCATTTTCCTACAGACTGGCCATTTTGATTGAGCTAGTTGGGACACTTATGGGATGATTTTTGAAAAAAATAAAATTTTAGTATGAATAAAAAGTATTAGTATTTTATATCCATTGATTATATTTCATTGAAGTGTCTTGTACTTCATTTTACATGTTTTTTTCCATAAAAAACATGATTTCTACCCTCATGCATACATCTCCATGCATGAAATTGAGATTTATGGAATCCCATATAAGTTTGATTGAAATTTTAAAGTTTTAAGATTTATCCAATATTATTTGATGGAAATAACATCAATTTTTTTCAAAATTGGTTTTTTGAGGGTTTAGGCAGGCTTTGAAGCTAAATTTTTAAAATGATGGTTCATGAAGTAAAAACCTCTAAACCCAAAAAATTTTATATTTATGTATATAAAACTGACCCCCAACATCCCTAAAAATATTTTTTTCCCATTTAAAATATATAAAAAGTTACCACGTGGAGAAATATGCCTGTGGGTTTTTGACTGCATTTTGAGCTACCTACACTCTTAATGATTGTTCATAAAGCGAAAAAAAATTGAATAATATAAATGTTAATGAATTATAATTACATAGGAATAATAAAAACATACTTATATAATTCATCCAAACTCCACACGTGGTGAAAGATATGAGCATTCAAACAGGAGGCTAGGAAGGGTGTCTAGAACTGAAAAATGAAAATTTCACCCAAATGAAAATAACTCTTTAAATTTTTCAAAATGCCTAAAAATATAATCATTGGGGTTCTACCATTCTATCAAAACATTCTAAAACCACATTTTTCTTGAAAAGTAAAAAAAAATCTTTTTGGCGTATATGCTTATTTGCTTGCATAAGCCTATATGAGCATGGTTTGCTTGAAATTTAGAGTTTTGAAAATATTTAAATGTATTATTATTATTATGTAAAAACATAATCCCATGATTTTAAAACTTTTAATTTTACTTATAAACTTATGTGGTACTCTAGAATGATGTCTACTCCAATGGTGATCTCCAATGGATATGCTAAGGACTATTAAAAAACAATTGGTATATTCACTTGTAAAATGAACAATAAAATTTTTTAGAATGTTTTCCAACTCATAATGACATTTTGTAAAAAAATTAAGGTCTTAAAACCACCTGTAGCTACCAAAAAGTTCATTTTTCTCTCAAAATTGATCCCTGTACATAGTTTGTCTACACATTTGAACTTAGCAGTGCTCTTTTAAAATCACAATGACCCATTTAAAATACATTTTTTATATTTTTTACAAAAAATAGTGATTTTAGGCATAATTCCCATCTTTAAATGGATATTGAATGGTTTTTTGAAAGTTTTGAATGAGAGTAGTAATTTGGCCATGATAGGTCAAATTACTAATAATTTTGGTGACTTTCAGGGCTTGACCAGCCTACTAGTCAATGAACTCAAAAACTTTGGCTATGAAAAACTTGAATATACAATAAATATTTTAATATATTTTTTGGGAAAAGACACAAATAAGATAAATGACACAAACAAATAGAAACATGTTTATGTGTGCACTTAGAGGAATGGATAACAACTAGAAAGGGAAAAAAACAACAACTAAAAGCATGTACAGATATGAACTTAGAGGAAAGAAACAAAAATAAGTATATTATGTAAAAAATAACCTCTACCTTTTTAGCCTTGTTGGATCAAATATAAAATTATTTGATGGACTTTGGAACTTTGAAACATATTTTCTTCCTTTTGATAGCTCTCTTCTACAAATGGGAGCACTTATGTGTTCATATGTTCTAGATGATGCAGCTAGGCCTCAAACATCCATTATTAGGTGTATGTATTTAAGATATGGATCAAAGATCCAATAATTTTCCTCCCATATTCTCCTTTATTTCAATAAAATTTCTATCTCTACCTCATTCATAGGTTGATCATGATTTGACACATTCTCATTCAATGATTGTTTTGGCAATTCTACTAGAATACCTAGATTGATGTCTTCATTTGATTCCATTTGAAGTGGTCTTTTTTCAATGTCTTTAGATCCTTTATAAGCATCCAAACATGGCTGTAATATGACTTTAATTTATTCTTTATGAATATTTTTAATAGTACTCTTTACAAGACATTCATCGATCTCTAATTGGGGTGGAGATGGACCATCAAATTTTGCACAAAAACTCTCCAAGTCATCCCAAAAGGATTCTTCATCATGATCAATCAACAAAATAGGAAATTCATCAGTGTTCTTACCATTTGAAACATTTTGATCACATAATTATATATTTTGGAAGAATTCAAATGAAATTTCTTGATCTTTTGCCCTTGTCTCATCTTTGTCAGGAAAATTCTCCATCTCAGCACTAACTCTATGTGAGTTGTCTTCATGGCTACCTCTTGAAGAAATATTTATTTGTACCTCATCTATATCAGCTACTACAAGCTCTTGATAAACCTATTATAACTCTTCTTATTTGAAAATTTTAAATATTGAATCATGTTTGTCCCTAACCAATGGTGTCCCAACTATGATTTCTTCTTCTTGAAAACTCAAGTCACATTTCTTTTCTGTCTCTTTGGTTGCATCTTCTTGGATCACCTTCACCTCATCTCTCTGCTGCACTTTTTCTTGAATGGATTTCCATGTAGGAAAGGATATAGGATTTTGAGGAGGAAGATATGAAGGATGAATGATCTCTTTCTTGAATTCAACATCTTGAATGATGTTTGATTGTTCCTTTTTCTTGCTTAACTCCATGATCTAGTTCCAAGATGGGAAAGAAAAAGGTTCTTTTTTGACCTTTTGATTCTGGTTCTCCTCCACTTTCTTTGTCTTTAGATCCAACTCTCTAATCTAATTATCAATATTCTCTAGCAATATATTCTCTTTAAAGTGGTCAGTGGTCTTAATAGTAGGTTGTGCCATAACAATCTCCTCCTCTCTTTGACAATTATCTTGGATAGATCTCCAAAAAGGATAGGATTGAGAAACATATGAATAATTTGTCAAAATCAAAGGGGCTCTTAGAATGGTCTCTTGAGAATGAATGGATGACATATAATAAGAGTGAGGCTGAACCTATTGTTCCTCAAGTCCTTTTGGTTTGTTTTCATTACTTTGAATGTAACCACCTACATCCATCATCTCACCAGTGAGATTACCCCAATTTGGTCTCTCAATAGGTGCCCATTGCTCTTTTATTTGCCTCAATGACCCTTTCAAATAATGAATTTGGTGAGTGTGGGTATCCTGGACATAATATATCTATGAGTATATCTCTAATTCATGATTTTCAAGGCTCACTAAAGTTTGTTTAAGTGATGATATGGACTGGGTAGATGCAAAATGGCCATGATTAGGTTGGCTAGATGAGTAGGATGGCTCATGATAAGATTGATAAGGGGAAATATTATGATGGAATGGTTGTTCATAGAGATAATCAGGGTAGTAATCCTAGATATATGTTTGATGTATATCTTTAAACACTTGGTGAGGATCATAGTGTGGTTAGTCATACTGATTATAGTGAGGATCGTATCGATCCGTATTGAAACAAGCCATTGGTGACCATTAGTAAACCAAATGCTGAAATTAATCAATATTGAAATGATACATGATTTTCATAACCATATTTGAGTGCCTAAAAGTTTCACTAATCTTTTGAATGCCTCCAAAGGCTAGTGTGTAGAGTAATTTGACCTGTTAAGGCTAGATTACTACTCCTATTAATCAAAACTTTCAAGAAACCATTCAATAGCCCTTTAAAGCTAGGAATTTCGACTTAAAAGAAATAATTTAGATAAAAAATATCAAAAATTATTTTAAATGGGTCATTATCATTTCAAAATAGCATTGTCAAGTTTAAATATGTAGATAATCCATGCACATGGATTAATTTTGAGAGAAAATTGAACTTTTGGGGAGCTATAGGTGATTTAGAGACCTCAAATTTTTTACATTGCATAATTATAAGTTGTAAAACCTTATAAAAATATTTAATGGCCATTGGAAAAGTGAAGATACTTGTTTTTTTTTAACAATCCTTAGCATGTTTGTTAGAGATCACCATTGGAGTAGGCATCATTCTAGAGTGTCACAGAGGTTTATAAGTATAATTAAAAGTTTTAAAAGTATGGTATGATGTTTTAAAATCATAATTATACCTTTAAATAGTGTCAAAACTCTAAATTTTGAGAAAACCATGCTCATATAGGCTTATGGAAGCAAATAGGCATATAGGCCGAAAAGGGGTTTTTTGAATTTTCAATAAAAATGTGATTTTAGAGTTTTTTGACAGAAGTTACATCCCCCATGATTATTTTATCAATAATTGGTAATAATGTGAAAATTTATTTTCATTTTGGTGAAAGTTTCATTTTTTTAGTTTTAGACACCCTTCCCGACCTCCTATTCAGATGCTCATTTATTTCATCACATATGGATTTTGGATGAATAATATTAGTATGTTTTTATTACTAATATTTACTTATAATTAATTAAAATTTGAGACCATTTAAGCTATTTTTATTTATGAATAATCATTAAGAGTGTAGGCAACTGAAAATGCAGTCAAAACCCCATAAATAGATTTCTCCACATGGTAAATTTGTATATATTTTGAATGAGAACCCAATATTTTCATGTATGTTTTGTGAGTCAGTTTTATACACATAAATGAAAATAAATTAGGATTTTGAGGTCTGTACTTCATGAACCATCATTTTGAAAATGCAACTTCAAAGCCCATTTAAACCCTCAAAAAACTAGTTTTGAAAAAAATTGATTTTATTGCCATCAAATCATATTGGATAATTATTTAAACCTTTTAAATTTTCAATTAAACTTAGAGAGGATTCTATAAATGTCATTTTTATGCATGGAGATATAAGGATGAGGGTAGAAATCATTCTTTTATGGAAAAAAATATGTAAAATGAAGTAAAGGACACTTCAGTGAAATATAATCAATGGATATAAAATCATAGGACCTTTTGTTCATGATAAAATTTTATTTTGGTCATAAATAATCCTATAATCCTCCCAACTATCTCAATCAAAATGCCTAGTCTATAGAAAAATAGAGCAAAATAAGCATAGTCAACCTTGTTACTGAATGACAAGTGTTTTCTCATTGAAATCAAATATATTGTGATGAGAATTTATTTTTAAAGGTATATTTAATTATTTTTTCAGATTTAATCTCATCTTGTTACATATTTAATGGATTTGAAATGCAAGAAGATAGGCTATTGATCCTAATTGGCCTAATTGGTCAATCAAGCAAGTAAAGAATAGTGTTGAAAATATATAAAATGAATTAATTTTGGAGTTAACACATGATATATATGTTTTTTAAGTTGATATATCATTATAAATTCAATCCAACATTTTCAATTCATGTAAGTTGAGCTCAAGTTGAGTTAACTAGTGCTTAAAGATCAAATCTCTTCAATTTACTAGTTTGACTAGTTTCATGCATCTCCCATGCTTTTCATGCAAGATACATAATTTAAAGAACATAAAATAACTTTCAAGATGTATTTATATTCTAATTTTTGGAATTATTTTTATGCAAGTAATTTTTTAAATTCAGCATGGGCCCACCACTTCTTAATTCTATGCCAAAAATGAAAAACCTGTAATTTTTGAAGACTTGGATGATTTTAAAGCCTTTATTTAATATTTTAAAAAGATTTTAGTATTATTTTAACTCAAATAAGACTAATAATTCTCTTTTCCATTCAAATTTGTATTTATTTAAGGTTTTAGAATTATATATTGGCTTTTTGAAGCCATTTTTTAGAAATTCTTAGAGGTAGAGAAGAAATTATAATTGACACCATTTATAAAATAAAGAAGATTTGTTACATATGTTTATTTTATCTTAGAATAGAGTATATTTTTGATTGTGTACCATCATATAATTGAGATATTTATCCCATTTTTTTAGTTCCTTTCCACACCTCTTGTGAAAATCTCGCCCTCTATAGGTCATTTGAAGAGATAGAAATAGAATTTTGCAATCCAAAATCCTCTCAATCCTTCATCTAAAATACTAATGTTTAGGGGAAATTTAAAGACTTCCTATTAATTTATGTGTGCCTTAATTTGAATATATTTAAAATAATACCAATCATTCAATTGCATCACCCTATTAGATAATATTTCCCATTTTAGTTTCCTTCTCCTTTTCCATCCAAAAAATCATAGTAGATCTAATTTAATTGATAAATCTTAAGGAAACCAACCCTTTTTGGAGGTTCTTCTCATCAAATAATCATCAACACTCTGATAAGTTCCCATTGTATCAACTGGATTGAAGGTGTGATTTAGATAGATTCAAGTAGGGTGCACTCTAGAATGATAACAAGAACCTCTTTTAGACCAAAACCTTGTAGACTTGGTTTTAGTGTGTTTTGAGGCACCTTTGAAGCTTTTCAAAACCACATTCTTCTTGTCCTTTCCTTCTCAAAATTGGTAGGGTTATTATCCTATGATATGGATATATGGTCCACCCCTTTAGATGTCTCAAAACACCTTCCAAACATGTTTTAGAAGGTCCACCAAAACCTCTTGGAGTTATGTTTTGTTCTTTTATGGATTTCATACCTAAACTCAGTCTTTAACCTTCCAACATGATTCCATACTTCCTTTATATTCTAGGATTTTTTTATGGGTATTTAAAAGCCTTTTTGTCATTAAAAATTAAAAAATGAAATGTGATATTGCTTTAGCCAATCCATAGACACTTGAACTCATGCTCAACCACCTATGGAAGGTTGTTTTAAGAAGAAAATAATGGATTCAGGTGTAGACCACTATGAACCATGAGTATAAAAGAGAATCTCATTCCTTTTATGAGATTCCAAATGCACTTCAATTAAAATAAGGAGTTTTAACACATATCCATCTCCCCTTACACTAGCATGATGTCATCAAGGGCTTGTAAGTGCATGTTTTGGGTATAATATATGGGTAGAGCATAGAATTGAAGTGAAACATGATGGTATATATCTCAACAATATCAAAATTCCATTATCACTCCTAAATTATGTGACATCTACCTTTTTAAACATGAAACTAGCTTCAAAACACTTGTTATAACATGAAGATCACCTGTATGTACATAAAATTTAATAGACAAGGGCATTTCATGACTAAGATAGCTTGGGACATGAGCACATGGTTAAATACATACCTATTTTATCATTAAAATATAACCTCACTCAACCTCCAAAGTCTTTAAAAATCTAAAACACCTCCATTACTGCTTCATATATAACATGAACAGGCTTATGCATGGAATTCAACTAAAACTAGGCATGAAGGTTGCAAATGGAGCAAGACAAGCTTGAAATTTACTCAGAGAATGGTATGGTGAGATAAAAACATGATAAAAAGTATTAATATGACCCAATGACAAAATATTAAGAGTGTAAGACCCAAGTGGTCATTAGTGCATCAAATTTTGAATGTATAATTCTCACATTATCAACTCAAAAAATGGTGAGAGATTACAACTAAGGCCAATAAGGATGGGAAAACTAAATAACAAATGGTTACTTGTGAAATAACTAGGAGTCCTATAATTTTGAAGTAAAATAAGTGCTCAAAAATTAAATGAAGGTGGGAGAACTAACCTGAGATACCATGTGTATCCAAGTGATGCTTACATAGTCTATACAAACCTTAGGCTAATGTAGATCTCCCATAAATGGGAAGAAAAAGACTAAGGTGATCTAGAAATGAAATTGAATACATAAGATAATCCATCCCAAAAAAAATTGATGGATTTATATTTTTTATGGAAATTATAATCCAATTTTCATAATTTTATGATTTTTAGTATTTTCTAGGTCTTTTTGAAATGTTTGAGGATTTTCAAACTAATTTTAATGTTTTTAGAAATTTCTAGGCATCTCAACTCAATTGATAATCATGAGATATAGAATTATCAAACTTATAAAATGATAATAATATGGATTACGCATGCTCACAAAATGGAAAGAGTATTAAAATTTTAAATTGCTCACAAAAATGGTGAGAGCATTCAAAGAAGGGTGGTAGAGATGACATTAGAAAATATTAAGTGTTACCTATAGCCACTATATTTTTACCTTCAATGAGGAAATCCGGGATTGGATTCTAATTTTTTTTAAGTATCTCAACTCAATGGATAATTAAAATATACAACATGACCTAACTCATAAAATGGGGAAAGCATGGCTTAGACATGCTCACAAAATGGAGAGATAATTCAAACTTAAATTTATCACAAAATAGGGAGAGAGTTAAAACAAGAATGGCCAAAATGGCCTCAAAAAACATTTAATTCTACCTACATAGTGAAAATGGACCTTAATAGTTACACTTACAATGATGAAAGTGGGGACTGGCTTCCAATGTTTTTGTGTTTTTAGTATCTCAATTCAATGAAGAGTAATAAGATACAACATGGCCTGACTCATAAAATGGTGAGAGTGTGGCTTAAACATTATTTTAAAATGGTGAGATTCTGGTAAAGGGATGAATATATTGATATCAACATGAATCAATCACTACCTACATAGTCCTGTAAGACCTCAAGCCACTATAGTTTTGCTTGCATAAAAGGCATCCAACTAAGTACCAAAAAGTTTAGGTATAGGAAAATAATAAGGTATGGAAAAAATAATGTCAATTTAAAGTGGAAATTCATGGTAAATGGGTTGTTCATAATTTTTCCAAATGCAGTTATAATTAGAAAATAATGGGAAAGGGTCAGTGGTACTAATTTTCCCACAAGAAGTTATAATTAGTAACACAAGTTATGGAACGTAACAACACATTAAAAATTTAGTTTATAGGACCATTTTCATATTTCTTTTATATAATTACTTTCAAATGTTTAATTATGAAATAATTTCCATAACTAAATTTGTCATCATCCAATAAATGTGCCTAAAATATAAATGAATCAAAAGTAAAGCCAAACATGATAAGCAGGGTTAGGTAAAAAGAACTAGTTAGAAAGGGGTTAAGACATGGTATAACAATATAGGATATGGTAAAAATATTAGGTATAATGTGGCATAAATTTAATGATCCTTGTAGATAATAGTTTTAGTCCCTCAAGTGTAAAAATGTTTGAGGTCCATTATGTTCATTGGTTCATCAAGTTCATCTCCTTTTGATGTGGTGAGCATGCATGCTCTAGAACCATGGTTATAAATAATTGCATAAGGCCCAAAATAATTAGGTTATAACTTTCCCTTCTTATTTATCTTAGCATCAACATTCTTATGATTTTATTTTAGCATGATGTCACTAAGCTTGAAATCATAATTCTTAACATGCTAATTGTATTGGACTCATAATCTATTTTAATATGCTTGAAGATTATTCAAGGCAATGATGAATTTTTCATTAATTCTATCTCTTAAAATTGGGATAGTATATACTTCTCATCATTGATGATGTGATATAATGAAACAAAGAGAGAAGGAAACTTTACCTCAATAAGAAGAATGACCTCAATGCCATAAATAAGTGAATAGGGTGTATCTCTTATTAGAGTATGGAATTTGGTATGTTATGCATAAAGGGTGTTAAATAGTTGAAAGCGAAAATCATAAATAGCATCATTGATAATATTCTTTAAAATATTGATAATAGTTTTATTAGAAGCCTCATCTTGGTCATTTCCTTATAGGTAGTAGGCAATAGAGAAATGTTTTTTGATATAGTATTTTTTATAAAGTGATTTCACATCTTTGTTTTTAAATGATCCACCATTATCAAATATAATGTCAAAGAGGGTACCATAATGATAGATGAGATTATTGAATATGAATCTAAATATCTAATTATTGGATATAAAAGTGAAGGGAATGGCTTCCACCCACTTAGTTAAGTATTCAATATAAGTTAGGACATGTTTATGACCATATAAGGATGTAAGATTTATCTTGCCTATGTGGTCAAGTCCACATGTTGAGAATGTACACGGTGTTATCAAAGGTTTAAGTGTCTTTGTTGGATCATGAATCATATTATCATTCTTCTAACATTGTACACACCTCTTCACATATATTTCCATAGTAAACTACTAATATCTAGTACATAATAACTTTTTAGCTAAGATTACCCTGCTAGTTTGGGCTCCAAATACTCCTAAACTTCCCTCAATGCTAATCTAGATTATACCAAAGGTAAAAAATGAACCAAATTTACATCATAACTTATATAATATAATGTTGCTCCAATTAGGGTATAATGAGAGGCTTTGTGGATGAAGGATTTTTATTTTTTATGTGATAGGTAAGGAGGCATATTTTGGTCATAGAGATAGGCATGTATGTCAAAATACTAGGGAGACATAGAACCAATAATGTTGTAAACCATCTCAATGGCTAATTATTAATGTGTTGGTGCTAAGATAGGTTACATAATAAATTGATAATACCTTGCTCTATCTATGATCTAAATAATGGAGCCAATAGTAGCCATGAAATTACTTGTTTAATTATTGGATCAAGTTATTATTTCAAATTGAATGTTGGTAACTTCATGCTTGAGAGTGTCAACCATATCTTTTTATGACACCGACTTCTCATCCTTAGTCTAGTATTGGTATGTAATCTGATTGATGATTAGCTAAGAATCACCATGAACTAATAAATATTTGATGTTCCACTTTACTTCTTGAAAAATCCTTGTAATGAGTTATTTTTACTTAGTCATGTTATTAGTATAGGTAAATCCAATGTGAAAGGATTTGGGAATAAATTATCCTTGTGGCATAATATAAAATATTCTAGCCCCTGATCCATGAGTTTTGCATTAATTATTAAAGTATATATTCCATTGTTCTACCTCAAGAGATGCTTCTACTTTTGTGATGGTCATAATGGCCTCATTTGGAAATCCATATGTAAAAGGTTGAGTATCTTAAAGAGGAGTTTTTGCAAGCTGATCTACGAGTATGTGTCCATTAATGTCCGTATGATTAGCATATTCAATTTAAAACTCTCTCAATAGCACAATCCACTTTTCTATGCAACCCTTTAGATATGTTTTGGAAAGTAGATACTTGAGTGGATATACTTTGGAAATAATAATGGTTTTGTTGTTCAACATGTAATGATGTAACTTTTGGGCTATGAAAACCATTACTAAATAGGATTTTTTAATCAACGTATAATTAAGATAATACATGACAAATGTTTAAATTAGATAATACATGGCATGATCTATACCCTTTTCATAATGTTGTGATAAAAGTACCCCTAGGGCATTTTTAGTCATTTATAGGTAAAGTATCAATGTCTTGTTTAGCATTAGTGGTAATAAAACAAGATGATTAGCAAGATACTCCTTAATATTTTTGAATGCTTTATGACACTCTTCATTATAGGATAAATTAATGTCATTATTTATTAAGTGTGTAAATGGATGTGATTTTTAAACCAACTATGATATGAAGCATCAAATTGACCCTATCTTGCTTTAAAAACTATGCAGTTTCTTCAAGGTAGATGGCAATGATATTTTTGTAATGGCTCAAACTTTGGTTAGATCAACTTCAATTCCCCTATGAGAGAAAATGAAGCCTAAAAATTTTATACTTATATCAAATACACTTTTCTTTAGATTAAACATAATATTATACTTGAAAGTATATCAAATATCATTCATAGTATGGCTAGATGATCAGCATAAATATTTGATTTACCCAAGATGTCATGGACATAGTCCTCAATGATTTTGTGCATCATATCATGAAAAATAACTATTATGGATTATTGTTAAGTGGACCCTAAATTATTGAGTCAAAATGGCACTAATTGATAACAAAACATTCACCATAGAGTGGTGAACAATGTCTTATGATGGTCTTCTAGTGTAATTTTGATATGGGTATATCCTAAAAAGCCATCCATAAGAGAAATCATTACATATTTGATTATTGAGTCAATAATGATGTCAATGTTAAGTAGATGAAAGTCATATTTTAGGAAATATTTTTAGATGTCCCTGAAATTTGTGTAAATTTTGATACCTCATGGTTAATTACTTACTTGCACAATGTTTGAAATCCATTCTAAATAGTTGATCAGCCTAATGCATCTCAAATCTAAGATTTTTTCCAATTCTTTATTGACTATCATAATAATACAAGGATGAATATTACACATATTTTACTTAATAGGTTTGACGTCAGTATGTATAATGAGATGGTGTAAAACCAAGGTGGGGTCCAAACCTGGCATGTCTAAATAGACCCATGTAAATATGTCAAAAAACTCCCTTAAAAGTGTTGTAAAAACATCATGTTCCTCTTTAGTGAGGAATGTACCTAATTTTATCCACTTTGGGTCTTGTTATCATCATAATTTTTACCCTTGAGGAGGTTTTTCAAGCCTCCTCACTTAAGTGATAGCATGGAGACACCTCTAGGTTGTAGGTAGCCTAATCAATGAGGTGAATCTATATATATTGCTACCTCCCTTGATGTTATCACCTTAAAACTACTAATTTTAATGGAAAAGGGTAAGAAAAACTAAAATTAAACTAATATATGGAGGTGATGCAATAAATTAACGCCCTCTACTTGACCATCCTACTAAGGCTATGAATTAGGATTGAATCTGATCACACTACTCAATAAGGACTTTCAAGAATGAGTGTTTCAATATGGATGTCATAAATAATGTATTAAATGAGAGGGATAATCAAGAGGTCTAAAAAAGACACTAATGACTAAAATCCACTTCTAAACAATGAAAAGCTACCTCAAATTCACCATGTGACCTGCAAGAATCTAATCCATTTTCAAAGAGGTAGGAGAGGACACATGAAAGAGAGTGAAAGTACTACTACTAGCATTCATCAACAATCACACAAGTACATTAGTTGTAAGAATATATTATGGTAACAATCAACTTTATTCATGATTTAAAGGCATAGTATAACTTTTTATCTGAGCATGTATTCACCATACTTATCCAAAGGATCTATTACAATCCATTCAAGGCTCCATATATAGGATAAATAAAGGATAGAGAGAACATAAGCATATGAGTAACGCTAATGACAAGTGTAACTTCATAAAATTCAATTATAGTCCAAGAGGATAGTCTAAGATCATTTTAATCCATCTCTTTGGCATGTTTGGTTTCTTACTGATGATATTCTAGAGGAATGGCATATAAGAGGCTCTTCAACTTCTTGGAGAACTCATCAACCCATTTGAAACTACCTTCATGATTGAATTTGAAGAATGACAAGTTGAGTTTTATCTTATAACTCATCATGAATTAATTTATACCCTATTTTACAATTTATTATGCTCTATTATCTTTAATCACCACCTTTATTCACACCTAACCATGGTAGAGATTCTTCCTTGTTAGCCATATAGGCTTACTAGTCCATTAGGTCTGATTTGCTTAGTATTATCCATTAGAATGGAAATAAAACCCCCATGATAACTTTATATAAGGTGTTTGATCATATAATAGACACTAAAACTATATTATATCATGATCCATAGTTTCTAAGTACTCCAACCATGTTGTTTTATCTTTCCTAGGTGACTACATCACCCTCTCATAAGAATTTCTACACTTTCCTTGGAAATTGGACCTATATATCACTTTAAAAGGTGGGAGAGTATATTTTGGGGTATAATAAGACATATTACCTTCCAAACTAACCTATGAAATGGTTTCCATCAGTTCATATGTCCAAAAACCATGTTTTGAGCCTAAAACCTTACAAAAGTATAGAATTAAATGTATTTGTACAAGTGAAAGTATAGGAAAATTGCATGTTTAAGACACTCTAGGAGTTAATAATTATGTTTATGTGTTTTTTAGGTTAAAAAGTTAATTAGGATACATAAATATATTCTCTCCCATCGAGCCTTATTAGGATTTAAGTAGGGTTTAGGGATGTTTATACTCTTAACAATGGTTCATAAAGACGGGGAACCTAATCCTTGAACTAATTCCATTAAGTTTGTGTGTAAAATGATCTTAAACTATCCTTATGAGATTTTTATCCCATGAATCTTCTCTGTATAGTTTTAAGCTTCAAAAATTAGCTTCTTGGATGGACATGCCTATGTATGAAGACCAAGGAAAGTTTTATTGGCTTAGAAGCCTAAAAAATGCATTTTGATAACTAGAAATGCCTTAAATAGATATAACACACCTCTTATCAGGTTGTAAAACACATGAAAAAGAATATTAACCTTTCAAATAATCTAAAAAAGGCTCTATCCCTTTATGGGGGTTGGAGAATAGTTTTTCAATTTTAACCCTAAAGGTCTCTTCTAGTGACTTTTCTTTGTTTTTAACGCCTTAAAATGATATGATAATATTATATATTCCTCTTGACCCATAAAAACTCCAAAAATCATGTTTAAACTTCACAATTTTACTTTTAATTACATTTCACATAGGTAGGCATGTAGATGTTCATATAGGTTCAAATAAGATGCTTGATTTCTCCTCAATGTCTCATCTCAATAAATTTTAAACCCTTATCATTTCAATGATATTGATTACATGTCCACATAGCCTTCTCACATACCTTGAAAATGTTAAATTTCATTTTTAATACAAAACATGCACCCTTTTTTCATCTTTGTGCCAAAATTGCCTATTGGTTATAGTTGCACATTAGACCTTTTTTATTGTTAGAAATTGAGGTTTGAGATGTTCTTTGTTGGATCTAACATTATTTATTTTTATACCTAACACACCCCATTTTCCTATAAAGAAATGGGGATCCACTTTTTTCAAACTATGGTCTTTATTTTGAACCCCTCTTCTATGTGTTTTTTTGCAAACTTTTGGGAAAAAATTGACTAATTGGCCTCTTATACTTTGAAAAGATGGAATTGATATTGTGTTTTCATTTTGAGACTTATTTCTATTAGGATTATTCTATAATTACTTCAAGGATTTTTTTCAACTTATCTTTATTAGACCTATTTTTATAAGACATTTTCCTTGAAGCATTTAATCTTTTTCTGGCTTATTTCCATGGGATTTTCGCCATGGACTTATGTTTCTTAGGGACATTATTGCAGAAATTTTCTCTAAAATAATTCCCCTGATGGAATTGGGTCTTTGGGATTTTTTCCATGGGTATTCTTCCCAAAAAAATGTACTTGCCCTTTAGACTTTTTGAAAGTGCCCTTTAGCCTTTTGAAAATACCCTTCAAGACTTTTGTCCCTATACTTTTTCTATCCAAAACCTACCCTTTGTTACTTTTGTCCTACACATTTGCCTTTTTTAACCATTCCTTCAAACATTTTTTTCTGATACATTTTATTCAAGGAAATGAACCTACCCTTTAGGCTTTGTGCAACCTAACCTTTGGGACTTTTATCATAAACCATTTCCTATTAAAACCTACCCTTCAAACCTTTTTCACTTACCCTTCTAGATAATTATCATGGGAATTTTTCCATACAAACTCACCCTTCAACCTTTTAAAAGTGCCCTTTGATATTTTAAAAATACCCTTCCAGACTTTTATCTTGGGCCTTTTTCCCTCTAAAACCTACCCTTTGGCCATTTAAAACCTACCCTTTGGGAATTTTATCCTAGGCCTTTTATCCTCTAAAACTTACACTTTGAACTTTCAAAAATTCCCTTCAGACATTTTATCCTAGAACCTTTTCCCTATGAGACTTACCCTTCATTAATTTTGTCTCGAGCCATTTTTCCCTTTGAGCCAATTCCTTTAGAATTTGTGTCTCTATCTCTTTGTGCAATGAAAATGGTCCTTTAGAATAATTGATTTAGACATTTTATCTAAGAGAATTAGGTCTTTGAGAGAATTATTGCAGACATTTTGTTTGAAATAATTCCCTCTGATGAAATTCCTATGGATTTTGTGTCTTGGACATTTTTTCTAATAAAATTAGGGTCCCATTAATAATTCATCCACATAGAAATCCTAAAACATTTCCTACACAACAATTTCCTAGATCAAAATGACCAATATAATAGACCATGATCCCTATGGAATTACCAAGTGTCACCCTTAGAGTCAAAAAATTTATTATATATATTCTAAGTCACTTTTGAATTTGTGTTTTATAGGAGTTAATCTTGAAAATGTGAGTGTCAAACTCATGGGGAGTCAATAATTCAAGCACCAAGATCTACAGTGCATGCTAAATCACATAGTAGAGATTGATGGTGTGAAATCAAGTATGAGAACAAACAGTTGTCTAGAGTGAGTACACTGGTGATAAGTGCCACCCACATGGGAATGTTTAAACAAATTATTTTTCAAAATATCCATGATAATGCCAAGTGGAAACATTGTAAGAGACTAGTACCCAAAGATATAATGATTCATGAGAGATTAGTACATCAATATCAAGGGTACAAGATCGATGGAGACTTTTCAAAGGTCCTAAGACAAGCAAGAATTTGCCACATGTTGTAAAGGTGATAAACAAAGGAGTGTTTTTTTAAAAAGAGTCCAAGAAGCCAATATAGATACCAAATAGCATGCTCACATTCCATCACACATAGGTATCTGATGGTGTGAGTACCAGTTAGAATTTTAAGATGTAGACCTAATGAGGTGGGGATACATGTCCTAAAAACACACATTCATGTTAGATTAGTCATAGTTAAATAAGTGTCACTAGTTCTAAAGGATTGATACAATGATACTTGTCTTTGAAACAATTTTGAGTTCCATTTTAAGGAGGCTAATCTAAAAAAATTCAACAGGTTGTTCTCATAAGATATAAAAGGCTACAAACTTTGTGCATGTACAGTTCTATAAATGGTGCATATATTTTCAAGTTTTGCATGTATTTCAAGCTATATATTGTAAAAAAAGTGCCTTTATATTTATACACATCCACATGTTTCATATAATTTTTAAAGGTTATTGTAAATTGATAGCTGCAAGTAGACTTTTATACATTTTTAGACAATAGTTATAACTCATGTTCTTATTATCACATGTAACAACCTTTCATGAACTTGGAGGATGAGGTGACCCCTTACCTAAGTCTATATAAACAATTGTAATCCAACTTGGATTTTTTGTTAGAAATGTTTTTAATATAGGAGCAACATCAATTTGGATTGTTAGTGAATGTGTTTGTGTATTTTCATTCCAATTTTTGTGTAATTAGTTGTTAATTTCTTTGCTTGTGTGTTTCAATAATCTTTAGTGTGAAAAATATGTGAATGTATTCTTGATTATTTATATTGATGTACTAATCTATAGATGTGAATTTTTTTTTAAAGATTGGTAAATATATTGTTTAAGATATTCAAGTTTAAATTGATTCATAATTATAATTGTGCTTTCTTGGATGTAGTTTTTTAATTATGTGTAATAGTTACTTCATTTTCTTGAGCCATAATCTCTTGATTAAGGGTGTGTAATATTTTCCCTAAAAGTAATAACCTTTGTCTAGGGCTTGTAAATTTCCTGTATCGTTATTTCCTTAGACTTATTAGTTGTGTTTGACTGTGTGTGTAATTTCTACTAGAAACATGCATAGGTTCTGAGACCACTTGTCCCTTTATAAAATAGCTACAAATTTAATTCCTAAAAACCATAAAATATTTATTTTCTACCATAACCTTCCCTCCCTTTTTTTTGAGTTTGTTTTGACTCCTACACACTCTAGATGAGAAGCCATCCACCCATCCAACTCATATAGCCATTATCAAATCCTTTAGGGACCATACATCCATAAAAAAATATTGTCAATAACCTACATGCCCTACCAACTGTTTGATCAATAGTTTATCAAAGACCACATACTTGCAACTCATGCCCTCAAGTGGATTTTACCTCCATTGAGATCCTAAAACATTAGAGGCTACCTTATTAATGTGGTGGTGTGCATAAAACCTGTATCAATAGTCTAATTAGAACTAGAAGGAGAGACAACACATCTAATTATACTAAAAGTTTTGAGAATGGATTGGATTTAAAAAGGACCCATATATATCCCAAGTATTCAACATTATTTCCCCAATGACCCATTCAAATACCTTCCTAGGTTCCATTATAATCACTTGAGAGATGATAAAGGGCATCTTATTGATTACACATATGTTATGCATAATATGGATGAAAAATTTGAGGATGTAATCTATAGGTTTTTCCCTTTCATGTTGGGAGAAGAGATGCATTATTGGCTTGCATATTTGGTACTTAGTTCTATTACTAGTAGGAGTGATATTGAGGAATAATTTTTGATATGATTTGGTCCAAATATTGATGTTCATTCTTTAAAAACTAATTTAACACCTTCTATGAGGTTTCCTATAGGTATGTTAGATATGAATTATGTATAATCAAGCCAAAGAGAAATATTGCTACTGTGCCCAAACTAGAACATAGTGAAGGGTTTCCTTTTAATCTAAGTACTGTACACAAGGAAGAAGAGATCCCAGATGGAGAGGATGATTTGACCATAAAAGAGGTAAAAGAGTTTATTATATCCATCAAGGAATAGAAATATATAAAGTTAAGATAATTGGATCATGTTGATTCCATCCATGTATTTGATGAGATAATTAAATAAATTAATGATGGTAGTGAGGAAAGTGTCAATTAAAAGGAACATTACCAACCTTTGTAGTATCTCTCTGAGATAGAATATGCCCATGTAGAGGATCAATTACTTTGCCTTCTAAAAGAACATATTAGCTCTAAATATGGTGTTAATGACTCTTTTGACTATCAATTTTCATTATAATCTCTATCAAAAGACTCATTTGATGATTATATTCCTAACTTATTCTCCTTTGATCATGTAGGCTCCAATATTGAGATTTAAGATTATGTCATGCTTGAGGTAGGTATGTATTTTTATCATGGGGAAAATCAAAAAGGTATGTTAGCTTCCCTTAATAATTTTTATTATATTTCTTAGCTCCTTTCTAATGGAATTAATCTACATAGATGCTCATGCCTTGATTTGATAGATATTGAATTTAATTTGGTGCCTAATTCTAATGTGTAGGATATTATGGTTAATTGTGTGATTGACTAGGAACCCTTGTGTGTGTGGACATCAACATTACTCAAAATTGAAGCAAGAAACTTTGATTTCACATATGATGCCCATGAAGTTGCATATCTTCTAAAGTATCACTACTCAAAAGAACAACATAAAAAGGATAAACAACATGCAGTGGGTAAGATGATACCTATAGAATTAATATTTTATGAATATCTCAATCCTAAAATAAAAAATAGTGAGCCCAAGGTACATAAAAAATTTATTCATGATTTGGAAATTCAAGAGTTGATTCATTCAAATATTTAAGGTCACACTCAAAGTGAGAGTTTAGATGAAGTTTTTGAGGAATTTGATGAATATGTTTTTAGATTACGGTAAAATCAGGTTTTGAAGGGACCCCAAAACCCTTTAACAGAATCAAAAAAGATAAAACATTAACCACCACCAGGAAAAGCAATCCTAAAACCTACTGAAGAGTAACATCCAAATTAGGTTTTACAGGGACCTGAAACCACAAACATAGTCCAATAAAAGTACCCAAGTTTTACAAGGACCTAGAACCTCAAATAAAGTTTTAGAACAAGAGCCAAGAAACAGGACCAAAAACAAGAACCAGTTACAACAACTAGCAATAAGGACCTGAACAAGAACAAAACCAACAAAGAAGACCTTAGGCTTCTATTACAATTCCATGATCATCTTAACAGCCTCCTTCCCAATTGTAGAAATATCCTAGATGGAGTTAGCAGCCAAAGTAGCATCAACTTACAAGGCTTTCTTCCTCGATCTCTACCTTGTCCTCTTATTTGGACCCTCTAAGGATATTATTTCTTCATTTGCTCTTTTACCAAGGCTAGCTGCAACAACACAGATGCTTGATGTTACTTGCTCCATCTTTGTTCTACTTTTCTTGATGAGAATTCTAAGATTATGCTCATAATATTTAAGTTTTTTTGGGATATCTCCCATTTGCAACTCCAAGCGGTTGATTATGGTCCAATCAACATCTTGATTTTGTTGCATTGTTTCCACTTTCTTCTTCAGCCCCATTATTTCATTATAGATCAAAGAATGAACTTGGAGAATAGAGTCGGCCTTGAACTTGGCAGAATGGAGGAAGGAAAGCTTGGTTTACCTCTGTAGAGAGTCAAAAATGTCTTCTACAATCTCATGTGGAGGGGAATCAACCTTTTCAATTTGTTCCTCCCTATCCATCAGTTCCTCCTCTCTAGTCTGAACAGGGTCTTCATACTTAGCAGGGTCCTCCTTTTCTTGTCCCCCAATATCCATAGTAGGAGTAGAAGCCAAAACCATGTGATCTTCCTCTCTCATAGAAATTAGATCATCAATTAAGATATCTTTGTCTTTAACACCTCCCCCAGACAAAGTTTGATTACCCTCATTGTCAGAATTACTCTGTTCTGAGTTTCCCTTAGTTGTATCCTCTTCATTCCCTTTCTCAAATTTTCCTTTAGTTTCCAGATATCCATCCAAATTGGAGCTAAAATCCCCAACATCCATCCCTTCCTCTTCCTTTAGGACATCCTTCTTAGAGCTTTCAGTACTCTCTGACTCAAAATCCTCTTCTAAAATTTGTTTTTGAGAACTAGAGGGTTTTGGTTTTACTTTTTCTATCCCTTTAATATTCTCATCCTTCTTACACTTTTTGGACTGAGAACCCTTATGTTTTTCAAAAGAAGGAGTCGAAGCTATGGATTTATTTTTACAAAAACCCTCTATGAGAAGTATAGACCTTCATGTAAAATGGGGCGGGACTCCTTCTTCCTATGAGCATACAAGCTTTGAAGTAATGAAAAAT
Organism: Torreya grandis; assembly: GCA_037957365.1. Lineage (NCBI taxonomy): Eukaryota > Viridiplantae > Streptophyta > Pinopsida > Cupressales > Taxaceae > Torreya > Torreya grandis. Next base: position 1,044,518 of record JARHVA010001165.1, on the reverse strand, counting down.
GCAGATAGAAAGGGAAAGAAATTCTATCCTTGTGCCTAAAGTGGTTGAGAAAAACAAAATGAAATTCGTGTACTCTTTTATTCCTACCATAAAGGATAAAGTACTCACAAATACAGCATAGCACATCTCACCAAATTCCTTTTATCTGTTCCACATCAAAGAAGTCTCCATTCTTTGCTAGTTGCTTCTCCTCTACATCCATCTTCAAAAAAATTTTGTAGGCCATATTGGAGATACTGGTCTATTTTGAGAACTTAATACCACCCATGGGAAGCCCCGTGACCTTAGCAATGAAGTCCTTAGTAAGCTTCATACTGACTCCATGGAGAGTAACTCTATCATCAACCCAATTTTTAAAGAAGGTGGTAGTGACATGGGGTTTAAAGCCATGCAAATGCTCCAGATAACTGACCACCTTCCCTTTTTGTAGAATCTTCCATACGTCCTATCTAGCCTTCCAGTCATCACATTTTTTGGGCTCTTGCTTCCACGGTTCACCCCTCATATTGCAAAGCAAATGAAAAACTAGAAGCAGCCAAACACAGAAGGCAGAAAGTTTGAAATGGACCTAGTTATTTGTTACTTGAAATGGAGTTTGCCTTTTTGATGACACATGTAGTGACCACATTACATTCTCATGAATGTACCTCCTCAGGGAAGGTAATCTGATAGCTATAAGGCCACTCCACTAAATCATTAAATTGCTAATCCAAGTAAATCTTTCCCACTTTGAAATGAATGGCATCATAATTAATAAGCACTTTAAGATCAATGTGCTTATTTAATTCATCAAGCCACCTCACCTTATGCCCCATTTCAATAGCATGATTAGCTATCTAGTCAGTGACCCCATTGGCCTCTCGATATGTATGGGATATGGCCACTTTTTCAAATTTTTGAATTAAGGATTTGATTTCCATAACCGTAGCCTCAATAGACCATGAGATTGAATTTTTATTATTTAGGGTGTTAATAATATTCAAAGAATCACCTTCCAACCATAATTTGGAATACCCCAAATCAACATCTAATTTAATAGTGTAGAGGGCTGCATTAGCTTTAGAAATATGGCTATTCGAATTCTTATTGGGATAGTGATAGCATCAATTACATTTCCCACATGATGTCTCAAGACCCCTCCACATCCTGCTCTTCCCGGATTTCCCTTAGCTACTCCATCAAAGTTCCCTTTGATCCATCCATTAGGAGGAACATACCATTTTATGATTTATCTTGGATTATCATTTTTCAAATTAGACCCTTTAGATCATAAAGGGTTATCAAATTGGAAGGTTTGATCAGAATCCCTCTGGGATTTAAAGTTCTCCATGATGGCTCTAATGATATTCTGACCAAGCACCCATCCTAGAAGTTCTTTACTCCTAAATATTCTATTGTTTCTTTCTTTCTAGATACCCCACTAGAGATGAGGGAGAGTTAGTTTCCAAAGAAAATGAGCATCAGGATCCTTAGAGGGGCAGCACCAACTTTTAAAAGAGAGTTCCACATTGTTTTGATGGACCCATGTTATACCCCAAAAACTAAGAATCTCAGTCCAAACTTGCTGGGTGTAAGAGCAATTCAAAAACATATGGTCTCTATCTTCAAGTCCATTTTTTCATAAAATACACCTATTAACCACATTTATACCTCTTTTTTGCAAATTGTCAAGGGTCAGAATTTTATTTTGAAGCAGAGTCCAAAAGAAGATATTAATTTTGGGGGTGAGCCCCTTAATCTAGGCATGAGACCAAAAAGGTTTATTACCCTTTTCCTTTGAAGAAAAGATAGTAGAGACTTTAAATTGGCCACTAGGGTCAGCATGCCAAATAATCTCATCCTCAAGATAAGGATAAAGAGAGACAACATTGAGAGATAATTGGATGCTACTAAAGCCTTGATCAACATCTATTAAATTTACCCAAGAATCATTCTGCCAATACTGACTAACTAATATGCCATATCTCTGCTTGCATCAGTCAACTAAATCCTTATCATGAAAATCTCCAATCAAGGGATGATCCTTTAACCAGACATCATCCCAAAATTTCACCTTAAGCCCATTACCAATTTTCTAGGAACATCCTTTTCCTAGAGTTTTCTTGGTCCCCTAAACAACCCCCCATATGGAAGAAGGATGAATAACATTAGGAGAAGAGAAGAAATTAGGAAGGGATTTAACATTGAAGAGGTACTTATGTTTCCATATGGTACTCCACTCTTTGTTGTCATGGTAAACCCTCCAACCTAGTTTGGCTAAAAGAGCTTTGTTCATACTTCTGATTTTCCAGATTCCCAATCCCCCTTTACTGAGAGGTTTGCAAACATGATCCCAAGTAATTAAAGGCATTCTCCTTTTTTCCTTAGTACCAGTCCATAGAAAATTTCTTTGAATTTTTTCAATAGACTCAACAAATTTAATATGAATTCTAAAGAGACATAAAGCATAAGTAGGTATGCTTTGAAGACAAGCTTTGAGAAGAGTTAACTTACTTGCCTGGCTTAAAATATTTCCTTTCCATCCCATAAGTTTCTTGCTAAATTTGTTAATAAGATCTTCCCAAAAGGCATTAGGGACCTTCAGGCCAAGAGGAAGACCCAAGTAAGAAGAGGGGAGAGATCCTATAGAACATCCAAGGATCTTAGCAATTTTATTTTGTCTCTGGATAGGGGTGTTGATAAATAACACATCAATTTTATTCCAGTTAACCAATTGACCAGAGGTAGAAGAATATAAATTAATAGCTTGCTTCAAATTTTTGGCTTCCTTGACTTCAGCCTTACCCATAAAGATGGTGTCATCAACAAATTGTCCATGAGAACAAATTAGAGGATGGGAAGAAGGTTGTAATCCCTTAAAGAAACCTCTATGGACCAAGTCCCCAATATATCTCCCCAAGCAATTAGCCATAATAACAAAAAGGATGGGGGATAAAGGATCACCTTGTCTCAATCCCCTAGAGGGATAAAAGAAATGAGATGAGCTTCCATTAACCAGAAAAGCAATAGAGGAGGTAGAAATAAATTGATGAATAAGACCAAAAACCTTTTGGTCAAAGCCAAAAGCTAATAGAATGTTTGAGAGAAGTGACCAATCAACTCTGTCATAGGCCTTAGCAATGTCAACTTTGATAATGAACCCCTGATTTTTAGAACAAGACAAGGAGTGAATATTATCATGAGCAGAGATAATAGAGTTAAAGATTTATCTACCTGGGATGAAGCCATTTTGTTGATCAACAATAATCAAATGAATCACTTGGATAATTCTGGAAGTAATAACTTTGGAAATAATTTTATAAAAATAATTACAAAGGCTGATCGGTCTAAATTGATCAGGAGAATCAACACCAATTTTCTTAGGAATCAGGCATAGAAAGGTGGAGTTGACTTCCTTAAACATCTGTTTAGCCCCATATAATTCCTTCACAACATCACATACATCTTTACCAACAAATTTCCAAAGTTTTTGGAAGAAAAACATGGAGAATCCATCAGGACCAGGAGCTTTATCTCCTCCTAGAGAACAAATAGCTTTGAAAATTTCATCATCCTTAGGAATTGAGATTAGAATTTTATTCTATTCCTTTGAAACGAGAGGAGGAATCACTCTAAGGATTTCATCTTAGCTATCCAAATTGATGTTAGGATCAGCCTTCATTAGAGAAGAGAAAAAGGTCACCATTTCATCCATGATGGCCTTATCCTCTATAATCTTCAAGTCTCCCTTTTTTAGGTGTGATATGTGAATTTTGGCTCTATGCTTAAGAGTGGATAGATGGAAATATTCTGTGTTTTTATCTCCTTCACTCAACCATAACAACCTTGATCTTTGTCTCTAGTAAATTTCTTCTTTAGTGATGATGTCATGATATTGAGCCAACTTTTCATTTTCTTCAATGAGGAGGTCAGGAGTATATCCTTCCTTCTAAATTTTTTCCTATGTTTTTAAAATATCCTCCTTAATAGCATTTTTGTTCTCAAATATATTCCCAAAGTTGTTCTTATTCCATATTTTAACTTCCCTTTTAACATTTTTGAGCTTAGAAGCAACTCTAAAGAGGGTCGTGCCTTCAATATCAATACTCCACCATTATTCCAATTTACTTTCAAACTGTGGGTGTTGCATCCACATCTTCTCAAATCTAAAAGGAAAATTCTTCTTAAGACTAATCTTTGTAGTAGTGAAAATGAGGGGGAAATGATCCAATCCTATTTTCTGGCAAGCTTCCAACTTGTAGATGAATTCTTTAGTCCAATCAGGAGAAATAAGAGCACGATCAAGCCTAGCCTGAATACAATCATTACCAACTCTCTTGTTACTCCAAATAAACTAAATTCCATGGAGATCCATATCCATTAAACCCTCTTTATTTATAAACTCCACTAAATCCAATCTCCCTTCCAATTGGGTAGTAGTACCTCCCATTTTCTCATGATCATAGAGAGGCACATTGAATTCTCCCATTATAATCTATCGTCCAGAATAGTCCTTACTTTTAAAACTGGAAATAGACTCCCAAACATTTTTCCCTAGGTTCTTAATGTTGGGAGCATAAATATTCACAATATGCCAACCCTCCTTATGGTCAACACTAGTAATTTTGTCTATCATAAGATATTTACTAGTAATCATAATAGTTCCACAATAATAATTCTTCTTCCATAACACCAAAGTTCCCCCAGATGCACCTTTTGAACTACTGGCATTTATAGAATAGTTTTTAAAATCTTTAATCTATTCTGCTTTCTCTTTATTCATCTTAGTTTCTTATAGCAAGAGAAAATTAGGCTTTTGTTCTCTAACAAAATTCCTAACAATATCCAATTTATGAATACTATTCAGCCCCCTAATATTCCAGGTAATGATTTTCATATCTATTTTTAGGGGTAAAATCTAAAATAGTTGCCTGCCTACCATCAACAATATTCTGCATACTTTCTAACTCTCTAGTTTTCTTAGTGGATCTTCTTCCAGGTATGTCTGGGGAACCAACATCTGATTTCACCTTAGAATGTTTTTCAGCTCTTTTTCCAAATTTATTCAGAGTAGAAGCAAGAGGTTTCACCTTAGTTTGCTGATCTATTTTGTTGCTTCTAGTTTCTACCCCCTTAGTATTGATCTTTTTTTCAACCCTTTTTCTTTGGTTTATTTTGTGCTTTGAGTTTTCTCCATTATCTTTCACAACTTCTAGGGGAGGAAGCTCATCTAAAGGAAAGTCATTATCAGCTTGAGATAACACCTGGATCTCCCTAGACTGAGAAAAAAGAAGATCTCCATCCTTTGATTTATTTCCAACTTCAACCAAGAATTCACCTTCCTCTAGCACAATTTTGTCATCGACATCTCTCCATCGATCCTATATCCTTTGATAGATAATGATTTGTTTTGATAGATCTATCAGATCCTCTATTCTTTGTTCAGGTATTATGGTCTCTGATTGCAAACCATGTCCTTCTTTCTCAGAGTTTACTTTCTCAAAAGAAATCTCTTTATCCACCTTAGCATGTAGAGTATTAGAATCTTCAAAAGAAGGCTCTTTATCCACCTCAGCATGTGGATCTTTAGAATCTACATTATTCTTTTGTTCTTGGCGATGATCTTCTTTGGGTTTCCATACTTTCTTTTGCTGGACCTTGGTCTTTTTCCCATCCAAAACACTACTAGGATGATTCTTACTTTTGGAGGGACAATTTTTAACCAAATTCCCCTATTTCTTACAATCATAGCAAGAGTTGGGAAAATCTTCAAAAAAAATTTCTTGATTTTTTTATCGAGCTTGGATATTTGTTCCACCTTTTCTAGGAGATGATTCAGGTCTGCCACTTTAACATAAAGTCTAGCACTTTAAAGTTTGGTTCTAGAAGCCATAACATTATCCAATGCCACAAGTTCACCAAAAGAACTGGAAATACCTTTAAAAATGTCCTCATGCCAAAATTCCAAAGGGAGACCAGGAAATCTAGCCCAAATGGGAGTGGTTAAGAAAAAAGAATTTGAGAGATCCATGTTAGGCTCCCATTTTTTAATAGTGAGAGAGCATTTACCAAAAGACCATGGTCCTCCACTAAGAATCGTATTCATGTCTTCCTTATAGTTGAAGATAAATGAGAAGAAACCATTCGACATTGGTGTAATATCTACCTCTCCGTGAATAACCCAATTCCTTTTAACCATTTTTCTAAGAGATTTTAGATCTGGTCTTGCACCTAAAAATTTTCCCACTAGGGTGAATTCCATGGAAGACACAAAAAAATCTACTAAAGGATCTAGAATAAAAACTTGAAACTCACCTTTCTCCCAGCAAGACTTAGCAGTCACCAGCAGGAAAAGAGATTTTCCAGTAGGTTTCTTGCCAAACAGAGATGACCAAGTCCTTCATTTTGATAACCCTACCTTCATCCCTTCTAAGGAATTTTCCTTTTTAGAAACAACATTATCTTTCTCCTTTTTGAGATCCTGCCCCACCACATGATCCAATGGGGGGACACAGACCCTGAAAAAAGGATCAGATACGCATGAAGACTTTCCATTATCTACATCGGCCAATGATTTTGACCCAACATTCTTTTCAACACCCCATATAGTTCCCCTGGGTCTGTACCTCCTACCAGATTCTCCCCAACCAGTTTCCCACCTACCTGTGAACCAGCTAATTCTAATTCTAAAAGAGCACCCATTATTTAAATTTTTCATTCATTACTTAATTTGAGGAATATGTTATTCATGATTATACTTATGATTTTGAGTCTATCTTTAAGGGCCTTTCCCATAATGAGTTCATAAAGGATGATGACTTTTAATACTGTAGGTTAGATATAATATTCATATTACCTAGTACTTTCAAGGATTGTTTATCTAAAGTAGGTTCTCTTGAATACATGAGTAATAACAGTGAGCTTTCAAAATGTATGTAACATAGGGATGTCCTAATGAGAAACTCTAATTTTTTGTTTTATAATATGAGGGAAAGGCTCAAAATTCCACTAAATTAATAAAAGGATGTCCATACCTATTTCATAACTTTAACAGGGAAGACCTTGTTATTACCAAAGAGGGAGAAGCATACCAAACAAATTTTCCAAATCCATCCCCCATATTATTTTGGGTTTCTTTAGAGTGGTAGGTTATGTTTCTTATTTTCTATCATTTGTTTTCATTAGATTAATCTTTCTTACTTTCATTATTTTGCTTTCTTAGATTAGATTTCCCTCTTTCTTAGATTAGTCCCTTGCTTTCTTAGATTATTTATTCTTTGCTTTGTCTGAAAATTTAAATGTGTTTTTTCTAACTATAATTAAGATAAAAAAATCCAAACCAAATGAGCTTATGAATTGTATAAAAGTAGAAAATTAAAATATTGACACTTTGGCACTAGTTCACAAAGTCATGTGTATTTTTATGTTTTAGAGTCTTTAAGATGAAGGTATGTATTATTAAGTCTTTAAGATGAAGGTACGTAATCATGGATTATTATTAATGGTGTCACAATTTAATACTTTTACCAAGCATGTGGAAGTTTCTCTTAGAGTAATTCATACAAATTTAGAAATTTTGCTTGTTTTATTGGATTAAATGCACTTATCACATTAAATACCTATTGGAAGTGACAATTCTAGGTATAGGTGTGGCTGATAGGGACATTCTAAAAATGTTTTCTTTAATAATTATACCATCTCACTAGGGTCTCATTTCTTATCTTTTTCATTCAAGAACAAAAGAAGAGTGAAATAGAAAAAAGAAGAAAACCAATGAATTTAAAAGATTAAAAAAATCTAAAGAAAATCAAAATACTCACATGATGAAATGAGGTCAATGTACCACACATCATGATTAAAAGAAAATAACGGAGAGAGAAGAAAAGGATCCCAAGCTATCTCTATCAGGGCTATGGATTCATATCTGACATCAGAGTAATGCCTGATCTTCCCTTGTTTTTTGAACTTTAAGAGATACTGGAATGAAACCTATAGCTTCATCAAGCCTTATAAAGACTAATCAAAATAGGGGTTAAATAAAATACACATTTGACACACACTAATCTAATAAAATGGAAGGGAATTATGTTGTGTAAAGTAACTTACAAGTCCCTTTCATGTTTTTGATTTAAGTATTCTTCTATGGAACACATCATGATTGATTTAATATTTCAAACTGGAGTTATATGTTCTTGGATACTCATGAGTATTCAACCTATAAATTTCCTTTTTTTATACCTAACATACCCCCATTTCCCATAACAAAATGGGGACCCACTTTTTTAAAACTATGGTCTTAATTTTTAGCCCCTCTTCTATGTGTTTTCTTTGCAAACTTAAGGGAAAAGACTAACTAATTAGCCTTTTATAATTTGGCAAGATGACATTGATATTGTTATTTTTATTTTGGGACTTATTTCTATCAATCTTATTTTATAATTCCTTTAGGTATTTTATTCAACTTATCTTTATTAGACCTATATTTATTAGACATTTTCCTTGAAGCATTCGATCTTTGTTAGGATTTTTGTCATAGGATTTTTACCATAGACTTATCTTCATCAGTGACTTTGTTTCAGAAATTTTGTCTGAAATAATTCCCCTAATAAAACTATGTCCATGGGATTTTTACCATGGGTATTTTTCCCAAAAAAATATACTTGCCCTTTGAAATTTTTGAAAGTGCCCTTTAGCATTTGGAAAATACCCTTTTTGGCTTTTGTCCTAGGAATTTTTCTCTCTAAAACCTACCCTTAAAGTCTTTTGTCCCATGCCTTTGCCTTTTTGAACCATTCTTTAGACATTTATTCAAGACATTTTCCCTGAGGAAATGAACCTACCCTTTAGGCTTTGTGCAAACTACCTTTCAGGTCTTTTATTCTTGACCCTTTCCCTATCAAAACCTACCCTTCATACCTTTTGCATTTACCCTTCACAATAATTTTCATGGGAATTTTTCCCTAAAGACTTACCCTTTGGTATTTTTTAAAGTTACCTTTAGTCTTTTAAAAATACCCTTCAGGATTTTAATCTTGGGTCTTTTTCCCTCAAAAACCTACTCTTCAACCTTTTAAAACTTACCCTTTTGGAATTTTGTCCTGGGCATTTTTCCCTCTAAAACCTAGCCTTAAACCTTTTGAAAATACCCTTTGAAGATTTTGTTTGAGAACCTTTACCCTTTGAGACTTACCCTTTAAGACTTTTATCCCAAGACCTTTTACCCTTTGATCCAATTCCTTCAGAAATTGTGTCTTGGGCCCTCTATCTGATGAAAATGACCCTTCAAAATAATTGATTCATATGTTTTATCCAAGAAAATTAGGTTTTTGAGAGAATTTTTATGGACATTATTTCTAAAATAATTCCCCTTATGAACTTTATGTCTTGAACATTTTATTTGATGAAATTAGAGTCCCTGCAACAATTTCTCTACATAAAAATCCTCTAACATTTCCTCTGCAACAATTTCCTTAAACAAAATGATTAAAATAATATACCATGATCCCTATATAATTAATAAATTTCATCCTTATAGTCAAGCACTTTATTATATATATGTTAAGTCACATTTGCATTTGTGTTTTTTAGGAGAAAATATAGAAAAGACAAATGTAAAACTTGTGGGGTCTCAAGAAGTCAAGCATCAATATTTATGATGCACATTAACTCACATACCAAAGATTGATAATGTGAAATCAAGCATGGTAATAAAGGGTTTTATAGAGCCAACATGATGGTGACAAGTGTCACCCTTTTAGGAATATTTAAACAAGGCCTTTTCAAAAGCTCTATGATAATGACAAGTGAAAACATTATAGAAGCCCAGTACCTAGAGATCCAATGATGTACGAGAGCCTAATACATCAAGATCAATAATGAAAGATTGATAAAGACTTTTCAAAGTACCTAGGATAATAAAAAAGTTTTTAAATGGTGTAAAGGAACTAAGCAATGGAGTATGTTTTGAAAAAGAGCCCAAGAAGCCCATGGAGCTTCCAAATGGCATCCTCACATTCCATCATGCATAAAGATATGATGGTGAGAGTCATAGTTGGACTTTTTAAAGATCTGAACCCAATGAGTTGGGGATGTATCTCCTAAAAACACACAATCATGTTAGATTAGTCATAGTTAAAACAAGCATCACTATTTCTATAGGATTGATACAATGATACTTATCTTTAATGCATATTTGAATTTAATTTAAAGGTAGCTAATCTAAAAATATTCAACAAGTTATTTTCATAAATTTTAAAAGGTTAAATAATTTTTTCATGTACATTTATATAAATGGTGTATATATTTTCAAGTTTTACATGTAGTTTGAGCTATAAATTATCAAAATTACCTCTATCTTTATACACATGCACATGTTACATAGTGTTTGTAAAGGCTATTTTAAATTGATAACTACAAGTAGTATTTTATATGGTTTTAGACCATAGTTAGAACTCATGTTCTCAATATCACATGTAATAACCTTGTGTGAGATTGGAGGATGAAATGACCCCTTCCCCAAATCTATATAAATAATTGTAATCCAGTTTGGATTTTTTGTTAGAGAATTTTTGAATACATGAGCAACATCAATTTTGATCATCAGTTAATGTGTTTGTGTATTTTATTTCTAATTTCTATGTAATTAGTTTTTACTTTATTTGGTTGTGTGTTTCAATAATATTTAGTGTGAAAAAGCTATTAATGGAGTCTTGATGTACTAATATGTAGATGTGTAACAACTATTGAAAGACTGGTAAATATATTGGTTAAGATAGTCAAGTTCAATTTGATTCATAATTTTCATTGTGCATGAGTGCTTTCTTGGATGCAATTTTCTATGTGTGTGTGTAATAACTACCCTAGATACTTCATTAGCCCAAGCCATAATCTCCTAATTAAGGGTGTGTAATATCTACCTTAAAAGGAGTAACCTTTTTTTGGGGCTTGTAAATTTCTTTCATCATTATTTCCTTAGGCTTCTTACTCATGTTTGATTGTGTGCATCTAATTAATGCTAGCAATAGGCATAGGTTCTAAGAACACTTTTCCTTTTAGAAACTATATAGGGAAGTAATTCATAAAAACCATAGAATCTTTATTTTCTAACCTACCTTTTTTTAAAGTTTATTTTGAGACCTACCAATTTTAGATTAGAAGCTAACTACCCATCCAACTCACATAGAGATTCAAAATCCTTTACGAACCACACCTCCATCTAAAACCCTTGTCAATAACCTACATGCCCTACCATATGTTCCATAAATAGGTTATCAAATACCACATACCTATAACTTATGTTCTAGAGTGGAGTTTACCTCCATTAAGATCCTAAATATTAGAGGCTACCTCATTAAGTTTGTGGTGTGAATAAAACCTACATCAATATTTATGGTATTAATAATTATATTAACCTTATTAACTTTCATCTAACCTCTATTCACTCCTTAATCTTCACTTCTCATAAGAAGTATGTTTTCCTTAACTCTACCCTTTAATAAGGCTATAGGTGCGTATTAGACTTAGAGTTATTTATTTCTCATGATTTGTAATATTTGACCATATTTGGACAATATAGATTTTTTTAAAAATATCTTCTCCTATCTTATGTCATGTTAAATTTCCCTTACCAATTCATTCAACACAAACCATGCACTTTTATACATTTAATCCATAGTAGGCTTGTAGGTTTTTTTCAAGCCCAATATTCCACTAGACCTGGAAAATGTCTTACTTTTAAGGTTTCCAGTTCACCAAAAAGGATTAAAACCCTTTCACCAGTAATTTGAATAATCATCCTTCCTTGCATGACTTTCAAAACTTCTATGTATGCCATATTTGTCTCTTAATTGTAAGGTTTTAATCTTTTGGTCAATAATGTGGACCTACAGGTTTGTAAACCTTTAAGTCTACATTCCCTTTCATTTAGACCATTTATGACATAATTTTAGGTTTTCAAAACCTTTTGAATATATAATTCACCTCATAAACCTATTATTATGGTCAAAACCTTCTTCAAGACATTCAAAATGCCTTCAAGAACCTATCTCTTCATAACTTTCTTATTTGATCCTCCTCACTATGTTTTTATGTTCCAATTCTCCCTTGTATATTATATCCCATTTCAATAATGTATAATTATACCCTCAATCCTTGTGAACCCCTCAATGTGTCTTGACAACATGATGTTGGTTAAAATTCCCATTGAGACACTTGTTTAATTGAATTAAGCTCTGAGATAGTATGGGATGCATGAAAAAGTGGAAAAATTAAAACTCTAGACCTGTACATAGAGGAAATCCTAAGACATTATGTAAATATAAATTTTGAATCTCTTTCAAACATTTTAAATATGCAAATGTGATGGGATATCTTATTCATGGTCTTTAAATATCCAAAGCTTAACATCTAAACTTGTAACCTTCACCTTTATAATTTTATAATTATTAGAGATGGTTTGAGGAACTTGTTATGGGGGGTGAGTGATTTGATTTGGGTTTTTAGAGTACCAATGGAGGCAAGAAAACACCTAAACTAGTCCAAAAAATACTTTCACTCTTGACTACAACTTACAAACAAATAAGGAATAACCAATTTTTATGGGAAGCACCTTTTGATTAGCTGATGTACTTGATGAATTTGATTTTATAGAGGTATTTTTTTACCTTTAGATCACCCAAATATGATTATTATTCCTCCATTTATCTCAAAGATATAATTATAAAGAGAAACCTAAGCCTATGAGAATAAAGAGGGCATTTTGAGCTCCTTACACTCTTAATGATTGTTCATAGAGTTAAGGGAGCTTGACTAGGCACCCAATTCCATAAAATGGAAGGACATAATGACCCCATAAAATTCACAATAGATCATCTCTAAACTCTTTCTCTCTCTCTCTCTCTCTCTCTCTCTCTCTCTCTCTCTCTCTCTCTCTCTCTCTCTCTCTCTCTCTCTCTCTCTCTCTCTCTCTCTCTCTCTCTCTCTCTCTCTCTCTCTCTCTCTCTCTCTCTCTCTCCTCTTTGTACTAAGTGAAAATGGATGTAACTTTTGAGGCTACCAAAGATGATGATAGGGAAAATGAGTATGATTTTTCTCTGTTTGGACCTAAAACTCAATAAAATTCATGGATTTGGACCTTTTGAGGATGGATTAATTTATGGGAGTTTTTGGAAGTGAAATTCATTCTGAAAACCTACAACCACCCTTTGAAAAACCCTTTTTTTCCATGAGAACTACCATATTCTACTTGAAATTCTAATTGAAATAATGCAACAAGTGTTCATATAGATTCCACATCCTTGTATATATTTGTAGTGACATACAAAAAAATTACCTCTATTATGCACCTATCATCTCTTAAAATATGCATTCTTGGAATGTTACAAAATAAATCAAGAAAACATTTCAAAAGATTGTAACATTAGAAAAAAGTGATTGACATCTTTTGGGCACTTGTACAAACCAAAAATGGCATGAAATGAATTTGGAATGTGTTAATTGACTCAACAATGCCTTTTAAACCCTTAACACCATTCAAAAACTTGAAACATCTCATGAAATGATTAGACAAGCATAAGACCAAAATGAACAATTACCTTAATCTTGTCAAAACAAACTTAAAATTGGCTAAACTCTATTTTAAAAGTTCATTTGAGACTTCATTTGGAAGGGAAAAGGTGTAACTAGTCTTGTTTTGAATTAGTCTCATTTATGGTATCTAATTTTGGCTAAAATATTTAGTGACATCATAGGATTACATGCTTGTTTTTCACTTTAGACTGGTTGCCTAGTCCATTCATTGGGATATAGAGTCATATTAGTTCACCACAAGCCCTAAATTAACCTTGACACTTGACAAAAACCTTTTGAAATAAATAAAATATTTAATTTCCTTCACCAACATAAGAATAAAAATTCAAACACACCAAATCAAGACACACATAATAGACAACAAGATAAACAAAAATGTGCTACAAAGCACTTAGAGAGAAGACAAGACAAGAACTACTACATATAACTAACTTAACATAACTGATCCTCCTAGATGAAAAGAATTTTCTTAAAATCAACTTCATGTGATGAATAAGAATGATGGTTAAGCTATTGATCAAACTATGTTTTTACTTGAAAAAATCCTTCCTTAACAACCACCTTCTTGGGATTGACCTCGGATGGGTCTATAGCAACAAACATGTCTCCACAAAGACAAACTCATCCTAGTATTAAATTCTCACCTTATATTTTTGTTAATATTTGGAAATGTGAGAGACCTCTAAAGTTACCATGGTTTGACTCATGAAATAAACAACATTCTTAACTCCATCTTCCATTAGATTCTTAAATTTCATGTTAGGTTCAGCATAAGGAATGTTGTATTCATCAGCCTTGATATACCATTTATTTTAACTTCTTAGTGATCACTAATAGGATTTGTGAAAGAGTTAAGAACATTATACTTTCCATCATCAATTTCCTCTTTTTATACTTGAGTTGTTAGCCTACCAAGCTCTTTAAACTCCTTGAGCATGTCCAAGTAGTACTTCCACATGTCTTTAAGACCTCCTTAAACTTGATTATGAGACTCAGCAAGGTCATAAAACATGTTATTCTCTTTAAGAGACCTTTCGTTCATGTTTTCATCATGTTTATTTTCTAATAAAACAATGTTATCACTATCCTCATGGGATAGAGGTTTGTTGTCCAAACTAGATCCAAGAAATTCTAGCTCTTCCCAAAAGGAAACTTCTTCTTCATCACTTGAAAGCATATCTTCAATTTAAACCTTATCATTATCTTGAGGAAGATCAAACTAGTTAAATTCTTAAAAAACTTGAATATAATTATGACATGGCTGATATATTGATTCTACAAGATTTATCTCTTATTCATTAGACCCAAAATGATCATCAAACATGGTATCTTCAAGAAGACTTACCTCATGTTCAGTTGTAACCTAGTCAAATGATACATAGTCACCTTTTTCTTCATCAAGACTCAATCCATGAGAACTAGATTGATATTATTATTTTTCCATGAATAATAGAAGCTCATATACCCATTCAAGGTTCAATTCATCACGTATTCCTTGTGTTAAACCTGATTTGTTTCTTTTTAGGAGGCTACAAACTACTGAAACTTAATGTTAGAATTCACTTTCATGATTTAGAGGGATTAAAGGCTTGATAATCAAATAAATTACTTCCATGAAATTGAGGTGCAATTGAGTCCATGCTTGATCAAGTTATTTTTCACTCTTTTCAATGAAATCACATTGACAAGGGATTGTTGCTTGTTATCTTGTATTCCACCATCAAGACACTCTTTGTCATCATCCTTAAAGATATATTTATTTCCTTATTGACAAAGAGGAGTGATAAGAAATATCTCCTCATCATATATACTAGAAACAATCTCCTCATAACCTTGTTTAGATTGACTTACAACTAATTAATATTCCTTTTTAAGGATTGTCACCTCATCACCTAGTTTTGACAAGTTCTCCTTCACATCTGAATATCCATATTTTGACCTCAATGTAACTAACTATCCTTAAAAAAATGAGAGAGTGGGAGGGAAAGAGACCTCATTAACTTTATTAAAGCCTCTTAGAGTGTCCTTTTAACTTGGTACTTTAGGAGTAATAGGATGATTATCATGTTCTTGAAAATATGGAGAAGGTAAATGAGTTAAGTATGTTATATTATTCTCTTTCCACTCTTTAATTACTTTATCAAAATTGGAGGTGTCTTGAACTTCATGGATGGATTCAACTTGTAGAACAGGTGAAGAACTTGAAGTAATTTAGAGATCCTTTGAATTGACCTCCATACATTCTCCTTTTATTGACTTTTGATAGGCATGGGAGAAGGTTATTTCTCAAGAGTAGGCATGACATTATTAGGGGTCTTAGTATAGTAAGGTATCCAAGATGGAAGGGTCTTAGGTTCATGAGGAGGAGTGGATGAATATTTTATAGGCATAGGCCTCTCTTGATGTCATATTATAACTTGGGTTGGGTCTGGAGCAAAATACAACTGATGTAGAGTAGGAGGAGGTATACAATATTGAAGTTATTACATTTAATACCTCTCCTTAACTACCAATATATTCTCAAGACATTGAATCAAAATTTTATTTATGTCACATCATACATTGGTGTATATTTATTTTCTCTCTCAATGGTTTCCCACTTGTTCTTGATAATATAGAAGAAACTTCTTTCTTTTTGAATGATCTCACTCTAATTGGAATGGATATGGACATTTAGGCCAAAATCCTTTTCTCTATCAATCTCCCTCATTTTCATTTTATATTCCATTAAAATTTATTTTAGGTATTGAGTAGGATTATCATAGATTTGAAAAGGTTGAATAAAGGGATAATTATTATACTAGGAGGATAAGTTTGATTAAGATAGGACACACAAGGTTTTTTATAACCTCGATATGGTTGATATGTTTTTACTTAAGAGCTAATTGGGGTGAAGCCATGAATGTTATCAACATAATATAGATAATATGAAGGCATAAAATATGCAACTTGAACAAAATAATGATTAAAATACATACATTTTTTTTTAATTTTAGACACCTAAGCTACTTATACCAGCTAAGATTTACTTGGAGTTATCATTGATACATGGATTCATGCCTCTAAATGTTGATGTCTTAAAGAGCATCATCAATAACTCTTTCATGGGATGCAATCCTTATCCCATCAGGAGTGATAGAATTATTATCATTGATATTTTCACCATTGAGGAGGTTTTTTAATACTCCTCACTTAAGTAATAGCATGGATACACCTATAGGTTATGGGTGGCCTAATCAGTGAGGTGAATATCTATATAAGGCTACCTCCCTTGATGGTATCACCTTTTAAACTACTACTTGATATAATACTTGATATGGAAAAGGGTAAGAGAAATTAAAATTAAACTAATCTAGTGAGGTGATGCACCAAATTCACACCCTCCACTTGACCATTATAAACTAAGAACATGAATTAGGACTAAAGTTGATCACACTACTTAATAAGGACACTCAAGTATGAGTGTTTCAATATGGAGGTCATAGGAAATGTATTAAATAAGAGGGATAATCAAGATGTCTTAGAAAGCCACTAGTGAATTAAATCCACTTCCAAACCATGAAAAGCTACCTTAACTCACCATGTGACCCACAAGAAGACAATCCATTTGTAAAGAGTTAAGAGAGGATAAATGAGAGAGAGAGTGAAAGCACTACTACTAGAACTCATCAAAAATCACACAAGCACACTAGTTTAAATCATATAATAAGGTAAGAATCAACTTTATATATCATTTGAAGTCATAGTACATGTGTTTAGTTGAGCATGGATTTGCCATACTTAGCTAAAAGATCCATTTCAAGCCATTCAAGGCTACATATACAAGAGAAATGAAGGAGAGATAAAAGAGGGGAATATGAATAACTCAAATGAAAAGTTTCACTTCATATAATTCAGTTATAGTCCAAGAGGAGAGTATGATTAATTTCATCCATTTATTTATCATGTGTTGGTTTCTTGATGATGAGATTATAGAGGAATGGTACAGAAGAGGCTCTTCAACTTCTTGGATAACTCATCAACCCATTTTTAATTATCTTCATGATTGAATTCAAAGAATGACAAGTTGAATTTTCTCTTATAACTCATCCTAAATTATTTTTTCCCTCTTTGACACTTTGATATGCTTTATTGTCTTCAATTAACACCTTTATTCATACCAATCCAATGTATAGATTCTTCTTCACTAGCCATGTAGGCTTATTATTCCATTAGGTCTGATTTGCTTAGTAATATACATTATAATGGAAATAAGACCTTCATGATAACTTGATATAAGTTTTAGGATCCTATCTCACACCCTAAAACAATACTATAACATGATCCACAGTTTCCAAGTACTCGAACAATGTTGCTTTATTTTTCCTAGGTGACTACACCACCCTCTCATAAGCATTTTTGCATTATTCTTAGAAATTGGACCTATAGGAGCACTTTAAAAATAAATATATTATATTTTGGGTTCTAATAATGTATATTACATTACACTCCAACCTATTTAATGGTTTTCATCAATTCATATGTCCAAAAACTCTATTTAGAGCCTAAAAACTTGTAAAATTACAACATTAAATGCATACATACAGGTGAAAATATAGGAAAATTTCATGGTGAGGACCCTCTTGGAGAGAATCAAGATTTTTAGGGTTTTTTATGTCAAAAAAATTCATTAAGATCCATAAATATCATCTTCTCTCACATTGATCTCTTACTAGGGTTTAAGTAGGGTTTAGGGATGCTTATACTCTTAACGATGGCTCAAAAATATGGAGGAACTAATCCTTGAAATAATGCCACTAATTTTGAGTGTAAAATGTTATTAAACTATCCTTAGGATATTTTAATCCCATGAATCTTTTTCATTTAATTTTGAGCTTTAAAAAGTAGTTTTTCAAATGGACAAGCATGTATACGAAGACCAAGGAAAGGTTTTTTTTGCCTAGAAGCCTCAAAAAATGCATTTTTATAATTTTAAATGAATTAAAGAGATATAAAACACCACATATGATTTTATCCATCACTTTTCCATCCATATCATCCTTCCATATATCCTAAAACATGGTATGTTCCTTCATGAAGGTTTGAGAATAGTTTTGCAATTTCAAACCTAAAGGTCTCTTGTGGTAAATTTTATTTATTTTTAAGGACTGAAATTGATGTGATAAAATTCTCAATTTTATTATTGACCCATAAAACCTCCAAATATCATGTTCAAACTTCACAATTTCACCTTTCCTCACATATCACACAAGCAAATATATAGATGTTCATATAGGTTCAAATACGATTCTTGATTTCTCCTTAACATCTCATCTCAACAACTTGTGAAACATCCTCATTTACATGATCCTAATAAAATTTCATATTTTCCTTCTCACATAACTCACCAAATTCCAATTTCATTTTTAAGACAAAATTTTCACCCTCTTTTCATCTTTATGCCAAAATTACCTATTGGTTGTGGATACATATTAGGCCTTTTTACTATTAGAATTAAAGGTTTGAGATGTTCTTTGTTGTATTTACCTTATTGATGGTATTAATAAATATATAAAACTTATTCATTTTAATATAACCTATGTTAACTCATTAATCTTCACCTCTCATCACAAGTATGTCTTCCTTGACTTTGCCCTTTAAAAAGTTTGTAAGTGCATATTAGACTCAGAGTTATTTCTTGCTCATGATTTATCATATTTGACCCTAATTGGAAAATATAAACATTTTGAACAATATTTTATCCTATATTATTAATTTTTACACGTCTCCCATCAATTTATTTAACACAAACCATGCACTTTTCTCTATTTAATCCATAACAAGCATGCAGGTCTTTTTTCAAGCCAAATACTCCACTAGATATTGAAAATATCTTTCTTATAAGGTTTACTCTTCAACACATAGTATAAAAACCCTTTCACCATTCATTTTATGACTCCTCCTTAATTTCATGACTTTCAAATCTTATGTGCAATGCCATATTTGTCTCTTACAAGGTTTTGATCTTATGGTCAAGAATGTGGACCTATGGCTCTGTAGACATGTAGATCTGCATTCCCTTATATTTATACCATTTATGAAATTATTTTATGTTTTAAAAACCTTTTGAATACATAATTCACCTATCAAACCTATTATCAAGGTTAAAACCTTCTTTAATACATACAAAATTCTTTCAAGCACCTATCTTTATATGACTTTCTTGTTTGACCCTCCTAACTGTGTTTTTGTGTTCCACTTCTCCTTGGGCTATTTTGACCCATTTAAAAAGTGTATAAATGTCTCCTCAATCCTTGTGAACCCATAAATGTATCTTTATATTTTTATGTTGGTTTAAAGGCCTTTTGAGATAATTATTTAATTAAATCAATCTCTAAAGTAGTATGAGATGCATGAAAAGAGGAAAACTTCAAACTCTAAACTTGCATATAGATGAATGGCTTAGAAATTATGAAAATATTAATTTTGAGGCTTTTTTAATAACTATGAATATGCAAATGTAATGGCAGATCTTTTTCATGGTATTTAAATGTCTAAAGCTTAACATTTAAACTTGAAACCTTCACCTTTTGAATCATTTAATGTTTGGACATGGTGTAAGTAACTTGTTATGGGGAGTTAATAATTTTATCTAGATTTTTGGAGGACTAATGGAAGTAATAAAAAACCTAAACTAGTCCAAAAATTTCTTGGAGTCTTGATTGTAAGATGTAAACAAATAAGGAAGAGCTAGTTTTCTTGACAAATTCCCTTTATTTAGATGATATAAATGAAGACTTTAATGTTATAGAGGTCTATTCTCACCTTGATATCACCAAAATATGATTAATCTTCCTCCATAAAGCTTATAAATAAAATTATAAATGGAAACCTAATCCTACAAGGATGAAGAGGGCATTTTGAGATCCTTGCACTCTTAATACTTGTTCATAGAGTTAAGGGTGCTTGATCAAGAAACTAATTCCACAAAGTGGAAGGGAATAAAGACCCCATACTATGAATAATATCTCAACTTCTAAACCTCTCTCTCTCTCTCTTCTTTTTACTAAGTTAAAATTGATGTACCTTATAAGTTTACCGAGGATGTTTATAAGGAGTATATTTTTTCTATATTTGGACTTGAAACTCACTAAAATTCATGGATTTTGACCTGTGGAGGATGTATGAATCCATGGGAGTGTTTATAAGTGAACTTCACTTTGAAAACCTACAACCACCCTTTAAAAAATCTTTCTTTTACCATGAGAACTATCATATTCTACTTTAAAGCCTAATTGAGCTCATGCAACACGTGTTCATAGATCTTCCTCATGCTTGTATAGATTGGTAGTGATGTAACAATAAATTCCCTCTATTGTGCACTTTCCATTTCTTATAATATACCTTCTATGATCATTAAAAAATGAATCAAGAAAACATTTAAAAAGGTTTTAACATTATAAAAGAGTGATTGACATCTTTTGGGAACTTATACAGACCAAAGAGGGCATGAAATAAATTTAACATATGTTAGATGACTCAACAGGGCCTTACAAACCCTTAACACCATTAAACAACTTGAAACATGTCATGAAGTGACTAGACAAACACAAGACCAAAATGAAAAATTACATTAATATTGTCAAAACAACCTTAAAATTTATTAAACTCTATTATAAAAGTTCATTTGAGACTTCATTTAGAAGGGAAAATTTTCACCTAGTCAAGTTTTGGATTAATCTCATCTATGATAGCCAATTTTGGCTAACAGGTGTTCTAAAGCCCTAATATTAACCTATGAAGCATCCTCTATAGGATGTTTAGAACCATCTTCCAAAATAATTTAGAAGGAGGTAAATTTGTTGGAAATGGAAAAGTCCTCTAGATATCCTAGCTCATATAATTGTCCCAATTAGGATGAATTAGAATCTCCTAATACTGGTAAAGGCCATGAAACAAATACTTCACAACACTCTTGAACAAGTTACACAGAATCTTGTTATTCCTTGGTACTGATTTTAGATCCATAAATGGGCCTTAGACTATAGGTCTCCCATGATTCATAGGAAGAGGGGTGAACATCCACATCTAATGGTGTCAAATACCAATTTTCACCAAGAGACTTGCCTTTTTCTTTATTTTTAACCTAGTCATAAAGTGCCTCAAAGTGGTTTTCATTTTTATACCTAAATTTTTGAATCTCACCTATTCTCTAAAATAGGCAATAGGATTCAACCTAATTGAAAATCCTTTCTTGTAATCTATAATAGGAATGTAATTCCTCAATCCCATAAATTTGCATATAGCTTCATTATTTTTAAACTCATATAATAATAGTGTTGATTATTATTGGTCCTAGTCTATCAAATATGGGTGATAAAGATTTAATGGTGAAGGTTGATAAATATGGTACATCATGGGGGTTAAATAAATTTATAATGGTAAGGTCATTGTAGATGCTATAGTCAGACCCTATGTCATTACTAGCATCATCTTCACTAGTTAATGGTGTTGGAATGTGAATAATGTATGCGATGTCACATGTAGGTGGTTTAAATACAATATGATGGGTTACCTTGTACATGGTCATTAAGAATGGCTCTATAGTTCTCTACTGATGTAGCCTAAGGCCTCTACCTTCATAGCTTAGGTGATCCATTATCTAGTTAGGAATTAGATAATTTTCACTTTGGTAACAATCAACTATGTTACCAACTAACTCATCAATGTAAATCCCTGAATAATCTTTGGGTAAGGGTCCTATTATGGGCTAGAGGTTAATATGGAAATAATACATTTATTCAATTGAGATTTTTCTTTGGTTTACCACTCCATGCAAGTAGTTTTGGCCTTAGTTCGCCCATAATCTTTAGGGTTATGCAAAAATTTGAAAATATGGAATGAATCATGAGTAATGTATTATCTAAAACCTTTTTTAGTTATATAAAAGTGATTGGTAATTTTTTATGGAGGCATTGATGAGGTCAAAGATAGGCTATTTAGGTCAATGTAACTGACTTATGGTCTTGATTGAATGGCTTTTCCTTTTATAGTTCTTCTTTCATCATATTTAGGCATAAGATTTATACTAAATTGATAGTTATAGCTTTTATACTCAACCTTGATATGTTTACAATACTGATATGGCTAGAGATCAATAAGTATAGTCACTTCCATTCTTAAATGGGGAAATTTTATACACTAATGCAATGTGGACGGATGGCCCTGATTTCATGGATAAAAATTTGGCCCAATAATAGATTTTAAGATAATTTTAGGTCTAAAACATGGCATATAGTGTCATGGGTCAAAATCCCAATGACCAATTGTAAACTAATAATACCTTGAGATTCTCATTCCTTTATATCATATGCCTTGATAATGATGGTATCTGGCTGCATGTTAGCTATCATATATATAAGTTTCTTGACTAGATTTAGAGACCCAATGTTGAGGCCTAAAACATTATCTACAAGGATACATTTAACTCTATGATTTATTATACCAACCTTGATATAAAATAGGTTTTTATTTAGAGAGATCATAGATGCCATATCAGTTTAGTCAAATGTAAGGTGTTAGATAAGGGCCAAGTGTCATACCATGGCTTGTAATGTATTTAGAGTCATGTCATCTAACTTGAGAGATTAGTTCAAGTACTCATTTAAGATGTCTTTTTAGATGCTTGATGTTCAGAATAAATCCATGATGGATATTTTTGTATGTGTATTATTTCTCTGCTCTATAATATCATAGGTCCTCCCCTCGGTTTTGGTATTTAGTTTATTTTTGATATGCACAAAAGGCTGAATGGGCTCAATTATATTATTTAGTTGTGGTACATTAATATTAAACTTAGTTTATAAATTTGTGATTACATAATATCAATTTGGTACTTGGATTTGGTAGTTGGTTAGGTAGGTGATGGAATGTAGAATGGTAATTCTAGGGTGTTATTTAGCCTAGCTTCTAACATAATCCAAAGAAGTATTAACATCATAAAGAGATTGATAGGCATTTCTTGGTTGATATGCATTTTTGGGTGAAGGTCTTGGTTCATTGGTAGTTGGTTGAGGGTTAATGGTAATAGTTGAAACATGACTACCTAATATGTGTCTTATAACATTGTTATAGGTATACATAATGGCATGATGACCTCCTTGGCTAGTTTGGCTAGTTTGCCCTTGGTTCTGACCATTTTGTTATTGTTGTTGTGGCTGATGTTATTGTTGTTAATTTTTCAATGGAGTTCTCTACCATTGTTTTTGTTTTTATTAGTACCTCTACTAGTTATTATTGTTATTATGTTGGGGTGATGGATTATGATATATTCCCAACTTACAATTAGTCATAGGGGCATGAGTATCTCATTGCATCTCTCTATTTTATAGCATATTCTCAATAAAATGTTTGAGTTAGACATACCAGTGTATGGAATATATTTTGACATGATGATACTCACAAAAATTACGTTCTTTATACCAATCAAGAAAATGAATCTCTTTAGGAAATTTCTTTGATAGTGGCCAACTAATCATATTTTCCTAAACCAATTTTTAAAACATAAATTTACTCATCTCACCAAGGTCACTAAACTATCTATAAATGGGTGGTTCTATCCTTGGAGGAGGGGCTTATAATTGGTTTTGATTATGTGGGTGTTGTTTTTTTAAAGGCCTTGGATGAATGTATAGAGGATGTGGTTGTTGAATGGGTAGAGGTAAATGCACATTCTATGTTTACACCATCTAAACATGACATGATTTAGTGATCCCATTATCAAAAACATTCTTATTATGGTTGTAAGGTTTTGGTCTCTCATTTTTTTTGGTCTGAGGTGACCTTGAAGTGAGTATTTGAACTGGATTCTGATTATGGTTTTGCCATTAGTTGTGGTTATGTTGGACTTGATTATTATTTTGGCTTTGATCAGAATAAGATAGCTTGATGATCCCTTTGTTGAAAAGGGTTTTGCCAAATTATATTCCTTTCTCTATAACTTATTAAAATGTATGAGCACTTTGCATCTTGAAATTGTTAGATATTTTGTTGTTTAAAATTCTAGTAAATATCATGGCCAACTACTTATCTAGTAAATTATGAGTGAATTGGCTTGTGAGTGGTCTCCAATTTTATAAGTATGCATCCAAGCTTTCACCATTATTATATTTTTATTGGCCCAAGTCAAAAAATGTAATATCATTATTGAGATTATATTCAAAATTCTATATGAACTTCTCATAAAGATCATCGAATTTAGGTACAAATTCTTCAACAATTTTAAAATCTATTCTAAAGATTATCTACCTAGACTCTTTAGAAAGAGAATAATCAAATATATGTCACTATATTCCACTAGATTGCAAGTAAAAAATAATTGTTTTACATGATTTTAGGGTCACCTTTTCCCTTTTTTTTTCAAATTTGGGTGGCTCATAACCCAATAGAAATGGTATTTATAGATCATCAATGTTGATTGGATATGAGAATATTTAATCTAGTTTTAATTTCTTTGTTTGATTTCTAGTGTGTATAGCTTGAATTGCATCTTCATTTGTTGTATGTCTTAGGCAAGGAAGTCAGATGGATTGGCTTATTATTTTTGGGGTTACATGATCAAAGGTGTATTGCCTTAACTATGGTAGTCATATTATGAAATATAGGTCTAATTAGTTGTATGACTAGGTATGCATATCCATGTGTTGGGATTTTACTATTGATACAAACTATGTTATGGTTGGAAAACATTCTATTTTATTTAGTTACATAGCCTTGGCTGGAAAATTGTAAGAATGGTAATAGAATTTGGCTATATGAGATGTGTTGGTATTTCTAGTTTTGAGAGGGAACTTGATACCTACTCATCAAACCTTGTTGTATATAGGGAACACATTATTGACTAGATACATGTTGTTGAAGGTGTTGAATGTTGGATCCTTATTTTAAATGTGATACCCATGGGTGAAAGGTAATTGTTACCTATCACCTAACATCTCTTTTACATAGGATCCTTATTGTTGGTTGAACAACTATTGATGGATAACAACTTTTTATCGACCAAATGGCACTTTTTGACCAATAGAAACACATTGTGGATTAAGCAAAATTTGTGATTATTAAGGTATATTGGTTTGTTCTTGTTGTGGTAGAACATTTTTCCCATTTTTGATGTGGCATAGTGTTCTACACTTTTTTAGGTGGTATGTTGGTCTATTTTTGTCTTCTTGTCCCCTATTGCATACTTGAAGAAGTAGGTGGTTGAGTGGAGGTTATTTGTTTGTTTTAGTAAATAGGTAAACCCATCCCTTATTATTTCAATCCACTTGAGGCATTAGTTGGAAGAATCTTGTGAGTTTCTTTGTGGTAAATTAGTCCTAGTTTGGTTCAAATTGAAGTGCACTTAAATTCTATCCATAATGTTTTGTGAGATCTCATTTATTTGAGGGGGAGTCTCTTTTATCAAAATAGGGACGGTAAAAATGTCACCAACCAACATGTTTTGTCTAAATTAGTCTATGTTTTGGATTTCATATCCTAAGGAATCTATTTACATCCATATTGATAGAGATATCTCAATAAATGTAATGTTAAAAATAGCCATTGCATTAATATTGTGAGATAGATTAAGGTAGTTTTTATATACTTGTTATAGTTATTCCAATTGATCATCCATAGGAACTTTTCCTTTCACAAGCATAGGTTGGTTCTATTGTGTCATTTAGATTAAATCTTGACTATAACTAGTTGATTCATGTTCAAACTATTGGTTTCAAGGTACTTTACTAGGAATTCTAATCAAACTACTCAAACTTTCATGTGAGAAGTCTGGCAAAAATTTAGATCTTATTTCAATAGCTCTAATGAGAATTTCATCTATGTTATCTAAAAAATGATGATAAAACAAGTATGGATTCTAACTTGTCTACATTGGTTTTATAACATACTAGGTATCTTTTTTTTGTCTTTGAACAATGTTAGGGATTACTTGAGTAAGGTATTGTGATATTTTTTATTGTTTTTTGATTGAATAAGAATGTGCAATCACTAAATATTACACTAGGGGGTTTGAACTTTGTTCAATGTATGTAATATTATACTATGGATATGGATCCATATCATAAGCTATGTCATTGTCATATAACTCTAAACAAAAAGGTCACTGATCACAAATTTATCATAGTCTGAATTATGCATAGTCTTGTTATGTGTGTAATAAGTCATGTTTATATTTATGACTAGGTATCATAAAAAACAAAGGTGTAAAATGTATCAAATGACTGATGTCTAAGGAAAAAAATCTTTGGCTGTGTAAAATAGGCGTAAAGGGTAAAATAAATAAACTAGGTAATGAGAAAGACAAAACAAACTTAAAACTAGCCTAACAAATGATATTAATTTTCCCAAAGGTGGTTATAATTAGTGGCTAGGGTGACAAAAAAGCTAAAAACTTGTATGTGGATAAGGTCTTATGTTCCCAAAGGTGGTTATAACTAGTGACAAAATTATTTATACAAGGTATAACAATTGGGAACTATGTCAAAAGGATAACAACAATTTGTCTAAAGGTAGTTATAATCTTTTAACATGAAAAATAAGGCTAGACTCAAAAAAAAAGTTTATATAAAATAATAACTTTATAAAAATCTAAACTAAGGTAATTGGGTTGGATAGAATTGATAAAACAACTCAAAAATAATCTAATTCTAAGATAATTAGATGGGAGGACACTTGGTAGTTGGCTCTTCAAGAATTGATATTTAGTTTGCAAGAGACTATTTGAATAATAGAACTAGGAAAATTTCAAACTCATCTCAACAAGATTCAAACAAGGCATATAGAAACAAATTAGCTCAAAAGATAATAAAAATAAGGCATAAGATAATAAATAATCCCAAGTAACACAATACAAACATAAAATGTAGATTACCTAACCCCAAACTAGACTAGGCTTTGGCATAAACCTAATTAGTTTAGGATTTGTAATTTGAAAGATTGAGTTTCAAATTTAATGAAAAAAGACTTTGATATTTCTAAGGTATAATGAGATAGATAAAAATAGGCACCATAACCACACATTTGAAACAAAAGGCATAACAATGGGTTTAGAACTTATTTTCAAATGTGATAAGTGTTTTGGAATGAATTAGGTAGCATAAAAATGCTCCTTCAAATAAATGGTAAATAGTGGTTTTGGACTCAAATCCAAGGCAAATGTTTGAGAGGAAATTGGTATCATAGTGATGCCTCGTTTAAAAAAGTGACACAAAATTGATTTTGGAATACATCTCTAAGGCAAAAGTGTAACACAAAAGGGACATAGTAATACCTCTTGACTCCAAGTGGTTTGAAAATAATTTTATAGTTTTGGATCATTTAAACTTGACAATAAAACAAACAATTTTAGTCTAAAACACATGTAAATTAAAGAAAATAAAAATAACACTAATGGCTCATCCTATCCCTAAAATTGACATAGGTGTACATTTCTCCCAAAGTTTAAACCAATATACTAATCCTCATGAGGAAATAAGTGTTAATAAAAAAATTAAAGAAGATGTGTAGGTAGAGTTTCTAGTACCCCCTCTATCTCTCAAGCATTGGTAAGTGGCACAAACTTAGAGTGAGGAACACTCAACATTTGGAAATAAATTATTTGAAAAGTGGGGTTGTTTAAAATCTATAAGTTTTGAAATGCACTAAATGGTCCCAAGTGTGGCTAAGACAAGGGCAGATCATGTCAATTAGGTTCAAACTCACTAAATTACTATGCAAAGGTCTATTCCTTTAAAAAATAACTTTAGTAGTGTACTTGTTAGTGAAGTGCAATTTTTAGAATTGACTCAAGTTTTTTTTATCAGAGACGCTAGTCACTCATCCCCCTAGAAATCCGAGTATCACATGACCAATTTATATACTTCACTATGGAGTGGGGTTGGTATGATGATGGGAGATGAAATACTAGGTCAATTCACCCCTAAGACCTTGTGAGGAGGAAATACACTCTAACCCATAAGACAAATGAAATAAAATAAAATAAAAATACTTTAGAGGTCATTTTTGAGTCACCCAAGTCACTTAGAGCTTTGGAAAAGCATACACAACATTATTTATGATAATACTAAACAAACAAGGCAATAAACCAAGCACTTCTGGTCACTTGAGTTTCTTATAGGGGATAGGGGAAGATCATACACGCTATAGTTTTTGGTTTGCCACAAATAAAGAATCTAATCTATGAACTTTGAAACTAGATACTAAACAAGGAACAAACAAAAAATGAAAAAGCTCTTAAGAGCACTAACTAAAGTGTATGTTCTTTTTCAAAAGCACCAACTCAAATGTGGATGAAATTTTGGCCCCTTAGCCTTGTTTACACTCATAAAAAACTTTTAAAATACTAAAAGATAAGTTTGATTAGGTTGATTTTATGCACCAAATGAAAGTGTATATGATATTTAGAAGTGTTTATATCTCTCTTTGTCTCCACCTTGGCTCTATTAGCAATTTGGCCTGTTAAATCCAAATGTCAAAACCTACATTAAAATTTTTTTTGTGTCTCAGTTGTTTTGGGTCTTTTAGTCATATGTTTGATCATCTTGATGTCTTTAGCCATCATATGAAGGGAGTGAGTTTCAGTTTCTTTTCATGGTCTTATTTCACTCTTAGCTTGTCATGAGTTTCTTTAGAATAATTCAACATATGAAAGGTATGAATATGTCTATGTATTTGAAATGTGTGTTGAATACATATACAATCCTATTTGGGACCTAAAAATGGCTCTAAGGTACTTTTTAACATATTCAGTGACAATTTCCCTTGTAAAACCTTGTTTTTTAACCTCACAGTGAAGGTTTTATCCTTAAAACCATAACATTACACCCTAAAAGGCTATTTAAACATTCATAAAACCTTTTAAATACCTCAACTTACATGTAATTACCTTAATTATAAAGTTTTATGCTTTGAAAAGGTCTTTAAATGTAGTTTTAAGCTTGGAAAAGGTCTTTTTAGAGATCAAACATGCCAAATTTAATTATTAAAAGATATCAAAAATATTATTTTTGGTAACACATATTTTGACTATTTTTATCCTCTCCATGCTTTAAAAATGGTGTTTTATGACTTAAGTTTGAATAAATATGCTAGAAAAGGTCATTTTCAATGTATTTTTCATGCAAGGTACAAAATTGTATGGCCATTCCATACAATTGAGGCCAAGAGAAAGAAGAAGAGGGAATATCAAGTGTTACAAAATAATTTCATGGAAAAAGGATTCAAAATAGACCCAAAATTGCTTGACATCCTTCATCTTGCTTATTTATAGATAGGGAGAGCCCTTCAAGTTTGCAGGTGGTATGACCATGAGAGAGAAAATATAGGTTTGAAATTTTGGCCAAAAAATTAGTCTTAATATATTCCATATAGATAAAGTGGTTCTCAAATTGGTCATCTATCCTTCATGAACCATCCCTTTTAATTCAAGTCACACATCAACTATCGTACATCCAAGCAAGCAGTTGGTTTTCCTAAATTTTTCTTCATCAAGGAATCATAATAGTAAAATTATAGGTTGTGGAGATTATTACGATTATAATTCACATTTACATGGAATTCATAATTTTTTTTCCACATATGTGAGGTACAAATAAATTTTAATAAGTCAAAAGAGTGTAATTTTTCAATCTACAAGCATGCAAAGGAGAATTGTATAGTTTAGGAGAGAGAAAGGGTTTCAAGATTTATTGAATTCTTGCTTGAGGTGTATCCTTCAAGTTATTATGTTTTTAAATAAAAATTTTAAAAGTTTTATTCAATATCAAAATATGAAGCCATCAATGGCTCTCAAGAGTCTTCAAAAGTCACTATTTAGCAAATGTTAAGGTTTTCTAGCATTTATTAAGGTTTTTTGCATATTCCTAGTTTCAATTTCACCCTCTTATCCTATTTAAAAGGCCTCAAAATTGATATATGTGGTGGTGTATATGGTAATTATTACATAATACCTTAAAATTGGTTTGGATTTTCCCCTTTCATTCTCTTATCACTCCATTTTGGTTCATCTCCATCCTCATAGTCTTGCATTATCCATTTTCACTGTGATCATACTCCTTTCAACCCTTCATTCATGGTTTCCATATCCATTTCCCATCATTCCCCCTTACACTCATCTCCATCTCATCAATCCATCATAAAGAGGAGTCAATAAAATTTAAGGGAATCATGGTCACTCAAAGAGGATATACATACCAAGAGACTAGTGATAAATAGTCAAGAATGAATACTTACAATAAGTAAAGATCTCAATTAAGAGTTTCTTATGGAAAGGCAGAGAAATAAGGATGTGAAAGGTATATCTTTGAATATTTTTTAATAAAAATCTTCCCTAAATTTTTAGTAATGGAATTAAAATGATCATTCTCATGTTTGGTGACCTCTCCAATGTCAAATTAAGGCTATGCCCATATAACATGACCTCATATAGTCACCTATAGTTGTACTACACATCCACATTGAAATATAAGTTATGATCGATGTATGAGTGAATGTGTAAATGGGTGAATGGTTCTTAATACATCTTATCACTTTATTCATAGCATAAGCCAAGGATACTACCATAATAAAATAAAGTGTTTCATAAGACACCTACATGACTATATTGAGGTAAAAACCTATAGTAGGCATGTGTCTTGGTAGTCTACAAGTATCTAAGTTCTTGATGCCTAGTTGGATCAGTAAAATACATAATAAATAATAATTGGTAACCTCAATATAAACCTTAGGTGTAATACAAGCCAATATCAATAAAATAGATTAGGCAAACACCTATAAGAGACCTATAGTTAGTTTCAAGAACAAACTACAACAAAGATAGATAATGCTATGAGGGAGACTATCATTGGATTGACCTTCATGTTGATTATTAAGATTAATATATATTAGGTCATCATGATAGATAAGGACTCATGGACAACTTGTATTTTTTTAAAATCCTCCAAGCCTCCTCAAACCATGAATCTATTCGTACAAGCTTGATTATCATATATAATCAAGTTTAGAGGAAGGGAGAAGCCTATTTTCAAGAAGATGGTGGTGTTATGAAGGAGACACTATTGCAAGGAGATGCATATAATTTTTTTATAAATATAATTCCATATTTTAAAACAAAACTCATTTTGGTCATTTTTCATATGAATCACCACCTATAACTAAGTAAATGGCTCTTTAAGCAACATAACATAGTCAAGCACAAAAATAAAAGGGTCTTATCATGATCTTTGATTTCATAGGGTTTTTTAACATTTGAATAACCTCATAATATTTTTCAAGAACTATATTAAGCTATGAAATTCAATTTGAATTGAGACTCAGTCATATTCCTCATGAAAAGCATACCTAAAACCATCATCTACAAGCCTATCTCCAAGCTTATATCAAGTGGTCTAATGAGAAAATTGCAGTTTCATGGTCTAATTATAGAGTTTTATGTTAAAGAGATAGTTCATGAGAATAATAATGATGAAATGATATCAAGAGGATGAATACAGGGCTCCAAGCACTCAATAACACTATCAAGGTCAACTATAGCATGTACTTTTATAGCCATGAAATGTCATTTCCCCTATGACAAAGTCATGTACTATCAAGATACATTGAAAGATACCTATCAAGTCAAAGAGTGAATATATGAAGACATATTGAAGAAAATTAAAGTGATTAATTGACATGTACAATCTTTTCAAGAATACTAAAGTTCTCCCAACCTATTAAGATGATAGTGTGCATTCCTATACAGAAGAAGATAGTGTGTAAGGCCTAGAAGTAGTGTTTTAAGATAACATGATAGAGAGAAGAATGAGGGAGTTTTAAAATGGTTTAATTGGAATTTAAAGCACCTAATAATTATTAAATGATCACCAAACACCTCTAAACCTTATAAAATCACCTATAATAATGCTAACATACAATGATAATGAGGGTTATTAAAGAGATAAAGTTTGTTATGGGTTACATAAGGTTGAAATTTGACCAATGTAGAATTAAAAATTTTTCAAGGGAGATATTAATGATATATTAAATTAATATTCACCATTTTCAAACTCAAACCAAGTTAAAAAATAATAAAACTCAGTCTTAGGACTTAAATGGAGGTAGCATATTGGTAAGTTGATGGGGAAAATCACCTAAAGGTCACTATAAGTAGAATCCAAGCATGAAACTTTTTGAAGTTGATCCTTGTGAGTTCTTATATCTCCATATAATATTTGTGATATAATTTTAATAGTGTAAGTATCCACTATTTTTACATAGTCACCTACTTGTCTAATCATAGTCAGAGTTGGAGCAGACAAACTTATTGTGGTGCATATAAGTATGGTAGAAGGTTATAACTTCATTGAAGTATTGAAAAGAATTAGAGTCTGTTTTTAAATCTCCTTAAAATTTTTTATAGGGGGTCATACTCCTTTTTAAAATCAAAC
This sequence comes from Torreya grandis, assembly GCA_037957365.1. NCBI lineage: Eukaryota > Viridiplantae > Streptophyta > Pinopsida > Cupressales > Taxaceae > Torreya > Torreya grandis. Next base: position 1,011,495 of record JARHVA010001165.1, on the reverse strand, counting down.
TGTGCCTTTGAGGTCTAAACCAAGCAAATAAGCATGTCTACTATGTTAGGAGTGATGACATCCATATGGGTTTAGAGTGATTAAAGAGATAAAATAGTTATTTTAATATTAAGAGAGAGTTAAAATGACATGGAGGAACTTAATTATTCATAATAACTCATGTTAGTAGTGCAAATTCATCAATTTCATTGACTGAGGGTTACATAGGCTAATTAACAAATATAGGCAGTCCTATGAGGCATTAAGACATAGTGAAACATAGAAATAAAAAGAGCCCATAGGGAATGTAAAAATAGTTTTAAAAAAAAAATTATCTCCATATCATCATATAGGTACCTCAATAACTCCAAAAGTCATATTTGGCTAAAACAAGCCTAAAAACTAGTTTTAGGCCTAGAAGGTCTATGCCACTCGAAGACATTTTCAAGAACTATGATGAAAGATGAAAAATAAATGAGGTATGATGAGAATTTAAATTTCATAATTTAGGTATTATAATTAAATAAATACAATGTAATAACCATTTTTTCTCACAAGGAGAAATTCAAACTTTGTAGTCTAAGGCACCCATTCGAACCACCTAATCAAGTGCTCACATTTTTCACCAAAATAAATGGTTGGAAAAATTATCTTAGAATTATTTTATGACCCATATTAAATTATAATTAAATAAGTATTGAGGTTGGTTTAGGGTTTGAGGTTTACGAACAATTGATAAGAGCATAAACATGCCTAGAATGTAAGTAAAGCCCTACAGATAAACTTCATTATGTACATATATTTGCATGCCTTTTACATGTGAACCCAATATTATTAAGAAATTTGAGGGGGAATATGTAATAAATATTCATGGAAATAAGTTTGGTTTTGGAGTTTTGTGCTTTATAAACCATTGATAATAAGGTTTACTCCAAAATCTTCCAAATAAAGACCAATTTTGAAAAAAGTCAATTGTCTTGAAATAAAAACCTCATTAATCATCCTAAAACATATTTAACCATGAATTAAACTCAGATAGGGTCATATAAATGGTACTATGTTGTACGTAATTATATGGACATGGTAGAAAATAGAGTTTTTGAATAACAAGTGTTGAAAGGAGAGGTACAATGTAGTTTAATAGATACCAATCCATGGAGAGTGAATTTTGTAAATTTTTATTACTATTTAATCTATTAGGTGTTAAAAAATATGCCTATAAATGCCTTTGTGATCTCATTCAAATCAGCCAGTCTGTAGAAATTCAAGGCAATTTGACCTAGTCAATTACTTTGATGAAGTTACAGGTATTTCTTCATCAAAAGGGCTCATTTAATAATATTATGGGTTGTTATATGTATAATAATCACCATATTTTCATTTTTTAAATGTTTTTGTGTAGTTTATAATGGACTAAATTATATGAAGTTAAGATAGTAGGCATATTTGATCAATCCAGTGAAAATGAAATTAGCATTGAAGGGCTATCAAATGAGTTTATGTGGAATTCTCATGCCACATATCTTATCTTTAAGGGGAAATTAAATTAATATCTATTATTCATGTTATATTTAATGAAAAAGAGGGATAAATAAGGAGTTAAATAGTCTTAAGTGCCAATCAATCACGGGTTAATTGAACTAAAGAGGCAATCAATACATGTTTCAAGTCTAAAGCATGAAGAAGAAGAATTCACTTAACTTGATCTCATTTTAAGTGGTGTTATTTAACAAATTGTGGTGTATAATCATAAATAAGTATCTTTAATAAGATAAATATGTCCCACCACTTCATTCCAATTCCAAAAGGAGATCATGCAAAGATCATGAAAGCTACTAGATAGAAGGAGAATTCTATTAATACTACTATTATCAAATTATAACTTGACTTGATATGATGTTTATATGTCTTCTTCCTCTATTTTATATGCCAATGTCTAGGCTTATTATCTTTTCACCTCTATAAATTGAATCTTTGAAGCCTATTTTCAAGATTCCTCTCTTTGGCATGATGAAACCCTACCAATATTGAGCTTTGTAACCTTTTGAGATGATTAAAATGTCTTTTTTTAGATTCATATATATAGGTTTAGTGTGTTATATTGGTTTTATTGACACATTTGGTAGTATTTTATCCCTTGACATTTCTTAATCTCACCTAGTTACTAGTATGACATCTTATGTAGGTCATATATAGTGTTTGATGCTAATTGATTGAGATAAAAATGGATATTTTGATCATTTAATGCCTAAAATTAGGCCTACCATCATTTCTCTCACGATTTTATCACATGATGGAACCTTTATGTGAAATATTATTGCATAGGAGTCCCTTGGAGTTGTAGATTTAGTCATTGCATTACTTTCTAGTGTTGTATGAGCTCAAATAAAGTGAATGAAGCAAAAATATAGGTGTATCACCATCAATAGTATAAATTTCCCTTTTAATAGTATTTACTACCCTTTTCACCTAGAAAATTACAGTAGGTTTTATTAAACTAAGCAAAGTGATATATTAAAAGGAGCTAGCCTCATAAATATAGAGGTCAAGTCTAAGATTTAGGTGTTCCATACCTTAGGCCATTCCAATATTATTCTAGGTTTGAGGGATATCAGATCAATATACCTTTAGTAGGGTGCAATCAGGGTTGATAACAGGTTCCTAAAAAAAATTTAGGGGTCTCTCTTGTCTTTAGGCCAAAAATCAGATCAATAAACAACATTCTATTTTGATCTTTTAGGTTTCTATTTTTGTCTCATAGAAATCATCACTTATTACTTTAGTGTCATTATTGATTCTTTAAATAAACATCAATTTTATCCAATCATCATAAATTATTAAAACCACACAAAAATATATGTGTTGAAAATAAAATGATTGATAAACAAGTTTCAAACTCAAATTTATCATGGCCCTGCAAGAAAAAGGTTATAAAGGCAATAAGTAGATTGTTATAGACAAAAAAGAAAACAAGAAAAGATAATTTTTGATATGTTTATGGATCACTCTATTTTTACATAGGGATCATTGTGGGTTACTACATAGATCATTATTAATTCCTGTAATCATCATGAAATTTTTATGATCGTCACTGATCATTGTAACTTTATAAAAATGATGTGAATTTTAAGCATAAAACTCTAAACTTGAATATAAAAATGTTCTTCTTAATAAATATAAAGATTGCACATTATTCTTCTTGTCCATACAAAATGCATGGTCCCACCATGCATGCCATTATGTATCTTAGGAATCTAAAGATCACATAAAATGTTGATTAGTCCTTCTTAGTCAAAATGATAAAAATCCATGCATAAAAATACTCTAGAACTAAACACTCTTACCTAAAAACTAAGGGGAGTATAACACATTGAAATATATATATGTGTGTGTGTGTGTGTGTGTGTGTGTGTGTGTGTGTGTGTATATATGTATATATATATATATATATATATATATATATATATATGTATATATATATATGTATATATATATATATATATATATATATATATATATGTATATATATATATATATATGTATATGTATATATATATATATATATATATATATATATATATATATATATATATATATATATATATAACACAAGTAATTTACCTCCTTTGTCAAATTTGATCTCCACTTATTGACATAAGGATGTTCATGCTCAATTTATGACATTATAAACTCTTGATAATGCTTCTCCATGATGGTATCACTTCTCTAATGGTCACTTGTGGATTATATTTGATATTTTCTTATCTTGGTGTGAATCTTGGCATTAAATTAGCATTGTAACATTAATCTCAATGGCTTCTTGAAGGCATTACTATAGAATAACAATTCACACAAAAGCTTATTCGCATAAGGTGTGTCCACTTGTATATGTATATATATATATATATATATATATATATATATATATATATATATATATATATATATATATATATATATATATATATATATAATAATTAAATTTAACCATAGGGAGGTTAGGTTAAATTATAACTTTGGTTGATTCTAAAATAACCTACGTTGAGTTAAGACAATCTTGGGTTGGGTAAAATCATGTATGAAGTTTTGACATCTCAACTTCAAATATTTATGAGGTATGACAACTTGCTTTAGATATTTATGAGGTTTTGACTCACATTATTCCTTAATTTCATATATTTATGAGGCATGACAACTCACTTTATATATGTGTGAGGCTGTGACTCACCTTTTTGGAATATTTAGGTATTGATAAATCACTTTATTAGATCCTTTGTCTTTGAATTCATATTTGGCTAAAAATTCATTTTTTGATAAATGATTTTCACTAATTCAACTTGGAATTTTTACTTAGGCAAGTTAATTAAGATTTAAAATGTAATTAATCTTGCCTAATGCTTTTTTGATTTTGGTAATTATTTTAAATGTTATAGATTAATAGTTTTATAGGTTGAAAGTGTCAAATTACTAGGTCATAATTTGACTAGGGTTGAAACCAAACTAGGGTATTGGTGAATAGAAGGTAATACCCCAAAATAAGCAAGCCTTGCCATGTTATTGAGTAATTAAATCCCTTACATGGTCAAATTTGGGCCTTCAAGTGATTTATAGGTTTAAATTACATTGTGTGCTAGAAATTGAACTATATCTCAATTTAGGCATGAGAGTTTCCAAAAATAAGTTTATATAGACCTTAAATATAATTCTAATAATAAATAAACCACAAGGGATTAACTTTTATAATTATTTTATGGATATCCAAAAAAATTTCCCAAAGGTTGATTTTCCTTTACCAAACATTGACATGATAATCAATTAAACTTCAAGATACAAGATGGTGTCCCTCATGGATGGATTCTCAAGGTATAAAAAAATAAAAATTAAGCCTAAAAACTAGTATAAAATAACATTTATCACTCAATGGGGGAGATTTTCTAATCAAGTTATGACATTTGACTTGAAAAATGCTGATGTAACCTACCAATATGTAATGACTATCATCTTTTATGAAATGATAATGTTATTGTTTAATATTATGTGGATTTCATTATAGTAAAGTCAAAAACATGTGTATTCCATCCTAAATTTCTAAAAATATTCTTTGTAAGACTACATGAATATAAGGTGTGCCTCAATCTTAAGAAGTGCATATTTGGCATCACTTATGGAAAATTACTAGGATTCATTGAATATAATATGGGTATTGAAGTTGATCCTTAAAAGATAAAGGACATCATGGAAATTCCACCTCCTTCTACCCTAAATTAACTTCATAGTTTTCAAGGATAGATATAGTCCATTCTCTAATTTATCTCACAACTAGCAGATTAGTGCCATACTTTTACTCATTTTTTGAAGAAAGGTGTCCCTTTCTATTGGAATGTATATTGTAAAAATATTTTGAATAATTAAAATATTATTGGTCCAACCCATTAATTTTGACCCCACTTATACCATGGAATCTACCACTTATTTACATCTCAATAAATGAACATACATTAGAGGCACTTTTGGCTCAACATGATGAAGAAGGTAAGCAACACGTAGTTTACTATTTGATCATGACACTTGTATCCTATGAACACAAATATTCATCAATTGAAAAATAATTATTAGAAATGGTGTTCACTTCCCAAAAGTTACAACACTACATATTGAATAAAAAACCATTATGATTTATAAGATTGATCCCTTCAAGTATCTGCTAGCAAAATCCAATTTGACTAGTTACATGGTCAAATGGGTAGTGTTTCTAAGTGATTTTGATGTTGATTACCATAACAAAAAAACTATTAAGGGGTATATATTTTCATATAAATTTGTTTAATCCCCTTTATTAGACACAAAGGCACTCACATTTGAGTTCCTAGATGAATCAATCTTGGATTTAGAATAAGTGCCCATTAAATCCAAGCAATAAAAAACTTATTTTTATGGTTATTTCACCTCCAATGGTTTTAGGTTTGAAATTTTTCTCATTAATATATAAATATTTCATACCTAATGCCTTGAATTTTTTTGTTAATTGCACCAACAATATGACATAATATGAGGCACTTATTATGGGACTACATCTCATTATGCTTTGGAACATTAAGTAATTAATGGTATATGGTGATTCCAAATTGATCATCAATCAGAGTTTATACCATTATCATACTAGAGATGAGAAATTATTTCCATATAAAGGAAAACTATATGATGTCAAATAATATTTTGAATATCTTCAATTTGACCAAATACTGAGAGCCAATAATAGATTAGTAAATGTGATGGCAACAATTGGTTCCATGATAGCATTGGATAAGAATGTCAAAGATTACCAATTTATTATAGAGAATCTTCCTTAATAATCTCACATAAAGTCATATTATGTGATGGTATGTGATATTATTGGTCCCAATTCTCCCTAGTACTAAGATCTATAAACTTATCTTCAAGACCAAATTCTCCTTATTAACCTATCATAAAGCCAACATAAAACCTTCATTAAAAATAATTTTCATTATACCTCACTTAATATAACACTCTATAATAGAGGCTATTTTTTATTTCTTGACATGCCCTAAATCTCCCAAGAATCAATGAACTTCTTTTTGCTTTTTGTAATCGGTCCCACTTACACTCATGACTTATTAGTCTCAACACTCTCAATTTACCTTGGTGGTCTATTTAATTTTTTTTATAAATAAGGAATTTATACCATCACCATTTTAAATACCATGTATATGTGATCAAAAATTATATAAGTTACTTAGCATGAAATTGGAGTTTTGACCTCCCAATTTGCATTTAAAACCTAGCTTCCCTAATTCTCTTAGCCTTCTCCAGGAGGTCATCTCAGTTTTTGTGAAATTATGACTCCTAATACCTATCTAATTATGACAAAACTTTATAAATGGTAAATTTTAATATATAAAACTTGGCCTTGAAGTAGAGTCTTACTACATGTATTCATGCTTGGCCATATTTGCCTCTTGTTCTCTCAGCTCTCCATAGCTACTTTAGGCATTCATTTTGATTTTTATTCAGTCCCTAGAATATATCTTAGTGATATGACAAGGATTGTGTAGTAATTTTCATATTTTTCACTTTTTCCCTTGATGATTTTTTGACATACTTGTGCCTCATTGAATATCTCAATAAAATCTTGCCTTGTTCCCTTATTAAGTCTATTAGGTCCATTTTATACTTTCTAGTTCTAATCAAAGTTCTAAATAGTGATTAGGTCTACATTTAAATTTTTTTAAGACATTATACCTAATAAAAATTATAATATTGAATAGGTATATGGGATCCTTTTATGCCTTATCTAGTTGTACTCAGAGGTTTCCTCTTGATTAGATCATGGGAGCAGATGGGGAGACAAACTAGTGTTAGTCAGAGATTTTTCTCCCCTTAGATTATGGGTCATAATAATAGGGTAGGAATAGTTATAATTGGGGTTCATAACCTTGATTATGTATTATCATGAGTGAGGGATAATTATATTTATAATTAGGGACTAAATCCTTGATTAGGTTATAAGATGTCTAGGTGATGCACGTAGTGTTAGGAAGAAATTTTATCCCTATTATGTCTAGAGGAATAGACTAGGTTTTTTTGGGATTTAGGCTTAGGTCTCACCACATATTTTTTATTTAATAATAAAGGTATGCCTATAGGAAATAAAATAGTTGTAATTGGGGGTTTAGACCCTGATAAGGTCTAAAAACCTCCATTTATAAACCTTGCCAAAAACTCAATTGCATGTGGACAAAAAAATACATGAGTAGGTTTTTTTATTCTCACCTAGGTGATCCCTAGTGATAATTAGGGGTTGAAATCCCAAGTAGAAATGGGGGTTATAATTTTAAAAAGTGTAAAATTCAAAAGGACTTGTCATCCCCATAAGCCTGATTAGGTCTACTAGGCTTATTTTTGACTCCCCAATGGTTTTTTCATGATAATGTTTGACCTTCTTGTCAATTTTTAGGACTATTTGATTTTAAGGAAAGCTGACCATCTTAGACATAATGGTAGTCTCAATTTTTCTTGATTATACCTAGTTGAAAACTTATTCATTTTTTCGTGTGATGTTTTACTATTCAATCTTTGAATTACAAGTTTTTTACTTGTCTCTAGCATTTTTGTGGCTCATGAAAAATAAAAGTGGTGAATTTGGAGAATAATTAAAGAAATATAGGTAACTTGTCACATTAATAGTGGTTTTAGTTTTTTTAAGGGAAACTACTTCCTTTGGAAAATTGCAATCTCTATATATTGGTTCATTCTCATTGTATAAGGGTTGAATTTTTTGTCCCACAAAGAGATTTAGGCAAATCATTCTTTCATTTTTTGAAATTTATTTATTGTTAAATAGCTTAAAATATCACTCAAATCCTTCCATACCATTATGTTTTAAAAATATTGAGGGATCAATTATAATGGAATCTAAATGTGATTGTCAAAATGATATATTTTTATTAATAGAAGGCTTGGGATCATTTTTTTGCATTTATGCATGTATTGGTGGTTTTGGATGCTCACTCCTCATATGTTATTCTCAGAATATTGCATTAGATTTGAATGTAATTTTTCATATGATAGTTCATTCAGTGGTTAGTTTATGAAGTTCATTTGATTGTGAAATCAAATTTGTCTTCATCATTGTTGGCTTTTCTTTCCCATTTTCCATTATTTTGTGATTTTTTAATAAATTTATTAGATTTTGGTTTGTGTGAATTCAATATATTTAAATTATTATCTTGATTTTTGTTATGTATCGATTATTATTATGTAGTATTGAATGATTAAACCAATGAAATGGATGCTTTAAATCAGCTATAAACTCATATTTTAAAAAAAACCCTAAATGTTGATTTTACCTCATGGGAAACATATAAATGAATGCATGTTTATCTATTTTGACACTTTAATGAAAATAAAATTAATAATAAAATAAACCTGAATTATCTACTAAATTATTCAAGTACCTACACTCTATTAAGACTAAGTTTGAAATATTCCCAAACCAATAAGCCCCTTGAATAGAATAGTCCATAATGCACAACTGAGTGAAAATAATTGCACCACGACCCAGTAGATAAAGACCTTGGGGATAATTTACTCATAAGACTAATTTTAAGAAAGGATTAATGGGATTCACTACCCCAAATTACTAGTTTTGATGAGTCATGCCAAATGACATGTCAATAGTTTTAGTGATAAAAAGAGGGCATGCTTAGAGTATTTTAAACTAATAATCAATTTTAAACTTCTCACATCCTTTATGATTCTCAAAACCTATTATTTGATTGAAATGCATGTCAACATAATTATCACTAGAAAGAGGGCTGCCAATAAATGTAAAATAAATATTTTAAAAAAAAATTAAACTTGAACACTTAGGAGTTTTGCCCATTCTATGATATTCCACAAGCTAAACTAGAAATCAGATGGATACCCATGAGATCAATTTTTTTTTGTCACTAAATTTGATTAAATTGAACTTAGTGAACATCAAAAACCTAAGAGAAAACAAAGGAAAAATAGAAAAGAGATAAATCCACTAGGATAGTAGCTCACCTATAGCTATAATTTCCTTCATCAACATATTTAATGCCCATTAAAACCCATAAATGGTGGTTACTATCACTTTTATTGGTGGTGGTGAATGCCCCTTGAATGTCCTAGGGAATTCCCATGACTTTCCAAATAATATTGATAAGTTATGTCCAAAGTATATACCTAATGAGATTCAAACCACTAAAGATCACATTTAAGAATTCATGGATGCCCTAATCTAAACTCAAATTTAACATGAAGACATGATATGCCACCTATTCCATTACTCCTTAAAAAATGATTCCTACATGTGGTATCTTAGATTTTTAAGGGCATCCATCACCTCTTTAAATGATATATTAATTATATTTGTTAACCACTTTAGGTTGCCTATTGACCTAGCCATCCTATACCATCACTTTGTGGTTTACCCTAGGGAACTACATGAATCAATGAGATTATTCAACACATAATTTAAAAATATGTACTAGAGGTTTAAATAAGCTTACACATAGACATAAGTGGCTATCATATAGACTTACTTGAGAGCCTTAGATGCAATGGCATCCATGTTCCTTAAGAGAACTTTGGTATCACTCACATCCTTGTGTTTGGATTTAATAAAGAAGTCAAAATTAAATAACATATGATGTTAAAAGGTTATGTGTTTGGTCCTTTACATTTATTAGGCTATCCTAACACTTATAATCAAATCCCAACGATCAATTAGGCTCTTTAAAACTACACTTCACTAATGAATCCAGTCCCAAGTGCCATATATTAAAACCCAAATCTAGTGTAAAACCCAATGCCTATGAACTATATGCCTAAATTTAAATTGTATATTAGAGAGTTGTTAATTATGTTATGGTGATGTCATGGATGCGTCTTGGTGAGTGGATAAATTTCCTTTTTAGTCTAAGTGATAATGATAAAGTGTGCAATATGCTTGTTCTAGTGTGCTTACTATTGGCTTGGTTGATCTTCAGTTTTGGCATGGTTAGAGATGTTTAAGGATGAGTCTAAAGTATTGATCATGTGTAAGGGGTATTTTTACTATTTAATTATGAATGGAGAGCTTGTGTGCATGATTATAATTCACTTGGTTCATCATTGTTCTCATCTAGACATTTTAGGTCCAATGGTAGAAAATCTAAGTAGGTAATTTGTTAATGTCACCATTGTCATGTGTAGATAATTTAGGGGGATTTGGTTATTTAGCTATGATAAAATTAGTCCTTAGTTACTATGAACCAAGTGTTAAGTCATGCACCTAAGCAAAATCAAACATATATGGGTGCAAAGTTGGGTTCTCAAGCTTTTTTATAGTGTTTTCTATGTTCAAATGGAGCCAAGTAAGCATGTTGATGATGTCAACATTCACATGCATAGAGGTTTTAGGATGAAATGGTCACATGATTTTATTTATTATTGTGACTATTTATTATGCAATAAATCTCAAGTCTTGCACCCAAATGAGATAAAAGATATACAAGGGCAAATTTGGGCTCCTAGGTAGTTTGACATTGATTTCCCATACTTAGCCAAATTTACATGAGACAAGAAAGAGTTGAGTAAGAAATTTGGTGATGGAATATCTCACACATGTGGATGTATTAGGATAAGATTATAATATAGTTTTATTTATTTTTGAGTCTAGTTTATTTATACTAAATTTTAGATCATGCACCAAAGTGCATCAAAAGATATGCATTTGTAAAGTTGACCTTCTAGGCAATTATTGACATTGTTGGCTCTATGGCCAAAAAATTGAGTGAGAAAAATTAATGTAACTATATATCACACATGTGAAGGATTCAAGAGTAGTTTGACACATGGTTATATTTTCCTATGTGAGGAGATCATATGGTACAAATTTGAGAACATGTGAGTTAGTGAATCAAAAGATATGACTGTGCAAAGTTGGCCTTCCAAGAAGATAAGCAAGTTTTTCATACTTAGTCATTTTTGAAAAATTTAAATTTTGAGCATCATCAATGGAGTGCATTTCTCCAAGAAGTCAGGAAGTATTGAGATGGTGCTAGGTTTTCAATGTTTAACACTAAGTAGAGATAAAGATCAGGCTTCTTCCAAGTATCAAAAATGAGTGGGTGATTATACAGATAGAGATCAATGGTGCATATTGAATTCAAGAGGTTAGTGTGATATTTTTTTAGCATTGTTAAAGTCTGATCTACATATAAGATATTGATAGAGTGCATGAGATCAAAGTTGCAAGAGTGCATGAGATGACGTCAACATGTTCAAGGGTTAACATTTGGCATTGGAGGACTATGTGTTAAAGGTTGAGATTCATAAAATAATATTTATGGTGCATGTTTTATCTAAGCAGAGAGGACTCGATATGCAATCATAGTGTGTAAATTTTAGCTGTGACCATTTGTATTTGAATTTGTAAAGGAAATACCAGTATCTAGTTTTTAGGCCATATATTTTTATCTAGATAGAATTTGAAAATGTAGTAAGAACAAAATTTATATAATAATTCAAGTCACATCTAAAAATATGAATTTTAAGGTCTAATTATATGTACAAACATAGTTATGAAGGTTCAACATTGACTATGTGTTCATGGGTATTTTGCAGGTAGCCCAGGAAGGTTATTCAAGCTTGTGTTTATGTTATTTAAATTTTTAATGATGAATTAGATATTGGATCATGTTTTAGACTCCATAATAATGACATATGTGAATTATGAAGGTTTAAACAATAATATGTATTATGAACAAAGGTTTACAAGTTGACTACGTATTCATTTATGGTGATTACGTACTTATAATATTGTTTAAGTGATTTTTACTTAAGTAAAATAGTATTGTGATGGATATAAACACTCAAAGAGAACCTATAAATCATTTTTAATGGGTCCATACTTTTATAAAATTTTCCTATGTTTCTTATTTTACTTGGATGTGTCAAAGAGATGAATGGGTCATCATAGGACCTAAAAGTGACTTGGTCCTATTTGAAAGTGGATTGTGCTTAAGTGTGAACCATGTGATATGCCTTAAGGATGAAGGCATGTGATGTGGATAATAGGAAATTTTTTTGGACTTGATAATTCATGAATTTTCTATAAATAGTGAAACTAAATTTGATGGCTTCTAGGTGTGTGAGAAGACTTTTGTAAGGTGTGCATGTGATAATTATGGATCGAAGGAGAGTTAGAGTGCCCAATTGATGAGTTAATGAGTAGAGAAAATTATTTATTGTGTGGATGAATTGTAGGTCATATTTATGATTTTATAATAGTGATATTGTAGTTTGAGGATATGCAAATAGGTCTAAGTGTGCATATGAGGATAGTTTGAGTGAAAAAGGAGAGAGATTGTGACATGCCTATGTGAGAGGCAGGTATGAGATAGAGAGGAAGTTTGTGCAAGGTTTAAATAAATAGAGACCCATCATTAGGTGTTGAAGACATAAATTCTAAGGTGGAGGTGTTCAGTTCAAGGAGGGTCTAAAGGACTTGATCATCCTTAGGGGTATTTGCTCCTCATGAAACATGTGTTTTACTAAATACCTTTTGTTAAGAGGATATGATCAAGGTTTGTTGGTCTAAAGGAGTTGCTTAGTCTCTTGTTTGTAATTTATTATAGGATAGTATTCCATGTGTTTTAGACTTGAGAGTGGCTTTTATTCCCCATGAGGGTTTCCCATAGAAACTATGTGTTATGCATTTAATCTTGTGTATGTATTAAATGAATGCGCTCTCCTGTTAATGTTTCTTGATCAAGTTGATATATGTTGATTGAATAATAGTTTAAAAGGATTTAAATTGTAATTAAAATATCTGAGCTCACTTATTCACCCCCCTCTGAGTGATTGTACCTTTAACACTTTATATGCCTCTAAATAAGGTTTTAAGATATGAAAATAATCAATAACTTATTCTAATTACCTAGGAAAACACTGTTGTCATGTTTATAATGAGTGGTTATGTTTTATTTACTAGTAACCAATAGGTTTTCCCATCATTTATAAATAATTAAATTCCTATCAAGACACTCATAATAAAACATGCTACACTATACTTATTTTTATAAACATTGTGGCACATGTGGTTAAAACATTATCAAAAATAAAAAATCAACAAAATAGTAGCATGAATCCTAAATTAGAAAAATTCTAGAAAATGGTTTAGATATTGATAAATTATATGGTCAATTTTCATAGACAAGCACCTCAAAACACTAGAAAAAACATGAATAAACCCATAAAAAATATAGATTTAAATATGTAGATAACCAATAGGAAATGGAACATGAGGCCTAATAATGGAGGAATTCCTAGTCTACTTGATAATGTAAATTAGAGAAATAACCATAGTGCCTCAAACTCAATGAACCTAGCTGATTTAGAATAGCTTACTAAGTGTAGGTTACACAACACAATTGATAACACTGAAACTAATTGTGTTGAGTTCATCCTAGCTTCAAACATATTATAAAAAGATATGGATAAACTTCAAATAGTCCATGTACCTGATAACATTTCTTATCAAGGTGGATCAAAATATTGTATAATTCAAGTCTTGGATACTTACAAGTTCCCATTAAAGAGAGACAATGAGCCTAAAGACAACTTAGATAAGGTCAATGCATTTAAAAATTTTCAAAGGGGAAAAAATACCAATTAAGGATTATGTTCCTAAGTCTATTAACTATGTCTACTCCTCCAAACAACTCTCAAGTTACATCGAATTAGAACTCAAGTAGATATTCATTTCTACCTAAGGGACTTAACATGTGCTACCAATCCAATAACAACACTACACCATGGTAAACTAAGAAACTAGTGGAACAAACCAAACTTAGATACAATAATGTAGAAGACCTAAAGAAAACTAAGGCCAATATAATAATGTTTGATTTTTTGTACATTTTTAACTAGAAAGACATGTTACTGAAATAATTATCTAATCCTAAATGGAAGGAAGCTACTAAGATAATTGAAACTCATGCTATAATTTATAAATAGAAAATTGAAACCCATCCTTTCCTCCTAATAATCTATATTTTAGTAATAAATTACATTATTCTTTGGGTGATTTAGGTGCTTCTAACAATGTGATGCCTTATAAAGTTTTATAATAATTGGGTTTGACTCCTAAAAAGTCAAATAGAAAATGTATTTAGTTAGACAATTTAGAGGTTAAGGTTATTGGTGAGCTGAGACACATTCACATGTAGTTCACCTTTAATACTAGGGTGCAATAATTTATTGATATTTAGGTAGTGGATATACCTAATAAATATATTATGTTCTTAAACAAAGTGGATCAAAAGATATGCATTTGTAAAGTTGACCTTCTAGGCAATTATTGACATTGTTGGCTCTATGGCCAAAAAATTGAGTGAGAAAAATTAATGGAATTATATATCAAACATGTGAAGGATTCAAGAGTAGTTTGACACATGGTTATATTTTCCTATGTGAGGAGATCATATGGTACAAATTTGAGAACATGTGAGTCAGTGAATCAAAAGATATGACTATGCAAAATTGGCCTTCCAAGAAGATAAGCAAGTTTTTCATACTTAGTCATTTTTGAAAAATTTAAATTTTGAGCATCATCAATGGAGTGCATTTCTCCAAGAAGTCAGGAAGTATTGAGATGGTGCTAGGTTTTCAATGTTTAACACTAAGTAGAGATAAAGATTAGGCTTCTTCCAAGTATCAAAAATGAGTGGGTGATTATACAGATAGAGATCAATGGTGCATATTGAATTCAAGAGGTTAGTGTGATATTTGTTTAGTATTGTTAAAGTCTGACCTACATACAGGATATTGATAGAGTGCATGAGATCAAAGTTGCAAGAGTGCATGAGATGAGGTCAACATGTTCAAGGGTTAACATTTGGCATTGGAGGACTATGTGTTAAAGGTTGAGATTCATAAAATAATATTTATGGTGCATGTTTTATCTGAACAAGGAGGACTCGATATGCAATCATAGTGTTTAAATTTTAACTGTGACCATTTGTATTTGAATTTGTAAAGGAAATACCAGTATCTAGTTTTTAGGCCATATATTTTTATCTAGATAGAATTTGAAAATGTAGTAAAAACAAAATTTATATAAGAATTCAAGTCACATCTAAAAATATGAATTTTAAGGTCTAATTATATGTACAAACATAGTTATGAAGGTTCAACATTGACTATGTGTTCATGGGTATTTTGCAAGTAGCCCAGTAAGGTTATTTAAGCTTGTGTTTATGTTATTTAACTTTTTAATGATGAATTAGATATTGGATCATGTTTTAGACTCCATAATAATGATATATGTGAATTATGAAGGTTTAAACAATAATATGTATTATGAACAAAGGTTTACAAGTTGACTATGTATTCATTTATGGTGATTGCGTACATATAATATTGTTTAAGTGATTTGTACTTAAGTAAAATAGTATTGTGATGGATATAAACACTCAAAGAGAACCTATAAATCATTTTTAATGGGTCCATACTTTTATAAAATTTTCTTATGTTTCTTATTTTACTTGGATATGTGTCAAAGAGATGAATGGGTCATCATAGGACCTAAAAGTGACTTGGTCTTATTTGAAAGTTGATTGTGCTTAAGTGTGAACCATGTGATATGCCTTAAGGATGAAGGCATGTGATGTGGATAATAGGAAATTTTTTTGGACTTGATAATTCATGAATTTTCTATAAATAGTGAAACTAAATTTGATGGCTTCTAGGTGTGTGAGAAGACTTTTGTAAGGTGTGCATGTGATAATTATGGATCGAAGGAGAGGTAGAGTGCCCAATTGATGAGTTAATGAGTAGAGAAAATTATTTATTGTGTGGATGAGTTTTAGGTCATATTTATGATTTTATAATAGTGATCTTGCAGTTTTAAGATATGCAAATAGGTCTAAGTGTGCATATGAGGATAGTTTGAGTGAACAAGGAGAGAGATTGTGACATGCCTATGTGAGAGGCATGTATGAGATAGAGAGGAATTTTGTGCAGGGGTTAAATAAATAGAGACCCATCATTAGGTGTTGAAGACATAAATTATAAGGTAGAGGTGTTCAGTTCAAGGAGGGTCTAAAGGACTTGATCATCCTTAGGGGTATTTGCTCCTCATGAAACATGTGTTTTACTAAATACCTTTTGTTAAGAGGATATGATCAAGGTTTGTTGGTCTAAAGGAGTTGATTAGTCTCTTGTTTGTAATTTATTATAGGATAGTATTCCATGTGTTTTAGACTTGAGAGTGGCTTTTATTCCCCATGAGGGTTTCCCATAGAAACTATGTGTTATGCATTTAATCTTGTGTATGTATTGAATGAATGAGCTCTCTTGTTAATGTTTCTTGATCAAGTTGATATATGTTGATTGAATAATAGTTTAAAAGGATTTAAATTGTAATTGAAATATCTGAGCTCACTTATTCACCCCCCTCTGAGTGATTTTACCTTTAACACTTTATATGCCTCTAAATAAGGTTTTAAGATAGCAAAATAATCAATAACTTATTCTAATTACCTAGGAAAACACTGTTGTCATGTTTATAATGAGTGGTTATGTTTCATTTACTAGTAACCAATAGGTTTTCCCATCATTTATAAATAATTAAATTCCTATCAAGACACTCATAATAAAACATGCTACACTATACTTATTTTTATAAACATTATGGCACATGTGGTTAACACATTATCAAAAATCAAAAATCAACAAAATACTAGCATGAATCCTAAATTAGAAAAATTATAGAAAATGGTTTACAGATTGATAAATTATATGGTCAATTTTCATAGACAAACACCTCAAAACACTAGACAAAACATGAATAAACCCATAAAAAATATAGATTTAAATATGTAGATAACCAATAGGAAATGGAACATGAGGCCTAATAATGGAGGAATTCCTAGTCTACTTGATAATGTAAATTAGAGAAATAACCATAGTGCCTCAAACTCCATGAACCTAGCTGATTTAGAATAGCTTACTTAGTGTAGGTTACACAACACAATTGATAACACTGAAACTAATTGTGTTGAGTTCATCCTAGCTTCAAACATATTATAAAAATATATGGATAAACTTCAAATAGTCCATGTACCTGATAACATTTCTTATCAAGGTGGATCAAAATATGGTATAATTCAAGTCTTGGATACTTACAAGTTCCCATTAAAGAGAGACAATGAGCCTAAAGACAACTTAGATAAGGTCAATGCATTTAAAAAATTTCAAAGGGGAAAAAATACCAATTAAGGATTATGTTCCTAAGTCTATTAACTATGTCTACTCCTCCAAACAACTCTCAAGTTACATCGAATGAGAACTCAAGTAGATATTCATTTCTACATAAGATACTTAACATGTGTCACCAATCCAATAACAACACTACACCATTGTAAACTAAGAAACTAGTGGAACAAACCAAACTTAGATACAATATTGTAGAAGACCTAAAGAAAACTAAGGCAAATATAATAATGTTTGATTTTTTGTAGATTTTTAACTAGAAAGACATGTTACTGAAATAATTATCTAATCCTAAATGGAAGGAAGCTAATAAGATAATTGAAACTCATGCTATAATTTATAAATAGAAAATTGAATCCCATCCTTTCCTCCTAATAATCTATATTTTAGTAATAAATTACATTATTCTTTGGGTGATTTAGGTGCTTATAACAATGTGATGCCTTATAAAATTTTATAATAATTGGGTTTGACTCCTAAAAAGTCAAATAGAAAATGTATTTAGTTAGACAATTTAGAGGTTAAGGTTATTGGTGAGCTGAGACACATTCACATGTAGTTCACCTTTAATACTAGGGTACAATAATTTATTGATATTTAGGTAGTGGATATACCTAATAAATATATTATGTTCCTAAACAAAGGTTGGTATATCATGTTAAAAGAATACTTGGAAACTAACTTATCTCACATGTGGTTCCCATGGCATGGAAAATATAATTAATTCATAATTGGGACAAAGCATAAGATGACCCACATAATTATAGATTAAAAAAAAATGAATCAAAAATATCTTGCAATCATCCATAAGAATAATTAGAAGATTTGGAAAAGTTTGGATGAAAAGGACAAATGCTATGCATATGAGATGTTCTTGCCATATACCATTATCCCTACACTAGGAAATCTGCTTTAGAGTGATAACCAACTCATTTTTAGTAGGTTGAATCCCATATTGTGATTATATATGGAAGAAATGAAATAAAATAATGATGACATTGGTTTTTCACATGAAGATTTGAGTTAGAAGAATTGATACTCTTATATAGACATATATTTAATATGATTAGCATGAACATGAATGGTGAAGTCATGAGAGTCATTTCCACCAAAGAGTAACACAAGGTTTTTATCCTCATATATGAATTTTGTATCCTTCAGAATAGCTTGTGGAATATGAGTGCGACATTCCTATCCTCCTCACCATATTAGAGGTAGCCAAAATAGAAATGAGTGATCACAAGCATGGATGCCTAAGCTATGAAGAATTGAATTTAGTGGAATTCAAAGTTGAATATGCCTTAAACTAATTTATCTCTCTATGTACTTATACCACCGATGACAAATATAGAAAGTATTTGATGTGATATGAACCAATCTGAATCATTGTGCATAATGAAGATTGAAAAGATAATGGTTCCAAATTATTGATATTAGTCAAGGAGTATCCCAAATGGATTCATCATTTGGCTACCATGAAGAATATATCTTTGTTATATTGGGTAGGAAATTTAGTCTAGTATATATTGATACCCACCCTTATTCCTCACCACAACTCAATGTTTAGGTAGAGGTATTTCTCAAACCCTATCCAAAGTGCTTTTTTCAAATTTAACGTAAGAATAATGTTGAATTCTATAGTGTAAATTTTCTTAAATTATATGGAAACAATGTAGATAAGACTATATAGGATAGTGGTCATGAGCATAAAGGTCAACATAAGCATAAGTACATGTTCTCCCTTGCTAGGGTCTCTACCAACCTTCTCAAAATATTGAACATGAATGCATTTTTCCTAAGGTGTCTAATTGGTGAGGACGTCATATTGTTGATTAATGGTAAGTTCTTTAAAAAGTACTTATAGGCCTGAATTAACCTAGTAAGTTCTTTTAAATAATTTTTCTTTCCCTTTATCACTTTGTTTCTCACTTTCTTTCCTACTTTATTGTTAGTTTAGTTTGATTTTCATACTTTTCCTATTTATTATATCATTTTTGCCTCATTTCTGGTCTATTTTTGGTTTGGCCCATTTGTTTTACCCTATAGGTTCCCATGTTGGTCAAATAATGAATAATAGAATACTTGTAAGTGAGGTGAATGACATTTTGGTGCATAAGTGTTATGAGTAGTTTATAATGTCAGACTTTATTTCTGAATTAGTTTTGAAGGTTTGGCTATCTTGTGAATTTTAAAATTTTTCTTATTAGGTTAAGCTTGGGTAAGCTATTTGGTTAATGAAGACATTATCTCAAAATTAATAAAAAATCACTCTTAATGGTTTCTTGGTTTTCCTATATAAACCTGTGGCAATGGAAATCTAGAGTGAAAAAACTATAATTTTGCCTTTCACTTTCCATGGTGGTCCCCAAACTAAAATTTAGATGTTAAAAGTAATGAAAGATAAAAATAAGATAATATAACAAGAAAATAAAAACCTTATTATGAAAAACTCAATTCTAGGTGATTTAGGAAACCTCTATTGGGGCTATGGATGCCCAACTGACATTAGAGTAAGGCCTTGATTGGGGTCAGAGATAACTGCATTGAGGTTATGAACACCTATCTATATGTGTATTAATGTCCAAGTAAGTGTTATCAAGGTAAGATTCACTAGCCTAATGAATGTATCCATTGTATTTAGTCCTTGTAGGTTCTAAAAAGCCAAAAATTAACTCATTTACACATATTGGGTTAATTAGAATGTCTCATTTGGTCCTTTATCCACTCATATATTATTATATCTCAAATACATTCACATTCCATGCATATTTTTAACCAAAGATTCTAGATTCATAGACATATTTTTGTTGCTAAAAAATATTCAAGATTATTTTATAGTAGTCACTATTTGTTGTTACTTTCTCAACACACTCTAATTCTTCCAAGAATAAGGGAACCTCTTTTTTATTTTTATAGGCACTCCCACTTGTGCTCATAACTCATTAATCTTAATACTCTCAAGTTGTCTTGGTGCCCTATCTCAGTTTGTATGCCAAACTATGACTTAAAAACAACACCATTATAAATACCATGCCCATGAAAGAATCTTTTGTATAAGGAGCTTATCATGAAAGTGGATTTTTGACCTCCCAATTTTCATTTTAAAAATGGCTTCCATAGTTCTCTTAGCTTTTTCCAAGAATTGATATCAATTTTCATGTCATTCTAGCTATTGAAACATATCTCATTATGACAATCAAGTCTAAACACTAAAGTTTCATATATAATACTTGGCCTTGAAGAAAAATCTTGTTGTACTTATTCACACTTGGAAATCTTGCTCTCGTGGTCTTTCAGCTCCCTATAGGCACTTCAAGGGGTAAATTTTATTTTTATTCTCTTATAGTCCCCAAAGCCTCTCCTAGTGAGATGAAAAGAATCTTTTAAGTCATTTTCATAATTTTCACTTGGTCCCTAAATGACATTTTGATGTACTTCTGCCTCATTGAATATCTCAAGAAAAACTTGTCCTATTCCCCGATTTAATCTATCAAGTCCATTTTTTCACTCTCTAATTCTAATCAAAGTTATAACCAATGATTAGGTTTACATTTGAAAATTTATAATTACTTGGGCCTAATCAAGATTATAATACTGAATAGTCTAGGGGATACTTTTATGCCTTGGCTAGTTCTACTTAGAGTCTATCTCCTATTTAGATCATAAGATTGGTTGGGAAGATAATAAAGTGTTAGTTGGATATTTTTATCCACTTTTGTCATGGATCTATTGGTGATCTAGGTTGCACCCTTATAGAGGGAAATATTGTTCATGTCTACCTCAAACCTAGTCTAACATTAGAATAACCAATAAAGTACGGGCTTCCTAATACGTAAGTTAAACCTATAGATTTTAAGGGGCTATCTCCCCTAATTTATTAATTTAATTTTCTCACTAAGACCTAAAATTATGACAATGAAAATGGAAGGAGATATGAAGACCAATGAAAGAACCTACTCTAAGTGGTGATCACCAATTGATTAAAGATCCACTTATAGTTATATACTTTAAGACCTACTAATGAACCCAATGGATAAAATAATTGATAAGAATCCTTGATGGTGTTCTAAGCAAGAATATTTTATATTGAGGTTGAATATGATTCTATAACTTAAAGGACTATGAATATATCTACACAAGATACTAGTGACTTGTGACACTTTAAAAACATTACTCTAACACTTCATACAACCTGAAATAGACTAAAAACATAAATCTAGGTGCATAAAATTACCTATAGATGAAAACATGATACATACATTCTACAAATTAAAATTCCATAGAGCACACTAACATTCAAAAAGAAACTATACAAAAGTATTTTATTAATTTAAAAGAGTTACAAGGCAATTTTGGTAGAGTTTTACAATACCCATCTAGGGGATGTCAAAATAAGATCTCAATTCCTACTTAAATATAATGTTTTAAGGAGAATAGATAATATTATAGGCATGTTAGAGGCCATGAATGAGGTGAAGGTGATGTGTGGTAGTTACAATAGACCTGTTCCTCATCCTCAAGCATTGACATGCATTTAGTGAGCCATCTTTGGCATTTTGGAAAGATATAGAGGCTATCACTCCATATTTAACCCTATTCAAGCCTTATACATGTTTCAAATATCCTAATATTCCATCCAATGTCAATTATACAACACAAATAGAGTTTGGATAGGCCTCCAAGAGGCATTGGAAAGCCTCCCTTTAATGTGCATCTAGAATGGTCGATGAAATTGCCTTTGACCTATCATAATGGCCTTCATTTTTAGGTGATATCTTGGGTGAAATTTATTAATTTTTTTAGATAGTCTATCAATGCCACCATGTCACCTTTTTCCTAATAGACTCTTCTACTTGAAAGATAAGTAGACTCATTTTTCTTATCCTTTAACTTTATGCTCATATCCATTGTTTGAATTATTGAATAGTTGAAAAAGGGTCATAATTCACTTGAAAATACTTAGAAAATTATTAGGTTATTCCATTATGTATTGATATTGAGAGATATTAAATTTTTTTTACCTACAAACATATTATCCTTGTATGACTAGGCTATTTAGACCGTTTCACAAATTGGAGGTTTAGATAGAGGTAGTATAGACATTTCCAGTTAGTTCCATGGATCATATTAGAATTCAATGAGTATAATAAGTCATAATCTTACCCTTTACATAGTTTAAAACACTTATTTAGGATTTTTAATGCCTATAATATTTCAAAATTACCTTTTCAAGAAGTGTGCATATAGGTTTCATACCATCATAATCCATGGAAATGAGCCCCTCTAAAATGGCTACAGGACCCAAGTGTTAGATAAGTAGGTTTTAAGAATTTGAATAAAATTTTAATTAAACCTTCCTATTCAAGTCACCATTAGGGTTTAATGGAGGTTTAGCAATGATTGGGGGTCTTAGGGGTGCTTCATAGAGATTAGATTTTGGATATCTAAACCAATTACACAAAACTCAAGCCAATAGACATTATTACCTACCTTGAAGTGTTGGAATCCCCATGCATAATATTTGGGCTATGATGAGCACTTGAAGATGCTATTTATGTGAATAACATGCCCTTTGAGTGACCTCTATGTGTCTACAAGTAGAAAGGCCTATTGTAATGGATTTTATAGGGGTATAAATTATCCAAAGGGATTTAAAATATTATTATGGCCCTTAATACTTGGGTTAGAAATATTAACACTTCCTAAATTGATCTCTGCTTCAACTTTCAAAGGCATAATCATGGTGAAGGTTGTGGATTTTTCTATCTATAGACCTAAGTCATGAATATTAGTTTAAAACTTAAGATTTAATGGTACTATTAATTAATCCTTAACCTAAAAATTACCTTAGGGACTTCAAGGGGTAGTAAAATTCACTTGATAAGATTTTAAACCCCCTTTGAGTATATATAGTCATCAATTCCAACACATGTACCTTTTTGGTTACTAAACCGGTCATGAAAGTCATCCTAATAACTATTGGAGGGATTTAATAGATGCTCTAATACTCAGTATCCATCTCTAACTTAATTATGTGCACAAAACATCCTATTTTTTTTCTTTTAAGCTAAAACTAGAATTTTTAGTTCCATTTCATTCATATTTTGCCCTACATGTGCCAACTATTAAGCCAATATGATTCTTAGAGTACCTTAGGATACCTTAAAGGTAATTTCATGGTCAAATTATCTCATTTGGAAGGGTTATGAGGTAAAACTCCACCATTGGGTCAATTTTAGAGTTTGTGCAGGGTTTGAGATGTCCACTATCTTAATGATGATTCATACTACACAGAAGTCCAAACCTATAAAAAATGCCATGAATGTGTAGGGCATGGACTACCTCATCTTTCATGAATGGTTTGGGTTCCCATGAAGAGGGTGCTTAGATATATGAACATTAAAAGGTGAGGTTAGGTTGTTTGTAGACCATTATAAGTGATTATTTTATTAAGGTTCAGTTATAAAGGTTAGACCTTAACTTCCAACCAATAATTCATGAAATTTTGGTCTATAGGGATAATTAAACTTTCGTATAATATTTAGACCTACGCATGCATGTGGTGGCATGGCTGAGCATTTGAAGATGTACCTGAAATTAACATTGCATAGGTTGACTGGCTCAAGCAAAGGTTTAAAGGTATCTAAGCCATTTTAATCACTTATGTACACTTGAAACCTTCTTAAAATTTATTTAACATCCTTCTACATATCACATTAGCCATTTAACCTTTTATAGTAGCTTAAAGGAACCTCAAGATGGCACTAGGGTATGTGTGTAAGTTTATATGCTTGACTATGTTGGCCTACCTCTGATGTTTTTGACTATTAGTCTAGATATTAGAACTATATATGAGGTTAAATAACCTTTAACTATAATACCTTACTAGATAAAAACCTTATGGGGGTCTCAAATAGTTTTCAATTCCTATATAACATGGATGTATCATTCAACTCACTGAAAACTTGTGACAGACAAGGCTTGGTTTGAGAAAAAACAATGGGTATTCCAAATATTTGTCCATCCCAAGTGAATATGTAGATACCTTCAATGGGTAATTATGACCATTTTTACTAATTTTTAAGACTTATCCATGCCTAGAGAGGTCTCAAATCACCATTTTGGCTCAAACTACCTATAGACCATGTGCTTAAGTATGAATATCTTGAGTATAGCCTTAAACACTATATTTTGAGGTATTTGGGACAATTATGGTGTCATTCATGCGCTTATATTCATTATCATGCTTATATTATGATTTTACAATTATTATTACACTAAATAATTTAACCTTTACTCAAACTTAGGTCTCATGTCCGCATATGCCTATGGTGTTTCAAGCATGTTTAGGTGTTACTCTACCTTCTCAATGGTGATAACCATAATATATCAAACTCAACATTATAAGACTTTACATTTATTGTATGAAAATTAACTTATTACCATAATAAATTCATGGATATTCACATGTATCAACTCCACTATAAGTTTTCACTCATACATGCTTGTTATATATAGGGGTTGGTTATCAGACCTATATGAGGAAAGAATGGTCTGCATAGTACTTGAAATCCCTAAGCGAGAATCTCAAATAATCATTCACTCCTTTTAATATTCACATTATCTAGTAATAACATCAATCCTCATGTATTGAATAGTATACGTAGTGTCTCTTAGGGGCCCTACTATAGTAAGCCTAAAAGGGCTAGGTATATGTTTACATTTGCATTGTCAGTTCACCATATGACTAGCTAGATCCAACATCATGTGGTTTTGTTGTTTCTAATGGATCTAATGGACTATAGAGGTTTATTTACATGATATATGCTTGGATTGAAATGTATAGGAGTTAGTGCAGATGATTTTGGGGTGAATGAAGGTGAAGCATGGGAAATAGGGTTAGAGCTTAGTGTGAATGGTAGTGAAAATATAGTGAAAATACTTAGATATGAAAATGGTGTGAAATAGAGACTAATGACCCTACCTATACAAAACATATGGATCTTTGAGGATATTATACATATAGATAACTAATCATTAAAATTTGGAGGCATAAACACATCATACACAACCCTAATTTGAAACCTTAGAAACTTAAAAAAAACTTAACTTTTGTAAAAGACCTTCAACTTTGCTAAAAGGGATTGTGTAGGTTTGCAGACAATAGATATGATTTATAGGTCTATGAGGCCACCATGAAGGTTCAAAATTTTTCTCTCAAGTTCATGAGGATGATCTACCATAAATTTAAATTCTCTTTTCATTATTTTGAGTTACATTTGGAGCTCTGCAAATTCTTTTGAACTACACATAATCATTGTCATATAGTGATCATCACATATTCATGAGTCCTTTCTTGGGATATTTTGAGTTGAAAAAGGTCATTGAAAATTTAGTTTGAGTAAGAAGGAATTGGAAACCTTGAAACACCTCTACAAAATCTTTAACCTAATCCATAACCTCTAATGAAGACTTCAAACCTGTGCCCTTTTCATAGGCTTATCATAGATCACACAAAGCATCCAGTCATGAGTTTTTACTAGCCATGTGAGCTCACATGTGTGATTAAAGTGTTGAAAATTTTATGGAAATATTATTCAAGACTAGAGGGAATAACATTAGTTACTATTTTGAGTATACTAGTAAAAAATCCTTGAAAATGATTCAGTCCAGTTTGGCATGTGTAGATGAGACGGGCATAGGGATTCCTTAACTTATTAAGGAATTTTTATAAATATTAAAATACCAATCCCTAGGTAAATACCCATGATTAGAATCTGCATGAGTCTAATTTATCTACTTGTGTGCTTGGGCCCCCATTTTTTCTCCTCTATATGGTATGATCATGAACCTGAGAAGCTCTCTAAATTTTCTAATGAGCTCAAGGGAGAGATGGAATGGTTTTGAGATTTCATGGAACTAATAAGCACTAATGTCTTCACCATTTGACATTTCTAACCTCCCTCTACAAAATCATGACTCCACCTAGGCTGGTCCATATAGTATGGATTTGTACTAATGAAGAAATCTCTACAACCTACCATTTTATCTATAATTATACTTGTTTTAGACATAAAACATTGTTATAAGGTCATGTGGAGGTAAAATAGGAGCCATATAGCAATTTTAACCTGAAGGTGCAAATTAAGAGAGTTGAAAAGTCACTATTCAACATGTGTGGGGCCCATTTAGAAAGAAGTAGCATTGACCATGGTTATAGGTGATTCAATGAGGCATGAAAAAAGTTAGTGATGGCTTGATGAGGTTTATGAGGTCCATTGGAAGTGTGT
The DNA here is from genome assembly GCA_037957365.1 of Torreya grandis. Classification (NCBI taxonomy): domain Eukaryota; kingdom Viridiplantae; phylum Streptophyta; class Pinopsida; order Cupressales; family Taxaceae; genus Torreya; species Torreya grandis. The sequence continues at coordinate 984,421 of JARHVA010001165.1, read as the reverse complement.
TTAGTGACTAAATGGTCTATAAAGGCTATGTTGGGTCTCATTATGACCAAAAACCATTGACTCTGCACATATATATGACCTTAGAGGGGTATATCATTTAAATTATCATGATAATATAGATAAAAGGCATTATGATCTATGAGAAACCTAAAGTTAAACTTAAGACCCTTCCATGATGTTTCTTGAAAGCTTTAAATTGAGCATACCTCATGTTATTAGGAAGAACCAATGTGTTTATAGGCCTATATCAAAATACCTCCTCAATTTACCTTCATCATGGAATATTTCACATGTTAGGGACCCATAAAAGTGATCAAGGAACATATAATCATGCTTGAACATCATAATAAAACTTGAATCAAGATGGAAAGGAGATACAAAGGATTATAAGGATTGAGAAGGTAAAGTTGTGATCATGACAAGATAACAAAATGCTTAGACACCCTCCTAAATCATAAATTGAATGAAAATCATGGTATTAAATATGGATCATGAATTAAGTCATTAGGTTTACCATTTTATATGTTTTATACTAGAAAGTGGTCAACATTTTTGGTGATTTAGTAGGATTGACTAGCATGTTGGTCAAAGAACTCAGAATTTTTTTGAACCTACTCTAGATGGATTAGTAAATGAGACATGACTACTCATGAAATTTAGCTTATACCTTGAATACTTTTTAAAAATGATACATAATAAATAAATAAACAATAAAAATAAAAAATAACACAAAAAAACTAATAACAAGGTCAAGCAACAAGCATAACACATGCACAAAACCACTTGGAGGGAAAAGACAAACTCTATCTACTTATGTACAAGAGGAACCATGATGAAACTAATAGAAATATTTGAAGAACTTCATATTGATAGGGATGGGTATTTATTCACCATTAAATCTAAATTTTTTTAAGGCATTACTTTCCTTGTATCAGGGGATGATGTAAGGTCCACTTCAAAGGCTATCAAATTTGGAGTGTTTTCCTGGATTTTTATGATCCTCATCCCATTTGATGACTACATATCCCTACTATAATGTCATAGATGAATCCCTTTTGTCAAATGTCTTATTGAATTGATATCTATTATAAAAAATGGTAGGAATTTCACTATTCATTGTCTCCTCTAACTATCTTATCTCACTCATTCTCACTTGTAGTGCATCATCTTCGAAGAGCTCAAGTTAATGAACAACCTCTAAGGTAGATAGTTCAAGGGAAATAAGAAGTATTACCTATTTACCATAGAAAATGAGTTATGTAGAGTGTATAAGAGACCTCTTATGTATCACTTTATCTTCCCATAAGGTAGTTCTCAATCTTGTATGCCACTCTTTTTGGCTATCCTCCATGGTTCTTTTGATTATCCTTATCAAGTTTTTGTTTATGGATTCTTCTAGTCCATTGCCTTATGGGTAATATTTTTAGGATACTTTGAGGTAGATGAAATGAATGAAGGACCACTAACATAATTTATTACTACTAAATTCCAAGGCATTATCAAATATGATGGTTGAAGGCACACCAAATCTGGTTACAAGATTGTCATAAAACTCCAAGACAAATTTCTCATTGGCCTCCTTAAGTGCAACTAATTACACCCACCTTGTGAAGTATTCAATTGATATTATGAACCATTTATGTCCAGAACTAAAAGGGAGATGGATAATTCCTATAAAATCTAAGCCCCACTACATAAAGGGTTGTTTAACTTAGATTGGTTGCAAGGGAAGATCAACTAGTTTCTATTTTCTAATGAACATGGCACACTTTGAGAGTTTATTAACTAATAATGTGAATAATTAAACAATGTATGAAATAAATAACTATATCTAATTATTTTTTAGGCTATGGTCTTGGAAACAAAGTTCCCACTAATAGGGCCAAAATGAAATAATCAAGTAGCTTATCAACTTGGCTTGATTTAACACATCTCAAAAGCATGCCTCCTATGTATTTCTTAAAGATAAATTAATCTATAAATACATAAGGTATGGTATGAAATATAAAATTTCATCATTTTGGTCCTATCCATACCTATAGGAAATTGGCCTATTTTAAGGAGTTTGACTACGTCATTAGTCTAGCTAAGGGGAGTGGTACCTATAATTGTTTATTGACTATCATGGACTACCAACACTTGATCTTTGTCTTACTTTACATATGTTTTAAGATAATAACATGTATGTATACCTATAAAAAACTTTTTTATTCTCACCTCAAGGTCATATTCCATATAATTGGTTACCCACCAAGTTCTCTTCTCACTTAGATCTCTATTGAGTATGAATTCTTTGATGCTTGGGTGTACCACCATAACTATGAATTTGCTGTTAGACACCATGTGCCTAAAATTATTCAATCCTCTCATAAAAAAAGTAAATGTTTCTCCAAAAATTTATATCTTTCCTCATATCCTTCTAAGGCCTGACTAAAGAAGATAATCAGTTATTCTAGGCCTTCACCATTATGTTGCATAAGCTTAATAGAAATTTCCTCTGATGTAGAGAGAGAATACAATAAAAAATCCTTATTAAAATCAATATTAAGGAGTTTAAGGTCACTAGAGATGTCCTACTTGATTTCATCAAATCTTGTCTTTCTTTCCTTTCTCCAACTAAACTTTTTGTGCTTCCTAAGCATGTGAGTAAGAGGCTTTACCAATTCTAAAAAACATGGGATAAATATCCTTATGAAGTTGATATTCCATAAGAATATATGTAAACATTTATTACGCTTGGGAAGGAGTAAGTATAATATTTATTCAAATCTATTAGGGTGTATAGAAAGATCATACTTTGACACCACATACCCTAACAATATGACTTCATGAACAATAAAGATGCATTTTTGGGATTCAAAGACACTCTAAACTACTTGGATCTATCAAAGACCAACTTCAAATGTGCCATGTGGTCTACTAGATCCTTTGAAAACATAATTATGTCATCAATATAGATGATTACAATCTCGTTGATTAACCCCTCAAAGGCGACATCTATTTCCATTTGGAAAGTTTTCACTATATTAGATAGTCCAAAGGGCATTTTCATGTTTGCATAAGTGCCCCACTTTGTAGTGAAGATAGTCTAATTTTTATCTTCATCTTTGACCAATATTTGATTGTAAATAGATTAAAAATAAATCAAATAAAACATCTAATATCTTGAATCCTTCTAAAGTATTTTATCCATAGAGGGTAGTGGTTAATGATCCCTCAAAGACACCTTATTAAGGTCCCTAAAGTCAACACATAGACTTATCTCTCCATTATTATTAATTAAAATCATAAGGTTTGATACCAATGAATAATTGTTTATGGTTAGTATTATCTTAGAATCAATCAATTTGAACAACTCTCTTCTCATGATCTCTTTCACCTTAGGGTTGACTAGCCTTTACTTATACCTTACTGGTTTTGCATTATTTTCTAATTCTATGGTATGTTGAGCAATCTTGGGGAAAAAATACTTTATATCATGGTACTCCTATGTAAAAAAATCAACATACTCTTGGCACAAGGAAATGAAGGTAGTTATATCTTCTAAAGTGTTTACTTTTCCCAACTTAAGTAGCATGTCCTTACAGATGACTGTCTTATCATAATTACCTCCTTTAGTTGAGATACTACCTTGTCCCTTATCATTTGATCATCTTTAGTGAATATGATATCTAATGTCACTAGTACATTTGGTAATTTATTAGACATTATCTATACTATTTGGTCATCAAACTGATGATATACCTTACCTTGATTCTTATGGCATAATTCTACCTCTTACATGAGAAAGCACATAATCTGCTCATCATTGTCAAATACCTACCAACATACCTCATTTTTAGGTATATATAGCCTAAATATTACCTTTATTTTTTTATTTTCCTTGATTTCCATTGAGTCCTTATACAATTTCATATTGGGCACCAATATCTACAAGTCTATCTGCATGGTGATTAGACTCTCTTGGTATAAAATAGATGTCAAATGATAATAATTCCTCTATAAGGTCCCATACCTAGTGATTTTAGGCCTTGAATAGGTGGTTTTTGACTAAAATAACACCCTTCACTTGATACACTACAATATCACTATCACCTTTCACTTACAAAAGTTTGATGCCTCTCTTCATTGCCTTTTGTAGTTGATGTATAAAGGCTTCATACTTAGCTATGTTTAAATTAAAACTAAATTAGAACCTTACAACTAATAAGTAATTATTAATTAAAGGATTAAATAACATTAATCCATACCCACTACCATTCTTTGACCTCGATCTATCAACTAACAAGGTTCATATGCCATCATGTTCTTGAATTGAGCTTGTGAGACTAGGAATAATAGCCCCTTACTCATGCATGCATTATACCCCTAGGTATACCTCTTTAATGGCATTTTAGGGATAAAATACGTGGTTACCAATTTCTCATTCATTAAGGAGAAGATATGAGATGCCTTCAAGATTATCCTTGGGTTATTACCCACTAACATTATCATTATCATCAAGTATAATGCAATTTACAATAGAGAGGCTGGGCATATAGGGTTATAAGTAGAACCTAGAAATAGGTTCAAACCTAATAGTGACCCTTATCCCATATCTATTCTTAAATACCATGTATGACCAGTTAGATGAAATTTATCCCCTAATATTTGTAATGAAGTCCCTAGATAGGCATAGGGAAAAGTATGGAGGTAGGTCAACAACCATGACATACTATGGGATATTAAAATTACGGTAGAATGCTAAAAAAATTTTGAGATATTTTAAGACACCTAATATCTTTGTGGGGGACCCATCTAATTTCAAGACTTAATTATCATTGGGTTTATACTTGAGTTCTAGCTTATCAATTATAGACTTTGGAATGATAAAGGTTGAGGTACCACTATAAATAATATAATAAGAAAATCCCCTATTATGAAAAACAAGTATAATGGAGGTGGTTTAAAAACCTTGGGATCTTGGACTTCACTAAGATAACCATCATTAACATAAATTGCACTTACCTTGTCAGCTTACTTGTTCATGAGAGAGAGCTTGGAGAGCTCTTGTTGGAGAATTTATTTTTACCTTAAAATGAGTAAAGCATCCCACATATGAATTCTAACATTGGATATATTCATGTATTCCATAATGTTGAATGGATAGTTGACACTCTTGGGATATAAATTGGAAGTGGAGGCATCACTTGTGACTTGAGTGACTTATGGAATGGATGGAGTCTTCTATTATTTCTTATGTGTCTAAAATCTCTACTATGTTGGAGAGATCTTAGTGACTATAATTTTAGTGGTAGTATATTAAATCACTTGAGGATGTGTGGGAGAGACCTTAGAATGACCTAAGTTATCATCAACCATTCTCCTTTTATCCCTTGTGTAGGATGCCACTGAATCATCTAGATTTATTGTATTCTACTCCATGTTTGTTTTTTCACATGTCCAAAAGTTTTTCTCCTTATTGAAAATTCATAAATTAGGTGTTATTAGGTGCTTTTATCACATTCCATTTTTGGCTTGGAAATTATACTATTGTCATGGATGACTTATCACTATGAGGCATTGGAAGACCTTGTGGTGGGGTAGGCATGGTGTTATGAGCTTAAAATGGACGATCATGCTACAAACAAGAGTTAGGATATGTTTAAACAATTTTAGAAATCACCATATCATTTTATTTCCCCTATGGAGTAGACCATAGACCCTCTTGAGAAAGATTATTTTATGTTGGCACCAATGCCCTTGAGCTATTTATAACATTAGGGTTATAACTATTATATGGTTTGGCCTATGTGATATGACCTTGGGCTTGTTGATTTGGTGGATAATGGGTTTTTTTTAAAGGATAATATGGGTATGGATATTTATAAGGAGATTAATATGGTCTGTGATAGGTATGTTGATACTTCTCTAAGGACACTAGCTTTTTATTTTATGCATTTAGCAAACCTTCAATCTTCCCAAGCCTATCTACTTGGATATCATTAGATTTTCCTTGATTATTTTGAGTATGTAATGGATAAATGGTGAGGTAAGTAGGTTATATATCATTAAATAGGGGCATGAGTGTTATATGGGTCAACTTTCCCACTTGTATCAAGAAATTTTCTATCTTGATGGATATTTCATATGCCTCTGGTAATGTTGTGTCAACCATGGACTATATCATTATAGAAACATAAATTTTTAAGTCCCTTAGGTAAATATAGGAAGGCATAATTTGGTTTAGGTTTGATGATGAGAGTGATTATATCCCAATTATTTTGTAATATATAGTTTAAATCAACGATAAATTGTTGGGGTACCCTCTTAATTGAGGTGAGTTTCTCAACTAGTGACACATGGTCAATCTTATCTTAAAATTTCCTTAAAAGTCACTCAAAAAATTAATCCCAAGTTTTTATATAGGAAAAATTGAGACCTATATACCATGTAAGGGATTTTACTCTCAAGGAGGTTTCTAAGAATCTCATGGCTATATTTTATTAGGTGATGTTGTACACTAAACATATGTTTTCTAATTATCTATGTGTTCTACAAGAGTGGTGGAGTTTTACCATATGAAATATGGAAAAATATTCAAGGAAACATATATTATATCATCAAATTTGTTGAGGTTAAGAGAGATACCACCATTAAAGGGTACAAATGCTTAGAATCTAGGCTTACCATTAGGATTATTATTCTTTTAGTAGGTTGTGTATGGATAGGATTGGCAGAGTTAGGATAATTAGGAGAATTTGGGGGAATTGGATTTAGATTAAATATATGGACCATATTTATCCTTGATATGTCCAAAGATAATTTATTAAACTCAATTTCCTTATCATTTGAATCTAACCTAGTAGAAACTTGGTGCATGAAACAACCTTTCAATCTACTAATAATTGTCCTTATCCTTAAACATATCTTACCATGTTATCAAGCTTATAAAATTAGGTATCTAAGGACCTTGATATCTAGCATGAATGGGCATTCTAGAATTTTTTGTGATCTAGACTATACCCTTACAGAGGGAAAGATTGTTCATGTCTACATCACACATAGTTTAACATAGGAATGACCTATAGACTTTGGGATGCCTAATATGCATGTCAAACCTCAAGATTTTATGGGGATATCTCCCCTAATTTTTTAATTCAATGTTATTTATAGACATAAACTTATCATAATGAAAAGGTAAAGAGATATGAATACCAATGAAAGAACCAACTCTAAGTGGTGATGCATCAATTATTTAAAGATCCACTCTTAAATATATCCTTTAAAACCTAATAACGAACCTAATGGAGAAAATTAATGATCAAAATGATTGATGGTCTTATAAACATGAATATTTTGTATGGAGGTTAAATACGATTTTTTAAACTTTGAAGGTTGAATAAGATTCTATAACTTGAAGGACTAAGCATAGATCTGCACATGATACTAGTGACTTGTGACACTTCAAGAACATTCCTACTTACGAACTCTTCGTACAACATGAAATAGACTAAAATTTTGAATTTAGGTGAATAAAAATAACTATAGATGATAACATGATACATACAATCTACAAATCAAACTTCCATAGATCACACTAACATTCAACAATAAAATATATAAATGTCTTCTATTGATTCAAAATAGTTACAAGGCAATTTTGGTGGAGTTTTACTACAACTAACCGAGGGATGATAAAGAAATAGATTAATTCCTAATTAAATATAAATTTTTAAGGAGAAGATAGAATACTCTAGGTGTGTTAGAGGCCATGAATGAGGCTAAGGTGGTGTATGGGATTTACAACGAGCCTACTCCTCATCCTCAAGCATTGGAAAACATTTAATGAGCCCTCTTTGGAATTTTGGGAAGACATGAAGGCTATAAATCCATCATTTTACTTTAATCAAGCCTTAATAATGTTTAAAATATAGTAAAATTCCCTCTAATGGTAATTATATAACACAAATGGAGTGTGGATAGGCCTCTAAGAGGCATTAGGTAGCCTCCCTTTAATGTTCATGTAGAATGATCCATGAATCTACCTTTGAATTTTCATAATGGAATTAATTTTGAGGTGTGATCACCTGGGTGATAGTTAATAATGTTTGAATATAGTCTATCAATTCTATGATGCCACCTTTTACTTACTAGACTCTTCTACTTGTAATATAAGTATACTTATTTTGCTCATCCTTTAACTTTCTACTTATATCCATTGCTTGAATTATCAAATAAATGAATAAGGGTCCCATTTCACTTTAAAATATTTATAAAATTCCTAGGTTAGTCCCTTATACATTAACATTGAGACCTATTAAGTTTTTTTCACCTGCAAACAAATTAGCCTTGCATGATTAGGCTATCTAGACTTCTTCACAAACTAATAGTCTCGAAAGAGGTAGTAGAGACATTTCTAATCAGTTCCATGAATGATATTAGCATCGAATGAGTAGAATAAATCTTGAGCTCACCTTTTCCAAAGTTTATAACTCTTATTTAGGATCTACAACATAATTTACATGTAAAACCTTGTAAAGTTACCTTTTTAGTAAGTTTCATATATCTTCTATACCATCAAACTACATGGACATGAGCTCCTCTAAGTTGGTTACATTATCCAAGCATTAGATAAGTAGGTTATGAGAATTTTAATACACTTTTGATTAAACCTTCCTAGTCAAGTGACCATTAGGGTTTAAGGGAGGTTTAAAAGTGCTTAGGGGTCTTAGGGGTGGTTCATAGAGATTAGAGCTTGGATCTCTATACCAATTTCACCAAACTCAAGCCAATAAACCTTCTTACCTTGATTGAAGTGTTGGACTCCCCATGAATAAGATTAAAGATATGATGAGAACTTGAAGATGATATTTGTATGAAGAACATGCCCTTTGAATGACCTTTGTGTGTATGAAAGTAGAAAGGTATAATGTAGTGGCTTCTCTAGGTGTTTAAATTATCCAAAGGGATTTAAAACACTATGATGGCCCTCAACACTTGGGTTAGAAACATTTACACTTCCCAAATTGATCTTTACTTCACCTTTTGAAGGTAGAGTCATGGTGGAGGTTATGGATTTGTCTACCTACAAACCTAAATAATGAATATTGGTTTAAAACTTAAGGTTTCAAGGCACTATTTCATCATCCCCAACTTTAAAATTACCTCAGGAACCTCAAGAGGTAGAAACATAGAATTTATCAAGATTTTCAACCCCCTTTGATTGCATATAATCATGGATTCCAAAACTTGTACCTTTACACTTGCTAAAATAGTCATGGAAGTCACCATTATGACTGATAGAGGGCTTTAATAGATTCTATAGGACTCAATCTCCCTCTCTAACTTCATTGTGTGTATAAACAATCCTAATCTCTTTACTTTTGAGCTGAAAGTAACACTTTCATGCTCATTTTGTATAGCTTGACCCTTGTACATGTGATCCACTGAGTCACTATTTTGATTAGAGAACCTTAGGGGACCTTAAAGGTCTTTTCATGGTTAAATTATCCCATTTGGATGAGTATTGAGCTTAAACTCCATAATTAGGTCTCTTTTGGGGTTTATTCAGGGTTTGAGATGTCTACCATCTTAACGATGGTTAATAAGGTATGAATGTCCAAACCTAGAACGAATTCCATGAATTTTTAGGGCACTAACCTCCTCATCTTTCATGAATGGTCTGGGTTCCCAAGCATAGGGTGCTTAGAGATATGAATGTTAGAAGATGAGGTTAGTGTTATTTGCAGACCATTTTGAGTTCTTATTTTCTTAATGTTAATTCATTAAGTTTATCACCTAAATACCAACCAGTCCTCCATTAATTTTTTTTCCATATGGAGAATTAAACATCCATATAATATTTTTCCCTAATCATGTATGTGTTGGAGTGGTTAAACATTTGAAGATGGTCCTCAAATTAACTATGCATAAGTTGACTGACTCAAGCAAGGTTTGAAGGCATCCTAGCCATTATCTTCACTTAAATACACTTGAAACCTTATTAAATGGTTTATAACATCCTCATACATCACACATTATAAATTTAACTTGGTATAGTATCTTGAAGGAACCTCAAGATGGCACTAGGGTCTATGTGTAGCCCTATATGCTTAATTATGTTGGCTTATCTCTAAGGATTTTGATTTTTGTTATAGGTATTAGACATATGGAGGAGCTTAAATAACCTTTTAACATCATCCATTATTATATAAAAAATTTATGTGGGTCTTAAATAGTCTATAATCCCTATATAGCATGGATGTATACTTTAACTCACTAAGAAACTATGACATACAAAGCTTGATCTGAGACAAAAAATGGGTATTACCATAATTTTTATATCCTAATTAATTATATTAATACATTTAATTTATCATGATGACCATTATTACTAATTTTTAAGACTTATCCATGCCTAAAGAGGTCTCAAATCACCATTTTGGCTCAAACTAGATTCAAATTGCCTACAGATTATGTGCTTAAGTGTGAATATTTTGAGTATAGCTTTCAAAACTATATTTAGAGGTATTTTTAACCATGTATATTTCATTCATGTTATTATATTAATTATAATAAATTTATTATGTTTTTCAAATTCTTTCTCCTTTACATACTTTACCCTCTACTCAGACTTTGGTCTCATGTCTGCATATGCTTGTGGTGTTTCATGCCTATTTAGGTGTTACTCTACCTTATCAGTGGTGATAACCATCATATTGAAAAATCAATAGTATAAAAATTTCTCTTTATTGTATGAAAATTTACTTCTTACCAAATTCAAGGCTTGGCTCTTCACATTTACCAACTCCATTGTAGGTCTGCACTCATACATGTTTGTTGTATATAGGGGTTTGGTTATTAGACATGTATGAGGAGAAAATGGTCTACATAGTGATTAAAACCCCTAAGTGATAATCTCAGATCATAATTAACTCATTTTAAGAGGAACATTCTCTGGTACTCAAATGAATCCTCATTCCTTGAATATTCTACATATTATCTCTTAGGGCCCTTGTTATAGAAAGCCTAAAAGGGCTAGTTGTAGTTGTACATTTTCATTCTCAGTTCACCATATGACCATTTAGGTCCAACATCTTGTGATTTCATTATTTATTATGGAGTAAATGGATTATGGAGTGTTATATACATGATATATTCTTGGATTGAAAGGTGGAGGAGTGAATGAATATGATTGTGGGATTAATAAAGGTGAAACATGGGCAACAAGGTTAGAGCATAGTGTGAATGGTGTTGGAAACATAGTGAAAATACAAGGATATGAAAATTGTGTGAAATGGAAAATAGGATACATATGCTCTATTTTCTCTATAATTCTTCTTGTTTCAGACCTAAAACATTATTAGCAAGTGTTGTTTAAGGAAGATAGGAGCCATATAACACATTGAACCTTTAAGTACAAATTGAAGGAGTTGAAAAGTCACTTTCAACATGTGTGGGGCCCATTTAGGAAGAATTAGCATTAAACATGGTGCTAATGGATTCACTAAGGCATGAAATAGTCTAGTGATGGTTTGATGAGGTTGATGAGATCCATTAGAGGTATGTGGGGTGAATTAATAGTATATTAAGTCTAGCTTGGGTTTCATTATGACCAAAAACCATTGACTTTGCACACATATATGACCTTAGAAGGGCATATCAATTGAATTATCATTCTAATACATATAAAAGACCATTATGGTCTGTGAGAAACCTAAAATTAACCTTAAGACCCTTCTATGATTTTTATTAAAAGTTTGAAAGGGAGAATATCTCATGTTATCAAGCATAACCAATGTGCTTATAATCCTATATCAAATTGCTTCCTTAATTTACCTTAATCATGGCATCTTTCACATGTTAGGGACCCATAAAAGTGATAAAATACCATATAAGCATGTTTAAACATCATAATAACATTTGAATCAAGATAAAAAGGAGATACAAAGGCACATAAGGACTATCACGGCAAATTTTTGATCATGATAGGACAATAAACTACTTGAACACCCTCCTAACTCATAAAATGAATGACAATCACGGTACTAAAGATGAATCATAAATTAAGGCATTAGGTTGGCCATTTTATAGGTTTGAATATATAAAGTGGGAAATAGCATCATCAAGACAATATATGTGTTGTTATAATTAGGGTTCATAACCCTAATTAGGTCTAAAGATGAGTTAGGTATGAGTGTAGTTCTAATCAGGGACTCAATCCTTAATTAGGTCATACAGTGTCTAGGTGGTGCATGTAGTTATAGGTAGGTTTTTTATCCTAATTAAATTTAGAGGCAATGGACTAATTTTCATGGAATGTAGGATTAGATCTAATGAAGTATTTTTTCATGAATAACAAAGGGATGATTGCAAGTAAGTAACTCAATTATAATTGGGGGTCTAGACCCTAATTAGGTCTTAGATCCCCCATTAAAAATACCTACCAAAAAAATTAGTTGTGTATAGAGAAAAAATACTTGAATAAGTTTTTTATGCTCATCTATGTGTTTCCTAGTACAAATCAATGGTTGAAATCTAGATTAGAATGAGGGGGTTATAATTTCAAAAAGTAAAAAAATTATAATGGCCTATCATCCCCTAAAGCCTGATTAGGTCTAATGGGCCTATATTTTACCCCTCAATTGTTTTTTATTGATAAATTTTGACTTAATTTTTGGGTTTTTTAATTATTTAATTTTCAAAAAATTTGACTTTGTCATAGACACAATAGTGGTCTCAATTTTCCCTAATTTTATCTATTTGAAAACTTATGTTTTTATGTGATGTTTTACTATTCAATCCTTTAGTTGCAATTTTATGATTTTTTTTTGGTCTTTCTACATCCTGTGATTAGTAAAAGTGGTAAATTTTGAGGATAATTAAGGAAAGAGAGGTAGATAGGCATATTAATGGTGGTTTTTAGTGTTTTGGATGGAAACTCCTTCCCTTGGAAAGATTTTGCTATCACTCTAGATTGCACCTTGCTTGAAGATGTGTAAAACACGCCCTCTATCTATCTAATGCAATGGGAAATTCTTATAATTTGGGTGAATTTTTACTAAGAAGAACCTCCAGAGAGTGTTTTTCCCCTTTAGATTTATCTATTAAAACTAAACCATTTTGATTTTTTGGGATGAAAAGTGAGAAAGAAACTGAAATGAGGAAATTCTATCTAATTGGGTGATACATATAAATTTATTATATTCTATAACATATTTATAAAATTGAGTAACACACACACACATATTAATCTAAAATAAAACTCTGCATTCAATCCTAAACATCAGTGTTTCAAAACAAGGCTTGAAAGAAGTTTGCAAAGCAAATTCAAATCTTAGCTCTTCAAATGACCTGTAGAGGATGAGACTTTCACAATAGGTGTGTAAAAGACCTAAAAAATGGGAAAATATATTCCACTTGTATGATAGTACACAATAAAATTACACTCTACTTTGATTCAAAAAAAATGTATGTAAAAAATTGTTTATTTGATAAATGGTGTCAATTACAATTTTTGCTCTTCTTCTAGAATTCCTAAAAAATGGCTTCAAAAAGCCAATATATAAGTATAAAAACTTAAATAAATCTAAATTAACATGGAAAGTAAAATTATTATTATTATTTTATTTAAAGTAAGACTAAAATCCTTATAAAAAATTAAATAAAGGCTTTGAAATCTTCCAATTCTTAAAAAATTGTATGTTCTTCATCTTTGGCATAGAATTGAGAAGTGGTAGGCCCATGTTGAATTATCAACATTAATTTTATGATAAAAACACCATAATTTATAATATAAATCCATTTTAAAGTGATTTTAAGTTCTATAGTCTTTATCTTACATGAAAAGCATGGCAAATGCATGAAACTAGTCAAACTAATCAACTAAAGAGATTTGACCCTTGAGCTCAACTTGCATGAATTTAAACTTGTGCACTGACTTGAGAATGATTTATATAATTAAAAAATATATTTTACATGTGGTAAATCCAAAATTAATTCATTTTATACATTTTTAATGCCATTCTTTACTTACTTGATTGACCAATTAGGCCTAATAGCCTATCTTATGGCATTTGGACTCCATTAAACCTAAAAAAAGATGACATGAAACATGAAAAAATAATTAAAAATAATTTTGAAAACTTTTATTATCATAATATATTTTATTTTTATGAGAAAACACTCATCATTCAGTCAACATGTTTGACTAGGCCTGTTTTGCTCTATTTTCCTGCATACTGGCCATTTTGATTGAATTGGTTGGGATAGTTTTAGGATTATTTATGACAAAAATAAAATTTTAAGATGATTAAAATTTCTTAAAATTTTATCTCCATTTATTATATTTCATTGAAGTGTCTTGTACTTCATTTTACATGCTTTTTTAATACAAAAAACATGATTTATGCCATCATCCGTACATATCCATGCTTAAAATTGACATTTATATAATCCTATCTAAGTTTAATTAAAATTTTAAAATTTTTAATGTTGATCCAAGATGATTTTATGTTAATAGAATCATTTTTTTTCAAAACTAGTTTTTTGAAGGTTTAGATGGGCTTTGAAGCTAAATTATTAAAATGATGGTTCATGAAGTATAGACCTCCAAATCCCAAAAATTTTCCATTTATGCATATAAAAATTATCTCCCTAAAATCCCTAAAAATATTGGATTCCCATTCAAAATTTATAAAAATTTACCACTTGGAGAAATCTGCATGTGGGGTTTTGACTATATATTGAGATGCCTACACTCTTAATGCTTATTCATAGAGAAAAATACTAAAATTTTCTAAATTTTTCATGATTTATAAGTAAATATTATTAATAAAAACATACTAAGATATTTCATCCAAACTCCACACATGGTGAAATATATGAGCATCTGAACATGAGGTTAGGAAGGGTGTCTAGAATTAAAAAAATAAAAATTTAACAAAAATGAAAACAACTATTCACACTATTATAAATGCATAAAAAATTATTATGGATTATTTACCATGCTATCAAAACACTCTAAAATCACATTTTGCTTGAAAAGTAAAAAAAACCCTTTTTGGCCTTTATGCATGTTTGCTTGTAAAAAACTGTATGAATATGGTTTGCTTAAAATTTAGAGTTTTTAAAATATTTAAAGGTATTATTATGATGTAAAAACATCATCCCATGCTTTTCATACTTTCACTTAGACTCAAAAACCTCTATAGTAGTCTAGAATGATGCTTACTCTAATGGTGATCTCTAATAGACATGCTAAGGACTGTTAAAAAATAGAAAGTATATCTACTTATACAATAGCCATGAAATATTTTCATAAATTTTTAAATCTCTTAATGACCTTGTGTACAAAATTTGAGGTCTTGAAACCACCTGTAGCTCCTAAAAAGTTCAATTTTCTCTCAAAATTGATCCCTGTGCATGGATTATCTGTATATTTGAACTTGACAGTGCTATTTTTTAATTATAATGATCCATTTACATTCTATTTTTGACATTTTTTTACCAAAATTAGTGATTTTAGGCCACAATTGACTAGTTTGACTAGTTTTTTAAGGCTATGACTAGTTTTAGGAAAGTTTTATATGATAGGGGTAGTATTTTGGCCTTAACATGACAAATTACTGACAATTTTGGAAACTTTCAAGGGTTTAATATCCTTCTGGTCAAAGAAATTAGAAAATTTGGCTATGAAAAACTTGGGTATACAATTAATATTGGAAGGTCTGTTGCAGGCAAAGACACAAACAAGACAAGTGACACAAATAATAATAGATTCAATATCTATATATTTATTCATTCTCATTGTATAAGCGTTAGATTTTATCTCCCACAAAGATATTTGGGTCAATCACTCTTTCATTTTCTAAATTTAATTTTCTATTTATTATCTTAATCTCTCCCTCAACTCTTCCCATATCATTATGATAGCTAAATTTTTAGGGATCAATTATAATAGACTCTAAATGTGATTATCAAAATGATATATTTTATTAATAGAAGACTTAGGAGAGTTTTATTGTAATTTTTGCATGTATATAGTGGTTTTGGATGGTCTCCCCTTGTCTTTTCTCCTCAAAATATTTTATTGGATAGAATGAGATTACACGTATGTTGGTTGGTTCAGTGGATAGTTTATGGAGTTCGCATGATCATGAAATCAAATTTGTCTTCATCATTGTAGGATTTTATTTCCCCCTTTAACTTCTTTTGTTATTTTTAATCAGTATATTAAATTAGGGTTTGTGTGAATTCAATATATTTAAACACTTATATTGATTTCATTTTTGTATCCATTACTATTATTTCATTGTTGAATGATTAAACCAATGCAACGAATGTTTTAAATAATATATAAAATAATATTTAAATAAAAACCTGAATGTTTATTTTACCTCACATTTAACATGTAAATGAATGCATTTTTATCTATTTCAAAACTTACATGAAACCCACATTAACGAGATAATAAACTAGTATTATACACTAAACTATTAAAGTACCCACACTCCATGAAAACTAAGTTTGAAATATTACCAAACCATCAAGTTCCTTGATTGGAATAGTCCATAATGATTAAAGATTATTGCATCATGACTTGATAGATAAAGACCTTAGGGAGACCCACCTCTATGACTCCTTTTAGGAGAGGCTTTATGGAATTCACTGTGCTAAAATCCTAACTTTGGTGAGTTATGCCAAATGATGCATCAATAGAGGCTATGATGGAATGTTGATTCATTATTTAATTTTGGGAGAATCTAAGTTAGAACTTAAATATGCACACAAATGGATTTGTGGGGCCCACACTTACAACGTGGTTCTTTCCAAGAAACTCCTTTAAATAGGGTAATATTAGACAATAATGGATTTAGATGCTTAAAAATATGTAAATAAGTGACTTTATTCTCAAGAACATGGTGATTTGATTCATTCTCCTTTAAAAGTGCTTCAACCAATCAAAATCAGATTAGTTTATTATAATTTTTGCATGTATGCATGTTTAGCATAGTCATTCATGTTAAAGAAAGCTTGTGGTACTAGTGCATTCATGAAAAAATGATGAAATTGATGGTTTGGAGAGTGTTTGACTTAATGAGTAAATTTATGGATGATATTGTTGATATGGACATGTTACAAAGACCCTGTGGGATGTTATAAGTGCTTAGAGTGCTTATATAAGTGAAAGGAAGTCATCAAAGCAATTAATTAAGTGTCTAGGTTCAAGAAGTCATCTTGAAAGATAAGGCTGAGTAAATAGTCTTATGAATTTAAATTTCACACGTGTAAAGGTTTAAAGAGTAGCTTGATAAATGTATGGATTCCCCTTTGTGAGGAGATCATATGGTTCAAAATTTACGTCATGAGGTTGAGTGTAGCAAAAGTTACTAAGGTGAAAACTTGGCTTATCAAATAGACTTTACTAAGTTCCCATACTTAGCCAAATTTACATTATTAAATATCTATGGTGAGAATTTAATCAGATCATAGATATAATGTTGAGCATTTAATCTAACTAGATAAGGATCTAACAGAGTACATGATCTTGTCAATAGTGATCCAATAATGCATATTTAGTCAGTATGTCAAAGAGTCTAAGATTTCACATGATGGTGATAAGTGTCACAATATCCAAGCTTTGATAGAGGATAAATGGCACACATGTGATCATATATATGTATATCAATGGTGAAGATTGAGTCAAGTAGTTAATTTTCTTAGAAGGCATGTAGAGTTACCAAGTGGCACAATCATAGGAGCTCAGATCGAAAATCAATGGTGAGCATTGAAAGATAAAGACCAGGTTACTTTCAAGGAGATCAATGGTGTGTATTTATTCAATGTTTCTAGGAAGCACGAGATGAGGTCAGAGTGTTTGATTTTTAACATTTACACAATGACCGTTGGCATTTGAATTTAATAAAGGAAAAACCAGTGCTCAGTATTTTGCTTATACCTTTTGATCCAAGATGAATTTCATGGTGGTGTAAAATTAAAAATTGTAAAGGACTCCAAGATACATCTATAAACACTAGTTATAATTTTTTAATATTTTTTTAAATAAAATATAATAATATTTAAAGTTGACTATGTGTTTAACCATGTTCTACAAGTGACCCAAGAAAGATAATTAAGTTGTTCTTAATAGTGTCTTGATGTTTCAAAATGAACTAACTATTGGAGAGTGTTGTAGATTGCATGAAGACTATATGTATGTATTTTTGAGGTTTGATCAATCCATATTCAATGTGAACAAAGGATTAAAATTTGATTGTGTTTTTTTAATGCACTGGCAGATTGAGTGACCACTTTATAGAAGTGTGTTGGAAGAGTTCTAAGCATAATTGAAAAAAAAATGAGCATGGAGATGATCTATAAGTCTCTAAGGATTATGACAAGGCATTGGTTGTCATATTTTTCCCCTGATTAGTTATGAAGAGTCAAAATATTATAACTATATTTTGAATGAATGTGACTAGTCTAAGTGGTCATTCTAAGAGAGTTGATTTGAGTGCTTAGAGCTTGTGTTTGTTGGAACACAAATATATACTAAGGGGGGGTGAATTAGTATATTTATTAAATTATTCCTTTTCTAATACCTTTTAAAATAGATTAAAAATCATATATGCATATTAAAACAAATATCCAAAGATCACACACACACACAAATTCACATGAAACCATATGTATACATGGAAAACCCAACATGGGAAAAAACATGGTGAGAATATCTTCTAGAATCTACTATTATAATCTAGATTCATAGTCAAAACCTCACTGGTTACACATTTAAGGTCACCAAACCTAAGGAGATACCAATCCCATGATTTAGGAGCACCAACTCTAAGGAAGCACCCACTCCCTAACTGAGCACCAACTTAGCTTATCTGATGGTACCTACTGATCAGATTCTTCTATGGAGTTATAACACCATATTACAACATATATTAATAAATGAATCCAATTATCTATTCTCTATTATAAGTTTGGTCTATAACTATTCATGCTATATAACTTATCTCTCTTTTCTAACATTCTCTTCTCAATTTTGTGCTTATATCTTTATATCTCTCTATTTATCTGTTTTATACAATTCAATAATTCTAGGATCCTTTGCCTATATCCTAGATGACATATATATAAGTAATTGATATAGGGGTTATATCTCATCTATGTCCACACTAGTGTTCTGGCACATCACACTTAGTTCTATTAGACTTTAGTTCAAGTCTTTAACTACAAGTTTCTTGATCTTAAACGCATGCTCCCACACCATGATTCTTGGTCTCATTACTATCTTTAGCATATAATGGGCTCTGGTTTTGATGCATATGACATATTAAAAAAATAGATCGAATACAACAAACAATCTCATTATTTGTATCATAATTTATGGCTTACCTACATATTCTTGCATGTTCTTATGCTTGACCATTAGGATGATCATATCTTTAAATATCGATTATTGATATTGAGTTTGGTACCGTGATCTGATGGTATTCATTTAAATTAATCAACTTTAAAATGAGTCCATTAGATTAATATTTGATAGGATTACATGATCCATTTGATCTTTGTATGATTTTTAACTTTAACCTTTTAACTTTAAAACATGTTTGTTGATATTTCTGATTTGATCTCCCATGTGCCCTTAGATATTCATAGTTTCACGAATATTATCTCTATCTATGGTTAAAACTAGATCACTTATATTTATCTCATTACATCCTCAGTCTTTGGAATGAATATGATCAATCAATTTTGTCAAACTGGCTCAGTCTTTAACTCACCTCTATGTCAAAAACATCAAGAACTTTATCCCATTGAATCCACTCACTCTGTTGGATCTTCATTACATGATCAACCACTCAATGTTAAATATTCTAACATGCTCAATATTTATCTCTAATTCACTCCCATGAATTTGACACTTGACATTAGCACATGCCTTCTACACATTGCTATCAATTCCTATTATTGAGACACTTGGCATTCCCATTTTACTCATTGACTATTTTGACTTTAAATCACCTTGTATATTTACTGTGCAAGCTCAATGATTGTGACACTTATCAATAACACATTTAATTAGAGGTGATTTTGAAAAAATAACTTTGCTTCACTTCATTATATCTTTAATGTATGATTAATCAATAACTATTATATCTTATAACTAGATCAAACTTTACATTGTGTATAATTAACTATTGTAACCATCTCAATATGCCTAGAAGGCTAAATTTACACCTCCATATATTTTACTTCTCTCATCCATATATTATGAAATTTGGAACATATAAACTAGGCATGATAATTAACAAAACCATATGACAATTTCTTCCTAAATCCTTCACAAGTGTGAGATATAATTCCATTAATCTACTCACTCAAGTTATTCTACCACAAAGCTGACTATGCATAGAACTACCTGGGAGGGAAACTTTGTTCCTACATAAATTTTGTTATGCTTAGTTGCATGACTTAAAATTAGGTGCATAAGATCCTATCACTTAGGAAATTATTTCCATATATACATATACTCTATAAATCTTCATATGTGTAACATATATCATCATAAAAATTCCTACTCATATTTTTCTTTCCATCTATAAAGTTGACTATAGGAAAACACTATCAAAATGTTTGAGAGCCCAAATTTGCTCATGCATATCATTTGTCACACTACATCAAGTGACTTGAGATTCAAAGCATATAAATTAGGTACAAAGATGAACAAACCCATATGATCATTTTTTCCTAACACTTCTATGTGTGAAAATTTTGACCTCATCAATATGATTACTTGGCTCTACTTGAACCCTTTTGCAAATTTGGCTAAGTATACAAACATAGTGAATTGTGTCTAAGTAGCCAACTTTGCATCCCTATATCTTCAACAGTGATTCATCGCATGACTTTAAATCTAAAAAATAATAAATAGGGACTAATGTGATCAAAACTATATGACCAAATCCCTTAGACTCATCCACACATGGAAATGGTGATGTAATCAAATTGCCTAATCCAATTTTCCTCTATAGACCCAAAATGTCTAGATAAACAATATGAGGAACCAAATGAATTCCACTCATGTACACATGCAATCCAATCATCCTTGACCTCTGATAAGATCCCTTTCATATTCTCTAATGACCAAATTTATAAGTAAGCACCAGTGACATCCATAATGCCAATAAACTCCCTTTTGACATTAATGACAATGATATTGCCAAAAATCTCTCCCCTTATAATTGATGACAAATTTTATGGTTTGATATTATAATATTATATTCCTTCTCTAGTATTGCTTACATTAGATTTTAATGAGTATGAACTAAGCTATTCATACTAAACTTTCTCCCCCTTAGGAAATGGTACACTTACCTAAACTCAACTTGGACACATACTTTGATCTTATTTATCATTTGCACTTTTTATCCAAACCTTTGTAGAGAGTATTTTCACTTCTTCTCCCCCTTTTACATCAATGGTAAATGGACACTTTCTCAATATTTGTCCAATTTTTTTCCCCATCTATCAAATAAAGTAGTTTGTCTAAGAATTTTTAACCATCAATTCATTATAAATCTACAAAATTATGCATACCTGAGTTGCCTTTTTTATTTTCTTCTAGGGATTAAAAAATATTCTATGAGACTCCCCCTATACTGATTCCATATCACTAGGATCTAGTGATGTGATGTAGGAGCCACCAATCCCAAATTATATCTTAGATACTCATATTTTATCTTGGGAAGAGGTTTGGTGAATATGTCTATAGTTTGATCCTCAATTGGCACATACTCCATTATGACATCTTGATCTACAACATTTTATCTTAAGAAGTGATACTTGATTGATATGTGTTTGGTTTTATAATGCATCACTGGATTCTTTGATATATTAATAACACTTGAATTGTCACAAAGAATAGAGATAGGTGATTTTTACTCTACCTTGATGTCTCTAAGTGTTTACTACATCCACAAGAGTTGAGTGTGACATGCCATTATTGCCACATACTCTACTTCTACTGTGGAAAGAGTAACTGACTCTTGATTTTTTCTCAGCCATGAAACAAGTTTGTTTCCAAGAAAAAATACACCACTATTAGTGCTTCTCTTGTCATCCACATTTCCTATCTAATCAACATTTGTATATGTTATCAAAGTGAAATATTCACTTTTAGGATACCATAGACCATAGTTAATTGTGCTCTTGATATATCTAAATATCCTTTTCACTTCATTGACATGTGAATCTTTAGGAGTAGCCTAAAATCTTGAAACCATGCACACCACTTTCATGATATCATGTCTTAATGTAGTTAGGTATAGAAAGATACCTATTATTTATCTATACATAGTCTGATTTGCATCAATGGACTCATCCTCTTTGCTCAACTTACATCTAGTTATCATGGGAGTACTAATTGGTTTGTTATCTTCCACTCCAAACTTCTTGATAATTTAATTTTCATACTTGGTTTGGGATATAAATATCCCATCATTAGTTTGTGTTATTTGTAGACCAAGGAAGAAAGAGATTTTTCCAAGCATGGACATATCAAAATCACTTTGCATTTAAATAGCAAAGTATTTACACATTTTATTATTGCTACCACCAAAGATGATGTCATCTATATAAAAAACAAAAATCAACATATGCTCACCTTATGATTTGAGCTACAGATTTCTATCTTCACACCCTTTATTGAATCCTTCTTATTACAAGAACTAGTCTAATCTTGAATACCATGCCCTAGGTGCATGTTTTAGACCATATAAATATTTATTTAGTTTGCATACATAATTTTATTATTTTGACAACTGAAAACCTTTAAGTTATTCTATGTAAACTTCCTCTTCTACGTTCCCATTCAAGAAGGCAGAATTAACATCCATTTGATAGAATTTGAAATTTTTATAAATATAGAATGCTAGAAACATTCCTATGGCTTCCAATCTATCAATTTGAGTAAAGATTTCCTCAAAATCTATCCCTTCAACTTATTCATATCCTTTCCACACCAATCTTTCTTTATTCCTTATAATAAATCCATCCTCATTGAGCTTATTTCTAAAGACCCACTTTGTACCTATCACATTATTATTTGAAGGTCTTGGAAATAATTACCAAGTTTTGGTATTTTCAATTTGGATTAGTTCTTTTTCCCTAGGTTTTAGCCATTTATCATCCTTTTTGGCTTCAACATAGCTTTTAGGGTCAATTTTAGACATTATGGATAAACTTACTTGCTCCTTATTTTGTGTAACTCTTCTCCTTGTCTAAACTCATTCATTCTTATTACCAATGATTTGATCTATGGGATGATCCTTTTTAATAAATATTGTACGTGCCTTTTCATTCACTTCCCCATGATCTTCATTAGTTTTTTCATCCTCAAAATTTGATTCTTCAATACATATTTCTTTGTCAGGTTTAACATATTTCAAGCCTTCTTCAACCTTGACATTAATGCTCTCTAGAATAATATGTCAAATTTTGTTGTAACATTTGTAGTCTTTACTTTGGGTGGAATAACAAAGAAATATTCCTTCATCACATCTTGATTCAAAGCTTCCCAATTTTTCCGCCTTTCTCTTGATATACCAATTGCTTCCAAACACTTTGATATATTTAACAAAGGCAAGTTTTTCACACCATAGTTTATAGGGAGTTTTCTCACTATTTACCCTAAGTTAAACTTTGTCCAAGATATATATTAATGTTTGGACTAGTTCTCTCTAGTATCCATCAGGTAATTTGTCTTCTTTTAACATTGTTATGGCCATCTTTTTAACTATCCTATTCTTTCTTTCAACAACTCCATTATACTATGGAGTCATTTCTATAGAGTAATGTCTTTTGACTCCATACTTCTCATAATACTCTATGAACTCATTTGAGGTTAATTTTCCACCTTTATCAGATCCCAAGCATTTGATTTTTTGTCTAATATTATTCTCCACCATGGACCTAAAGATATTCAATCTCTTAAATGTCTATGACTTGTCCTTCAAAAAGGTTACCCAAGTCATTATTGAGTAATCATCTACAAATAACATGAAGCATCTCTATCCTTTAGATCCTCTTATCTTAGTATGCCCACAAAAGATTAGTATGAACTAATTTTGTAGGCTTTATAGTTGCATACTCTTTTATTTGAAATCTAACCCTTATTTGCTTGCCTAGTTGACATTCCTTGCAAGTAGTGTCTATAGGTTTGGTTATCTTAGGAATGTGTCTAACACACTTATTTGAGTTCACTTTGACTAGGTTGTCAAGGTTGACATGACTCATTCTTATATGACATAACCAACTTTAATCAATCTTTCCTATTAGGAAGTTATTACCATTCACTTCAACAAGATTATAGATATTGCTTTTAGTTCTTTTCCCTTTTGTAACTAGTATTTTAGATCTCTTTAACTTGCAACCTTATATATTAAATGTCACATTATATCCATTGTCACACATTTGGATGACACTTAGTAGATTATGATTTAATCCATCAACATAAAGGACATCATGTGTAAATAGTTTTCCATATATGTTCAAGGTTCCCTTACCTTTGATCTTTACTACAGTGTTATTTCCTAAGATGATAGATCCTTCCTTACATTTGATGAATTTGATTAACTTTCTCTTATCACTTGCCATATGTTTTGAGCAACCATTATCTATTACTGACAAATTATGTTCCTTGGCATGAAATGTAGTTTGAGGAATCATAGATTGATTTTTCACTCTCCACACATCCTTGGTTTTCTTATTTGGCTTTTTTTTTCTTTTCAGAGTCTTGTGAACCTTTGTTCATACTGGGAGGCATGCCTTAATTTTTACTTTATGTTTTTGGTCTTACAAATTTTTTTCTACATTGTTTATCTATATGACCAAAATTATTGAAATTATAACATATTAGATTTATATCTAATAAGGGAGAAAATGAATTTATACTTACAATTTTTTTCTCCTTTTAGGTATAATTCTACAATAAATAGCCCTATGACCAAAATGATTAAAGGTATAATAATAAGCATAGAAAGATGAGGGATACCTAGTCATAACATTGTTTTGAGTAGTATGAGGAGCTCTTCTAAACTCTAAATTTTTCAAGTCTCTCACTTTTGTGTATCCATCTGCATTAACTACCTTTGTATTCTTTTTTATTTAGGATTCTTTTCTCCTTCATATTTCTTCATATCAATTGTGTTTGAGTCTATCTTTGTATTCTTGCAAGATTTCTCTTTCTTTTCTCTTGATTATCCTTCCACTTTAAATTTGTAATATAAGTTAGTAGATGTACTAGTTATAGAAATTTTTCCTTTTTCATAATCAAGACCTGATCTTTGTTTTAAAGCCTTTTGAGAGTTTATCAATTCATCAAGAATTTATAATCCTCATATCAACTTCAAAAAAATTTGTAGTTATCCTTTAGCTTTATTAAGCTCCTTTCTCAAAGCTACTATCTTTGCTTCTAACTTCATGCACTCATCAGATTTAGATTATAGTTCAAGTTAGACTACATCTTATATTCCTTTGGATTCTTCAACTTATGTCTTTAGAATCCCTACCATCTAATCATATTTTCAAGACTTTTGGATAGTTTTTCAATTTATTTTCGTCCAAGATTCTTCTATCTTGAGTTATCTTTTATTAGATTATCTATTTCCTCTAAAACATAGATGAGTTCACTCTAGATCCACTTCAAATTCTTCTTCTTCACTAGAGCCTTCAATATCTTCTTTTTATAGATCTAAAAATGTTGATCCTAATGCCATGAATATAACTCCTTTTCTTTAGCCACAAAATCACAATCATGATTATCATTAGAACTATCATTGTCATCCAATGAATCATTATCTTCTTTTGTGTATAGACCTTTATTGTTTTTGAAAAAGTTATTTTTCTTGGAGTAGTGGGGTTTTACCATTTTATTACTCTTTTTTTGCTCTAAGTTATCATTTTTATTATAAGGGCATTTAGGAAAAAAATGTCATACTTTACCATAGTTAAAGAATTTAAAAGGTAACTTACCTATGTACTTTCTAGACCCTCTCTTTAATATTCTAAAAAATTTGGCTTCTTCTTCATCAGTCTCATTAGATCCAAATGTAGGTGCTTCTACCTTTACTAGTTTAGATTCTTTGAACACAATTTCTCTCTTGAAGGTGTATTCTTCTCCTATTCTCATCTCATAAGTAGTGAAGGTTTGATGCAACTCATCAATAATGAGTTTATCTAGATCTTTTTCTTCCTCTATTACAAATATTTTAGATTCATACTTAGATGGTAGAGATCCTAGGACCTTTTTAACAATGAGTTATTCTTTCATGTCTTCTCCAAGGCCTCTGACTGTATTGAATATTTAATGTACTTTGAGGAGGTAGTCTACAATTTTCTCTTCTTCATTAATTTTAAGGATTTTAAACTTTCCCTTGAATTTTTGTAGTCTATCCTACTTTACCTTGTCGTCACCTTCATATATTATCTTTAACTTATTCTATATATCTTGTGTATTTTGAAAATACATTAGTTTGACAAACTTTGAATTAAAAAATCCACATAGAATAGAATTCTTAGCCTTGACATATCTCTTATATGCCTTTTTGGCAGTCTGATTAGTAAGATTTGTAGTAGGAGTTTTATATCCATTTACAACATACATCCATAGATCAAACCCTAATGAAGATAGATATGATTCCATTATAATGATCCAAAATTCATATTCTTATCCATCAAAGAGAGGTATTTTTTTAATTAAGATCCTTATTTACTAACCATTTTTATTCACCATCCAAGATCTACCTGAGCTGATTAAGCTTATTCTAAAGAACCAAAGATCTAATACCAATTATTGGAACATAACTATATACTAAGAGGGGGTGAATCAGTATATTGATTAACTTAGTACTTTTATAATACCTTTTAAAATAGATTAAAAAACATATATATATTATAACAAATATGCAAAGATCACACACACATAAATTCACATGACACTATATGTATATGTAGAAAACCCAACATGGGAAAAACCATAGTGAGAATATCTACTAGAATCTACTATTCTAATCTATCCTCATATTCAAAACCTCACTTGTTACACATTTAAGTTAACTAATCCTAACGAGACACCAATCCTCTGATTTAAGAGAACTAACTCTAATTAAACACCCCCTCCCTAACTGAGCACCAACTCAGCTTATCTGTTGGCACCTACCTATCAAATTATTTTATGGATATAAAACTCTAGATTATAACATAGATTCATAAATAAATCTAATTTTTATTCTCTATTATAGGTTTGGTCCATAACTATTCATGCTCTGCACTTCATCTCTCTTCTCTTACCTTCTCTTCTCTTTTTTCCCCTTTATCTTTGTGTCTCTATATTTCTCTATTTGACATAATTTAATAATTCAAGTAGCCTTTGCCTATATCTTGAATTACATATATATATATATATATATAATAAATTGAGTTAGGGTTTGTATCTTATCTATGTTCACACTATTTTTCTAACACATCATGCTCAGTTCTATTGGACTTTAGTTTAAGTCTTTAGCTTCAAGTTTCTCATGTCTTGAACTCATGTTCCACCACCATGATTCTTCATCTCATTACTATCTTTATCATATACTATGATCTAGTTTTCATGAACATCACATATTGAAAAAATTAGATCAAATATGATGATCAATCTCATTATCTGTATCATAATTTATGGCTTACTTGCATGTTCCTTTGCTTAACCATTAGGATGATCCTATCTTTAAATATCAACTGTTAATATTAAGTTTAGTGCCATGATATAATGGTATTCATTCAAATTTATCAACCTTAAAACATGTATATTATATCAATCTCTAATAGTATTACATGCTCTACTTGATCTTTATATACTTTTAGACTTTAACCTTTTAACTTTAAGATGCATCCATTGATCTTTCTAATCAAAAATCTCACATGCCATTAGATATTCATAGTTACATGAATGTTATATTTGTCTATGGTTAAACCTCAATCAATTTTCTTCATATTTATACATCCTTAGTCTTTGGAATGAATACGCTCCATCGATCTTGTCAATCTACCTTGATCTTTAACTCACCTCTATGTTGATAAACATTGAGCACTTTATCTCATTGACTCTACTTGCTCCATTGGATATTCATTACATGATCAATCACTCACCATTATATATTATAAACATATTTAAATTTATCTCTACTTAGCTACCATGAATGTGACACTTGGAATTAGTGCATGCTTTCTGCACATTGCTATCAGTTCCCACTATCGAGACACTTGGCATTCCTGTATTGTTCATGTATATATTTTCTTACACTACATTATATGACCTAATATTTATCACATATAAACTTTCCACAAAGATTAATAAATACATATGATCATTTTGTCCTAACATCCCCATGTGTGAAAATTATAACCTCATAAATATGCTTACTTGGCTCTACTTGAACCCTTTTACAAATTTGGTTGTGTATAGAAACTTAGTTATTTTTTTCTAAGTAGCCAGATTTGCATCCCCATATATTCAACCATGATTCATCACATGAATTCAAATATAAAACATAATAATTAGGGATTAATGTGATCACAATCATATGATGAACTCTCCTAGACTCATCCACACACATCAATGGTGACATAAGCAAACTACCTACTCAAATTTTCCTCTATAGCCCAAAATGTATAGATGAATAATATAAGGAACTATATGAATTAAAATTAGATGCACAATCACTCCAATCATATTTTACCTTTAATAGGATCCATTTCATATCATCTAATCACTAGATTTATACTTGAGCATTAATGACATCCATAATGCCAATAATATGCCTTTTCACATCAATGAAAATCATATTACCAATAGTGTTAGAGATCCTAATGCACATAGAAGTATTTAAAATCTCTTGAATGGTTAAAATATGTTATATAATCATATTTATTTATGAAAGACTTGAGTTTTTACTTCAAAAGTTTGAGACTAGGTTTTTTGTATTTGAAGACCTAAAGAGCAAGGAGACCTAATTGGTAGGTTCAAGAGTTGAGTTGGTGTTCTAGGTGACATGGACCAATATGGGAGTAATAAATGGGATATTAGAGATAATTTTGATGTGTTATAAGAATTTTTAAATAATTAAGGTGGTCTAATTATTCTCACATGTAATGTTTGAGTATGTAGGCCTAATTATTTTAGGTCTCACCAAAACCTAATGGTGGATTGGGGATAATGAGGTAATGATTAACCTATGAAAAGTGTATTTATCACATTTAATGTATTTATGGAACTATTTTAAGTATTTTTCAAATATATAAATCATCTTTTCTGACTAAGATGGGTTAAAGGAAGACAGAGGTATATGTAAAAAGATCTATTTGGACTAACTGAGCTAGTTGTGCATGTGTGGATTCAAAGAAAGAAGAGAACCTTTGAAAGAGAAGGTAAAGGTTAGTAAGGATCATCAAAGAGGAAAAAATATTAGTAATATTTTGTTTATTAAGATGATGTAGGTGGATACATAGGTTATTAGACCTAATGAAACTATAAGAGGTAGATTGAGTGAGTGAGATTGTTTGGGTGAAAGAGTAAAGGTGAAGAGTGAAAATAAAAGTGGTCATCATCAGTTGAAGAAAAAAAATAGTTGCTTAAGATGATATTTTCAAGGTATCTAAGTGGGTTCTTAGTTTCTTAGAGGGTTTTTTCTTCCTTGCAAGATAAATCTTGCAAAAATTCTAGTTGTTATAGGTGCTCTGATAAACATGGGCATTAACTCTTTATGGGATTAGTGTCTCACTAAACTAAGGTATGGGTGTTCCTTGATCAGTTAGTGATGATCTAAATGTTTGATTTTGTTTTATAAGACTATATTCCATCTTGTAGGGTTAAGTGGATTTTATTCCCCAAGAGGTTTTCCAACATATATGATGTGTTCATGTGATGTATGATTTTATGTATGCCTTAGATGTATGTGCTTTCATGTTTATTTTTCTTAATCAAGTTGATGTATGTTGAATTTTTAAGAGTTGGTAATTTAACTAGATTATCTAGCATCACTGATTCACCCCTTCCCTCTTAGTGATTGTACCTCTAACAATACAGTGGTTGTGGATTGTCTCTCATTATATTTTCTCCTCAAAAGCTTGTATTAAATATGAATGTGATTTCACATATGTTTGTTGGTTCAATAGATATTTTATGGAGTTTGCATGAGCATGAAATAAAATTTGTATTCATCATTATATGATTTTATTTTCTCCTTTATCTTTTTTTTTAAATTTTTAATCAGTCTATTAGATCAGGGTTTGTGTGAATACAATCTATTTAAACACTTATACTAGTTTTAGTTATGTATCCATTGTGATTATTAAATTATTAAATGATTAAAAAAATGGAATGAATGTTTTAAAAAATATATATAAAAACACATTTAAATAAAATATTGAATGTTTATTTTAACATCTAAATGAATACATGTTTATCTATTTTAACACTTGTATGAAACCTACATTAATGAGATAATAAACTGGAATTATACACTAAACTATTAAAGTACCCACACTCTATGAAAACTAATTTTGAAATATTATCAAACCATCAAGCCCCTTGACTAGATTAGTTTACAATGATTAAATGAGTGAAGATTAGTGCACCATGATCCAATGGATAAAGACCTTGGGGAGAGATAACTTCGAGACTCCTTTTAGGAGAGTCTATATGGAATTTTCTACCCTAAAATCCTAAAATTGGTGAGTTGTGCCAAATGACACATAAATAGAGGATATGATGGAATGATGATTCATTTTTTAAATTTGGGAGAATCTATGTTAGCACTTAAATATATAAACAAAGGGATTTTTGGGGCCCACACTTATGATGTGGTACTTTCTAATAACCTACTTTGAATAGGGTACTATTAGACAATAATGGATTCATATGCTTGCAAGTATGTAAATAAATGACTTTCCTATCAAAAACATGGTGATTTTATTCACACTCCTTCAAAAGTGATTCAAAAAATCACAAGTTTTTTGGCTATTTTTAATGTGGGGACCTAATCTTATAAGAAAGATAAACCCAACCTCCTTTGATGGCCCTAACCTTATGTATGTAAATAAGTGACTTTGGCTATTTTTAATGTGGGGACCTAATATTATAGGAAAGATAAGCATGTACTAACTACTACTAAATATGTTAATAAGTGGGTAGAGATAATCACTCTCACTTACATAACTATAAATTATATTTACAAGTTCAATTTTTATCTTCTCATTTTACACTATGGTATTACCTCCACCATTATATCTAATAATGGTGGATCATTAAAAAATAATGATGTAAAATCCCTTTGTGCCCATTTACATATAAAAAAAAATACATGCCCTAATTACCTCAAGTTAATGACCAAGCTAAGGTGTTTAATAAAACCATTGTTAATATTGTTAATAATATTATCAATAATATTGGTCACGACTAGCACTTGCAACTATTCCCAACCTTGTTGGCTTACCATACTATGACTTGTACACCTACAAGTACCACACCATATTATTTTGTCTTTGGAAATAGGCTATCCTTACTATAGAGATCATGTTTTATTCCATATTAATCCCCCTAAAAAATATAATTGATGAATAATCCTATAGAGTCACCATATTACAAGAACTAAAACTCTTAGATGATAAATGAATATCTATATTAAACCATTTAAAAACCTATTAGAATTGTTTGCACCACATTTATAGCTAATGTATTCTTCTTAGAGAGTTTGAGGTTGGTGGTTAACTAATGAAGGACAATTATAAAAAACATCAACATAAAGTGTAAAAATAATGGAAAGTTTGAGGCTAATTGGTTGGGTTTATATATTATTACAACAAATTATGGTTCTAGTGCATACCAATTGTCTAAAACTAATGGTAAAGAGTTAAAGGAGACCATGAATATTATGCACCTCAAATGTTTTTATGCTTTATTTGGTTTAAAATTATCTATGAGAACTCTTACTTGGGGGCATCCATTTCACTTCCATTCTTAATTTACCTTTCCTTCATCTTCTATATCCTAGTCAATTATTATCCTTATTCTTATTTTCTATTAACATCATGGTATTGGTTAAAATAAATAGGTGATACATGAAGGTTAAAATAACATGTTAGAAGGTATTTCAAGTTGATCAACATCAACACATATTTTTAAAATAAGTGTATTAGGTTACTTTAGTATAATTTTCTTATTTGATATTTATTTTATAAAACTTCCTTTCACTTCTTAGAAATATTTCCCCTGTCGTGCTCTTTCATACCCCTATTTTAAACTATGTGGTATTCCATTTACCTCACCTTATAATATTTATTCATGGCATTATTGTTATAGCTAATTTAGTTATTGTTTGAGCCCCTAACTAAGGTTGATTTTTATTTGATAGATAGTTCCTTGGACATTTGTGAATATTCCCTTGTTTTCCTTATTCCAAAAAAATCATAAATGTTGGAAAAATATAAGCATCCAAAAAAATTAAAAATTTAGGAAAAGGCTTAAACTCTCCAAAAGAGATATAAGGCTTTAAAACATTTGAAACATGTATCATCCTATCCACCAATGTTCCTTGGCCTTATTCTAGCTAGGAACCTTTTATCTTGTCCCAATTATTTATAGTCAACATTGACATTTATTCATTATCCTTCCATTTATGGTAGAAAAACATTAGTTGAAAGTCCATAAAAACCATGTAAATAACACTTGGATGTATGGGGCATCTTACGTTAGATCGACCACTCTCATTCTTGATTTATTTTCCCCTAATTTTCCTACTTTACCCTCTCATCATTTTACTATCCCATTTATGCTCTCATAATTTTTAATTCCATTTATGCTCTCACTGTATAACAAGCCAATTTATGCTCTCACCAATTTACAAGTCATTCCTATTTTCCTCAATCAAATCCATATCTTACTTGTCATCATTTTTATTCTTTACCAATCCCTGAGAGAACAAATTTAACCTAAAGTCTACTTGGACTATGTAAGTAGTGTCCAATTTCATGGGGAATTTAGAGATAACTCATCCACCCTTTATTTATTATTTTATTCCCCCCTTCTATCCAAAGTCTCACAATGTGACATCTATTATACCCTTGTCTTAGGGAAACCATATAATAATTGGTATCGTTGATCCTTTCACACATGGATTTTGACTTGATTATGAGCATGATAATTTATATTATTTATTTTTAGTTTTAGTTTTCTCACTTGTTTATTTTACTTGCCTTAGTATATTATTCTAAAAAAATCATCATCATAGTTCTCTTTGACATGTAATTTTAATTGGGTCCATCCATTGATATGTACCAACATTATCATCATGGTTTTTATAATTGGTGTGTTGTTTTCATTTGTCTATTTATATTGACAGATGGTCCTTATGCATATTGTATCCATGAAATAATTTTTTTAATATAATTATTCATATTTTTGTATGAAACATTAAAAATTAAGTGCTTGAGGTTTATATGTGATATCATGCTATGATAGAAGTATCTCTCTTTGCAAGGTGTGTGTATAAATTTAGAAAAGTTAAATAAGATAATAAATATAATAATAATGAAATCTAATATAAACTAAATCAACCTATTATAGAGTTAAAAATTAAACAAATAACAAAAAATTATACCTTAGTACAAAAATAAGATTTCTCTGTTGTGATGTGAATTTGATTTTATCTCTTTGAATTGTGGTTTTTCACTCTTTCAATACAAGGGAAAATGGGAAATGTTATGGTACGCAAAATTATATTTTATGTCTTTAATTTTCTTGGATGTGAAAATATTCAACTCTCTTATAAACCTAACATGATAAACCTTCAATAAATAAGCTTGGCTAAATTAAAGGAAGAACCTCAAATTTATAGAATTTGAAAATGGATGTGAATAATCCATATTTAGATGAAGATTAAGGGTTAAGAATAAATATTAATTTTCAATTCATAATGGGAATTTTGAATTAAAAATTTGAGTGGAGAAAATGCAAGACCCAAAAATTAATATAAAATTCATTTGGGAGGAAGATATGATATAAAATTAGTAAGTGGATGTGAGGTGGATTATTAAATTGGAGAAAATCAGATCATGAAAGAGAATGAGAATAAAGGTGGATTATTAAATTGGAAAAAATCAAATCATAAAGGACAATGGAAATAAAGCTAGATTATTAAATTAGATCATGGAGGATAATATGATTATTAAATTGGAATGGTAGGAAACAAGTGGAACCTTAGGGTATGTAAGGATAATTTTGATTTTTTGGATTTATAAAAATTATGAATTTGTAAAATCCAAGGATTTTTTAATTAGATAAAGATTACTTAATTAAATTTAAATTGATTTAGGGATAATAAATAGTGAATAGTGGATAATTAATAGTGGGGACAAATAGTGATGAATAATGGTGGATTTTTTAATTAGATAAAGATTAGTTAATTAACTTTAGATTAATTTAGGGATAATAAATAATGAATAGTGGATAATGAATAGTGGGGAAAAATAGTGATGACTAATAGTGATAAGGGAAAGCTAAGGATGAATAGAGATGATTAGAGATGATGATGGATTTAGTTTAAATAAGGTTAAAATAAACACAATGTCTTATTTTAAGTGTCTACATTTTTCAAAATGTGTTTAGTAAATCTAAAAATGCTAATTAAGTTAAAAAATCAACTAATACTAAAATCTAATCTAAACTAAATCAATCTATGATAGAGATATACACTAAAAATAACATAAAATTATACCTTAGTATAAAAATAAGCTTCCTCCATTGTGATGTGAATTTGATTTGCTCTCTTTGAATTATGGTTGCTCACTCTTCCTATACAAGGGAAAATGGCCAATGTTGTGGTATGAAAAATGATATTTGATAGATTTTATTTGATTGGATCTAAAAAATTTCAACTTTATTATAAACCCAATAGAATGAACTTGTAATGAATAAACTTGACTAAATTGGAGGAAGAACCTCTAATTTATAGAATTTGGAAATGGATGTGAGCCATCCATCTTGAGATGAAGTTTAAGGGTTGAGAATAAATCTTAATTTTTATTTAATAATCATAATTTTGAATTTAAAATTGGAGTGGAGAACATGTGGGACCCAAAAAAGAGTATAAAATTCATTTAGGAGGAAGATATGATATACAGTTAATAAGTGGATGTAGGATGGATTAATTAATTAGAAAAAATCAGATCATAAAAGATAATGGGAATAAAGGTGGATTATTATATTTTAAAAAATCATATCATGGAAGACAATGGGAATAAAGGTGGATTATTAAATATCATCATGAAGGACAATATGATTATTAAATTATAATGGTGGGTGATATTTGGATCCTTAGGGCATATGAGGATAATTTAGATTATTTGGATTTATAAAAATTGTGAATTTCCAAAATCCATGGAATTTTTAATTAGAGAAATATTAGTTAATTAACTTTGGATTAATTTAGGGATAATAAATAGTGAATAGTGGTGATAAATAGTGATGATGAATAGTGACAATAAATAGTGATTAGGGAAACCTAAAGATGATTATAGGTGATTAGATATGATTAGGGATTTGGTGTAAAGAAGGTTAAAATCAACATAAAGTGTATGATTTTAAGCATTTACATTTTACCCCTCTTTGATAAGTTGTTATAACATATTGACAAAGTAATGAATTTTCAAAGAATGAAAAAGTCATTGAAAAGGTAGAATAAAAAAATTAGATGAAGAAATAAAAGATGTTATGATTTTTTCATTCCAAACCAAACAAGTGAGGGAGTTTGGATGGAATAATAAGGTAAGGATTTGAATTAAATGAAGGACCCATGATTCCCCCTCAATTGTCTATGTAGGAAAGTGA
Source organism: Torreya grandis (assembly GCA_037957365.1). NCBI lineage: Eukaryota > Viridiplantae > Streptophyta > Pinopsida > Cupressales > Taxaceae > Torreya > Torreya grandis. The sequence goes on along the minus strand of JARHVA010001165.1, from coordinate 948,501 downwards.
ATGAATGTTTGAAATGATGTTGGAATAATAATGGAGTGGTGATAATGAAGGTTGTCAATAAAGTGAAGAACCATAAATAGATATCATACTTGTAAAATTAAAGTTTGTGTAAAATGATGTTCCCCTAGATAAAAACTAGAGAATATATAGGAAAAAGTATTTATTTATCAAAAGATACATGCTTGGATGGTGCTCAAGATGTAAGGATCACATGAGTAGAGGTTGGAATGATATATCCCAATAAGCTATAGGCCTAAAAACAAAAAATATAGATTTTCTAATTTGAGAGGGACAATTTTAAAAAATTGATAGCTGCAAGTAGTTGATAAATATTTATAGCATGTCAATTAATTAGGGCATAAAATTATGGAGAAAAATGGTTTTAAAATATGAAAATTATGGATTGGAAGGGAAAATATTGGAATGAGAGGGGGATAGTCTATAAAGGGAGGATTAATTGGAAAGTGTAAATTAATGGCATGGATGGATATTGTATAGATGGTTAGAAAACTTGTTTTTTATTTCCTTAGTTTGGAATTACAACATGAATAGGCAAGTAAGAGCTAAGAAACCTAATTTTTAATTTATAATAAAACAATAATCACCAATGATATGAAATAATCATGAGAACATTTGTGTTTTATGCATAAGGACTGAAAAGAATATAATTTATGCAAAACATAGTGCATCATGAAATGGAAAAATAATAAAACTATAGTGTAATATACAAAATAATCTTGACTAAAAAAATGAGAAAAATAAAGAAAAAAATAAGTGAAAAGAAGATGAATGCAAAAAATAGGATTAAAAAAAAGTTTACATAATAAGAATGATGAGTTTAAGCTAAAAAAAGTAAATTACAACACTAACAACACCCTTGATAGGAAAATAAATATTAAATAATAATAATGAAGATAAATTGAACACAATAACAACAAAATATAGGTGAAAACAAAAACCAAAGAAATCAACACTTAGAAAGGAATTAAATGACGTGATTAACATCCCAAGTGAGGGTTGAGACTTTGAGTAGCCAACATTTATGACAACATTGAATAATGGAAGAAGAATTATTAAGATAACCATATAGTTGTATATATAAATGAGAATAATTGATATATAATTTTAGATGAATAGAGATGGATTTAGTGGCTGAAATTACCATAGCGGCCTCATGCCCCCAAGTGCTACCTACATAGTCTAAATTCTTTTATTGGCAAAAATGGTGAAAACACCCATGATAATAGGGATAAACTTTAGGCCACATTTATTTCTCCCAAAATGGGGAGAAGAAAAAGGAATGAGGGAATTATAAGAAGAAATAGATAGAGGGAGGGGAAGATGAAAATTGACTCACAAATTGGTGAAAGTGTGGATAATAAGAATACATGCAAAAGGAAGAGAGTCTAATGGAGAGAGAAGAATAGATGAGAAGAGTGGGAGAAAATGAGTTTTCACCTATTTAGTGATGATATAATCATAGTGTCCACTTCATCTAAGGCAAGAGATACAGAGATAATAAATGAGTGGGCACATGTATAGTGATGGATAAATTCATGGTGTCCACTTAATCTAAGTCAAGAGAGATAATATATGAGTGGGAATTCATATAATTAATGATAAAATCATAGTTTCTACTTCATCTAGGGGTAAAACAAGATGTATTATCAAAAATAATGAATATGGGTACACCATTAGTTTAAGGGGAGATAAGACTAACCTAGAGATGGTACAAACTCAAATAAGAAGCATTAGGTTTTGTATATGTAATAATAAATGATTCCATGACAACATGAGAGACGGGGCCTATATGACTACATGATTAACAACAATCATGTTCAGGGTTAGGAAAATAATGATAGATAATATGGAAAAGATGATGTGCTAAGGTAGATTTTCTCATTCAACCTTGGGATGAGGTTATACAACTAGACCTAGAATGGGAAAAGGGGTGTAAAATGGTTGTGAGGTGAAATGATTAGTTGGAGATGGATAAGGCATAAAAATAACACACATGAACAACACATGAAGGCATTGAAGAAATAAATGGATGTACTTTAACTAGTGAACTTGAGAATATTTAATGCATTAAAGAAAGAAGGAGGAAGGCATGAGGAAGAACACATGGATATGCATGTAAGAGTAGTACAAACTAGTGACCTCACCCTAATTGGTGAGGATTTTGAGTTAAAATGGATGAATGTGATGGATATCCAATAATGTATGTTGAGGCAAAGGATAACAAAGAGAGGGATGAAGGAGGATTAATAAGACAATGTGGTCACTAATAAAAAGAAATATGAAGATGGATAATGGTGTAGGAATCCTGATATGGAGAAGAAAAAAAGGACTATGAAGCATGAGTAATATCACCAATTGAAATTAGGGAGGACAAGAAAAATGAAATGAAATAGAAGACTGATAATAAAAATAAAATCTAGAAGATTGGGGTGAAAGGAATGCACTAAAAAATAATAGATTGAGTAATTGAAATAGAATGTGAGATAAGGTTAGAAAACATAAAGGGAAAGGGGATGGGGATTATGAGAAATATGTAAGGTAATGAAAGGAGTGACAATATATTTAAAAGAGACCAAGGAGAAAAAAGTCAGTGATGAAAATGAAAAACAAGGAAACACATGGAAGAATGGGGAATGAAAGGAAAGAGAAGTGGAGTAAGGGCAAAAAAAGGATGATTGGAGAGTGAAAAAATAAGGGGTATCATGTCCAAGTAAGGGTGTATAGGAGAACTAATTATAGGCAAGGAGATGAACAATGGAATAAATTAGCTAGCTTTTTTAGAGATGTGAAAGGGGTTAATAAAAATTGGGGGAATCAAATGATTGTTTTAAAATAAGGTCAAGAGATAAGGTGGGTTTCAATCATCTTGTTATAATATATTGATAGGTTAAATGGGAGATTAAAATAGACTCACAAGATATAAAGGGGTGAGGTGGTGAAGAAATAGTGAAGAGAAAATGGAAAATTGAAGAGTGAACAAGTGAATTTATATATAAAGATAATGAAGGGGAATGAGATGAAGATAAGGGATGATAAGAAGAAGAAGGAAGGACTAAGAGGCTTGATAAGGGTAAAAATCATAGACACAGATAGATGTAAAACACAAGTGCATAAAGATATGGAAAAAGGAAAATGGGAAATAAAATCACAAAGGTGTGAATAAATAAGAAGAAAAGGAAATTTATGGAAGGATTCTCAAAGGATAAAGACCCAATGGAAAGCTAGTTGTGGAGGAAAAAATATGTTAAAGGTGGAAATGATGAAATTAAATGAAAAAAGAAGGATGGAAAATGGAAAAGGTGTGAATAATGGAAAATCAAAAATGGTGGCACATAGAATAAGAACATAAGGATGTAGAAGACAAGGGAGAAAACAAGAGAAGAAGAAGAATGTGTGCATAGATGGGGGATATAAGAAATAAAAATAATGCAACATGGAAAATATGGGAAAGATGAAAAAAATAGAAAATTGGAATGAAAATGGCTTAAAAGAAGTGGAAGATAAGTAGGAAGGTGGTAGAAAAGAAGAGAAAAAAATCTCCATCATTGTAAAAGGGAACAAGAGGATGTGGAATTGGTGAGGAAAAAAAGTGATGAAGAGGGTAAAACAAGCTACCAAGGGCAAGGGGAAATGATGGGAATAGTGAAAGAAGATGGAGATATAGATAAAGGTTGGGATGAAGTGGAGAGAGGGACAAAAATATTAATAAGTGGGTGGTGGAGTGAGAAGTAAATCAAACATAAAAAATGAAATGAAAGGTTATAGGGTGACCAGTGAAGCTAAGTGGATGGTGGATTTGGAGGAGATAAGAGAGATGAATGAGGAAGGTAGTAGATCCCCTTGTTAAAAGAGATTGAAAAGATATAAAAGTGGTTAAAATATATTTATTTGAAGGGGAGGAGGTGGTGAAGAGATAGGTAGAGAAATGGAAGAAGAGGATTTAGGTGAGAAAGGAAGATAAAATAAGGGGATGTGGTTGATCTGACCTCAATAATTGAGTGTTGCCTACATACTCCAAAAATACCTCAAGCCAATGTATTTCTCCTAGAAATGGGAGGAAGAATAAAGAAGTATTATATTATGTTAAAATATAAGGATACTAAGAAAAATTCAAAGCTTCTCTGATGTAGGATTCCCTAAGCAAGAGGGATTTTTTATCATTAGAAAATTAGTGAGAAGAAAAGATTAATAATGGAGATGGTAATTAGTTTTTAGTGGCTAAGCTACCCTTAAAATTTAAGTAGAACCTACATAGTCCATGTACATCAGACCAATGTAGTTCAAGACATATGAGAATTGATGATCAAATGGGTTGATGGATGAAGTGTTAAGTTTTAAATGTATGATATATAGAGATTCTTTGGTTTATTTCAAGGACTTATCATTCATGTGTTATGGGATTAGTTTCTATGTATATTTTTTATATTTTATAAACTTTAGATGACTAGGCTTTAAGGATATACCATATATTTGTATGTTTTTATGATATTACTATAAAAATTATTATATATGTGTGATAACAAAAAATATATGAAAATGATGTAACATGATGGATATGCATGAAGCTTTGTCAATGCACTAACAATTATTGTATAGGTGATGACCTAGTTAATTATTTTACACAAAATATGACTTTCAATTTATAGAAAAGGACTGAAAGGGGGAATAAGATAAGTATGAAATGGCAAAAATGAAAACCAAAAGTCAAAATTTAACATGGAAAAGGAAGATGACCTAATCCTTACAAGCAAGTGGGAAGTGTATTTATTTATAAACTCACAAAATACTAACTTTATTGGTTGTGTCTAGAGAGAACTAGCCTTGAAAGAATCGATAAATGGGATAAAGTTACCCTTTTTAGCATAGACATATAAACATGATATTTGAAGAAATTTTTCTTTGGACACCTCTTGATTTAATATTTAGTAATTTTCTTTGTGACCCCATACATGAAGTCTCATGTGAATAGGAAGACACATGTTATTATCACCAAAGGTTATACTTAGGTGAGTAAGGGCATCTCTCACTAGTTTTAATCCCATGTAACTATTGAAATGTGAGGACTTGACATCAAACATTAGTGAAGGGAGAGAGATGTAAAATTTGAATTTAATGTTGTTGAATATTTGGATAAGGGTGTCATTTTATTTTTAAGGATTTGAACAATAATTATTTTCCACATAAAACTAATGAGATGCAAGGGATCATCATCAAAGACCAAGATAGGCAACTAAAGTTACTATTAGGTAACTAGGTTTTACCCTTATTGAGAAGGATTTTTCACATCTACCTCAAACCTAGGCTAACATTAGAATGAATTATAGGTTATGGGATACTTAAGATATAGGTCAAACTTCTAGTTTTTATGGGGATAGATCCCATAACTTGTCATTTCAACACTCTCTCTAAGTCTTGATATTATTGCAATGAAAAAGGAAAAGAGATGAAAATTGATAAAAAAAACCTACTCTAAAGTGGTGTTGCACCAGTGATTGAAGATCCACTCTAAGTCTATCCTTTAAAACCCACTGATGAAAAATATGGATAAAATAACTGATCATACTTATTTATGGTGTTTTGAGAATGAATATTTCATATGGAGGTTGATCAAGAGTTATGAAACTTGAAGGATAAAGGCCTAGATCTACACAAGACACTATTGGATTATGATACTTCAAGAACACCTCTAATTTCCAACACTTCATACAACTTTCATAGAATAAAAACCTAAATTCAGGTGCATGAAAGGACATAAGAGTAACATCATTCATACATTATAAAAATTAAACTCTCATGAAGCACACTAACATTCAACAAAAAAAATATGCAAGTATTTTCTATTGATTCAAAGGAGTACAAGATAATTTTGGTAGAGCTTTTCTACACCTAGTCAAGGGATGCCAAATAAAGAGATAAATGCCTACTTAAATAGAATTTTTATAGATAAGAGATGATATTATAAAGTGATATATTCCATGAATGAGGCCAAGGTGGTGTATGGTAGTTATCATAGACATATTCATCCCCCTCAAGCATTAACACTTCTTCAATGAGACCACTTTGATGTTGAAATCAGGTATGGGGGATGTAACTCATCTATTTTAATTTATTAAAAACTTGAAAATGATGAAATATTAAAATATTACCTCTAATGGTAGTTACATGATGCAAATTGGGTGTGGATAGGCCTTCAAGAAGAGTTGAAAAATCTCTCCTTCAATGTACATGCAAATTTCTCCTTGAAACTATCTTTACCTTATCATAATGGTAATCAATCTATGATATTATCACCTATATTATATTTAAAAATTATTAAAGGTGACTCATAAATGTCATAATATTTCTCCACTCTCACTAGAGTCTTCTACTTGCAAGATAAGGAAACCTATTTTGCTTGTTCTTCATCTTTTTGCTCATTTATACTGCTTGAATGATCAAATAGATAGACTAAGATCTAAAATAATTTGAGAATACTTACATAATTATTATATTAACCCATATACATTAACATTGATATCTCTCAAGTGTTATTTACCTATAAACACATTATACCTACATGACTAGGCCACTTGAATTGGCTTTATAGATTGACTACTTAGGAAGAGTTAATAGAGATTCTTGTAGTCAACTTATTGGATAATTTTTTCACTAGAGGATTAGAATAAGAATTTAAATTACCTTTCCAATTTTTTTAAACTTTTGGTTAGGCTATACAACACTTTTTATATGCAAAACCTTGTAAACTTTTCACTTTTAGGAGGTATTCGTATAACCTACGTACAACTAAGTGTCATGGAAATGAGACCGTTTGAGCTGGAAACATGATTCAAATGTTAATCAAGAAATTCTTGAGTGTTTTAATGCAATTTTCATTAAACCTTCCTATTTGAGTCTTTGGGGGACCTAGGGATGGTTCATATAGATCAGATCTTAGAACTCTGAACCAATTATACCAAATCCAAGTCTATATACCTCCCCATGCATATCCTCTAATATGTGATGAGATTTTAAATATTCTCTTTTTGGGAGAAGCATACTCATTGAGCAACCTTTGTGTGTCTGTAGGCAAAATGATCCATTATAGACACTCCTAAGATTAAAATTAACCAAAGAGATTCCAAACACTATGATAGACTTCCCCAAGTGGGTTATAAGCATTCTTACTTTCCAAATTATTCTTTGCTTCAATTTTTGATGATAGAGTCATAGTAGAGGCTATGGATTGGTCTATCTATAGACATGAAATTAAAATATTAGCATAAACCTTAGGGTTATGAGACACTCCTTCACTATATACAACCTTAATATTACCCTAGAGGTCCTATAGAGTAGTGCCATTGGCCTAATTAAGCCATTTGACTTTATTCAAGAACAAACATTCATCTATCTCAACACTTGTGTTTATTTGATTACTGAACCAATCATGGTGGTTACTTTGATGACTATTGGAGGACTTGTTTAGATACTCTAAGACTAATTCTTGTTCATTTAATTAATTGTATACAAAAACACTCCCAATTTCCTTGCTCTTAAGCTTAGAATAATAATTTTATGCCTTCTACATATATTTTTACTTCATCGCATGAAAAATAGTAAGTCACTATGATGCTTAGAGGACTATAGGAGACCTTAAAGGTCATTTCATGGTTAAACTAGCTCATTTGGATGGGTTTTGAGGCTAAAATCCATCACCAGGTCACTTATTAGGTTTATGTAAGGTTTGAGATGTATTTACCTCCTCATCTTCCATGGTTGGATTGGGTTTTCATGCAAATAATGTGTAAAGATAGGAATGTTGAAATGTGACACTAGGGTTATTTGTAGACAATCCTAAGTGGTTATTTTATTAATGTTCATTCATAAAGGTTATCTCCCAACTACCAACCAATATTTCATGAATTTTTATTCCATAGTGGGATGTAAACTTCCCTAATATATTTTTCCTTGATCGTGTATGTGGTGAAGTGGATGATCACTTGAAGGTGAGCTTTGAATTGACTATATATAGAATGAATGGCTCAAGTAAGGTTTGAAGACACCTAGACCATTTTCTTCACTTTTTTCATTTTAAACATCCTTATCAAGGTCTTAAACCCCTTTATTAACCCCATATTAACCATATAAATTATTTTAATAACTTGGAGGAACCTTAATATGGTATTAGGGTATATGAGTAGGCTTTTGTGACTATTGGCATTAGCCTATCTCCAAGGCATTTAACTATAGATTTGAATGTTAAACATTTTTTATGAGGTATGATAATAATTATAATTATTTTTAACTTAAAAAAAACCTTATATGGATCCTAAACTATCTGTAAACCCTTAATTGAATGGATCCACCCTTTAGCCCATAAAACCAACTATCATAGACAAGGCTTAGTTTAAGACAAAATAGTGGGTATAACCACTATTTTTATATCCAAAATGGAGGAATTTATACCTTAATTTTTTCATAATGACCATTCTCACTAAATTTTAATACTTTTCCATACCTATAAAGGCTTAAACCTATCATGTTGGCTCATACTGGTAATAAATTGCTTATTGACTATGTGTTTGAGCATGAACGTTCTCAGTATGGCCTTCATCACTATTTATTGAGGTATTTGTGATCATGGAGTGTCCATAAAATATCACAAGGATTAATATAATCTCATGTGGTGACTTTTTAACTCCCTCTCTAATCACAAACATAACCTTTATCATAGCTTAGGGTTCATGTCTGAGCATACTTATGTGTTCTCAAACCTGTTTAAATGTTTCTTTGCCTTATTAGATGTGATAGCCAGTAAGTTTGAATTATCATTAAATATGAACCATATTAATACTTTTATTATTTTTACCTTTTTACCATAAACAAGGTATGGTCCTTCATATGCATTGATCTACTATAGGTATACACTCATATATACTCATTGTGTACAGGGTCTAAATATCTTGTTTGTATGAGAAAAGAGTGATCAATAACTGATCAAACCCTGATAATAACTTCATATATTCACTAATACCATTTTAATTCATACATTTTTATGTTCACACTAGTATCCATGCCTTTGAATGGTATACACAGTGCCTTTTAGAGACTCTACTATAGTAGTCCTAAAAGGGCTAGTTGTAGGTGGTCATTTATTTTCTTGATTTACTATATGACCATGTATGATGAACATCCCATGTTCTCATTGATATTTAGTGTTATAAGTGAGTATTAAGGTCTATTTACATGGTCTATCCTTATAATTAAGGGTGGAGGAGTGAATGAGGATGAAACATGGACAATAGGGTTAAGATACAGTATGTATAGTAGTGAAAACATTGTGAAATTATAAGAACATGAAAGTGAAGTGAAATGGAGGATAATAAACCTTAAAAAATTAAACATATGAACAATTTATATCCTTACATATATACCTAAGAAAACATGGCACTTTAGAGGAAAAAATGATGCATACATAGCCAAAATATGGCACCTAGGAATCTCCAAGGAACCTTAAACTTTTAAAAAAACCTTAAACTCTACTAAAATTGACTGTGTGAGTATGGAGGAAAGGGGGATGGTTTATAGGCCTATGAGGCTACCATAAAATATGTGAAATTTTCTCACAAGGGAATGATGATGATCCATTATCAATTCAACACCATTTTTCCATATTTTTGAGTTATATTTGAAGATCTGTAGATGTCACTAAGCCATACACAATACTCACCATATAGTGGCATTCAAGTATGCATAATGCCCTTTATTTTTGAGATATTCTAAGATGACAAGAGTACATTGGAACTCCAACCTAATGAAGGAGTCATGAGGGAACATGAAACACTCCACCCACTCTCCAACTCATCCCATATCTCTTGATGAAGACATTCAACCCCTATCCATTGCACATACATATCTATAGATCACACATGGGAGATAATATTAAAGGTTTGATAGTTATATGAGCTCAAACATATGATTCAAGTGATTATAATTCTAGTAATGGATCCTTCAAGACCCAATGAAATAAAATCCATAATTTTTTTATTAGGAAAGCCAATAACCCTTAAAAACCATTTAGTCCAACTTGGCCTGTGCAGATGAGGATGGCATATAAATTCCTTAAGTTCTAAGGGAATATCAATAAGTATCATGATAACAATCCCAATACAAATTCCCATGGGTGGAAACTAACTAGAATTAGTTTCTCTAGTTATGAGCTTGGGCCCCCATTTTCTCTCCTCCATATGGTCTAATTGTAAACCTTAGGAGCTTTTTGAGCTTGCCAATGACCTTGAAGGGGAGATCAGATGGTTTTGAGATTATTTTACATTAAAACACATTAATTTATTATCTATTTTATAGTGCTGACCTCGCTCTATAAAATTATGAATCCACTTGGGCTAGTCCATACTATATAGGCTTCTACCACTTATGAAATCTTTGCAACCTAACATTTCTCTAATATTCTTCTTGTGTTAAACCTCATGTGACTGAGAAAAACTAATGTGTTTATGAGAATTTATTAAATTTTCTCCTTATTTTACCTTTACCAAGACATTTTTCAACTTTTGGGACTCCATCGAAGTCATCAAGAACCATATAAACATGTTTGATCATCATGACAACACTTGGTTCAAGTTGAATAGAAGGAATGAAGGCTCACAAAGAAGAGTGCTAACATGAAAAGATAATGGAATATTTTAAAAACCTTAATAACTCAAAAGGAAAAGATTCAATCATGATACTAATTATATATCAGGACTCAAGGCATTAGGTTGACCCCTTTCTAGGTTTGGGACTAGAAAGTTGTCAACATTTAGTGACTTGGCTTACTTGACTAGCCTGCTAGTCAAGAAAATCAAAACTTCTAAGACTTTCTCTTGATTATTTATCAAATGAAACTTTATTTCACATGAAATCTTCACTATAACTTTCATTATTTGAAATAAAAAGACATAACAAAGAAGAACAATAAAATACAACACACAACTACAAGCAACAAGACCAAGAAACAAACACAAAACATGTGTAAAATCTCTTGGAGGGAAAATAAAAACTATAGATACATATTTATAAGAGGAACATGATGAATATTAGTAAAAAAATTTGAGGAACATCCCATTGAAAAGGATGGGGAGTTCCTCACCATTGAATCTAGAAAGCTGAAAGGCATTACTTTCCCTACAGCTGGTGATGATATAAGGTCCACTCCAAAGGCTCTAAAACTTGGAGTGTTTCCATATATTTTCATGGACCTAATCCCACTTGAGGACTAAATATCCTTTTTTTAATTTCCTAGATGAATCCCTTTTGTCAAATGACTTCTTAAATTTATTCTGATTAGACCACATGGTATGCATGACACTGTCCCTTATCTCATATAACTATCTCAGTTCATTCATTCTCACTTGAATTACATCATATTCCAAGACTTAAAGTTGATAATCAAGTTATAAGGTAGTTAATGTTGGTAATTCGACCCATCAAGGCCAAATTATAATCTCTACAATTCAAAATTTTTAGAAATCATCAATAACCTCTGTAAGCTAATCAACCTAATATATTTTGGTCTAAAAGGTCATTTTTTGTCTTTAAAATGTGAAATTTATCTAAAAATTTAATTAAATTATTCTAAATTCTTTTATTTATATTCATAAATATAATTTTATCCTTATCCTAAAGTTTCATGGCTTAAAAAGGTAATTTGATACATTTTTAAGCCAAAAAAGGCTTATTTTGGACCCACATGTGCCAAAATTAATTCTCCAGGGTGTGGAAAAGTCCAAATTTGATATATTAACATGAAATGTCTTCTTTTAAATCCATATCATGCATTATATGGTCATTTTAATCTTGAATTCTTTTTAAAAAGATAAAAATAAGCTATTTTTTCATTTTCAAGAAGAGAAGTATAGATCAGTAAGAGTTTTTTACATAAGGGTAGGGAAAATAAATAAAAGGTCATGAAAAATATTTAACATAATTTTTATGGTTTTTTTATTCATAAAATGGACAAAACCATTTCATATAGGTACTCCTCCTAGTTTGCATATAGTGACCTGCTTGCAAGTTTGATGATGGTACAATCAGCTAAAAAAAGGTACATGTTTGAATTTTTAGGTTTGAAAAATAGAATAAAAGGAATTTATAATATATTATGTGTTATATTTAATTTTATTTTCCATTCTCATGTACCATCAGGTTTAATATAGGCCAAATATTGTAGTATTACAATTAGAAAGGCAATGGGGTTTTCTCAATTTCTCCTCACCTGGGAAGGCTTTCATAATATTTAAAGTTGTTACAAAATATTTATGATTTTATATATATATATATATATATATATATATATATATATATATATCATCCTTCAAATATTATTCATTTATTTAATTTTCTAATAGAGTAAGGAAAAATAGCTAGTAAAATATGTAAATTAACATCCTTTCAAGAAGAGTGTGGGGTTGGAGAGAGAAAAAAGATTTTTTAAAGATTAAATTGTTATATATTTTTAATTTAATCCATTTTTTCATGTTTTAAATCATGTTTCACAAATAAATTTTCCAAAAATATCTATTATTTGGCAAATCTTGGTGCTTCCAAGCATCCAAAAGGGCCTAATTTAGCATGGTTTAAGGAAATTTTGCATTTTTTAAGGTTTTTTATGGAAAAATAGGTTTATATGGACAATTTAACTAATTTAATATTAATTTTATATATAAAACATCCATTATCCATGAAATAAACTTCAAAAATATGCAAAAATACAATCAAGTATGCACAGATTCCATGCAAAATGAGGCATGTTTTAAGGAAATTTGAGGATTTTGGCATCTACAGGTAGAGTTTTGAATAAAAATTTTGTGTGTAGTATAATAAATTGTTGAGTAATAATCCATAAAAATTTAAATTACATTGGAAAATCAGAGGTTCTTACTATTTTTACATAGACCTAAACCTCTCAAAACAAAGTTAAGAAGAAAGCAAACATAAGCAAGATGAGGCTTCCAAGAGCAAGATTCAAGATATTGGTTGTTTATAACCATTGTGTGACTTTTTATGGTATATAATGGTATTTTAAAATATTTAAAAATTAATAAATAACAATCTCTTTTAATTTTTAATATTCCAAGAAGCTTCTAAGTGATAAAATTTGAAGTAATAGGGCATCTTATCAATCAAATAAATAAATTTTGGTATTAAAATATTTATCTTACAGCTAAAATGGAGTTTAACAAATGACATATATGTTTTTTATGTGTAAATATTATTATTAACTCAATCCAAAAGTGCCACTTCATGCAAGTTGAGTTCAAGTGGAAGTTGACTAGTCTTTGAGTCCACATCTCTTCAGTTGACTAGTTTGACTAGTTTCATGCATCTCTCATGATTTTAATGCAAGATAAGGAAATTAAATAAATTAAAATCAAGTTAAATATGGATTTATAATACAATTTATGCTTTTATTTTTATTCGAGGAAGGTTGACAAGTCAACATGGGCCCACCACCTCCAATTCTATCCCAAAAGTAAAGGTCATGCAAATTCTTGAAGACTTGAAGAATTAAAGACATTGTTTAATATTCTAAAATGAATTTATTATTGAGGAATGGCTTGGATTTTCATGAATTATTACTTGATTTTACATCAATATGGGCCCACAACTTTTTCAACTCCAAAAAGAAGGTTTCTTGCAAGATAAAGAAAGAAGGAGATATTTAAAGAATATTGTAATTAATTTGAACTCAAAAATTGACTAGAGTTCACATCTAATTAATCTCCTCTTCTTTTTTCAACTCCAATATTGGATATTGATTATATTTTATATATATGTAAGATTTTTATCCAATTTTTTGGTGCGGTCCCTCTTTTGGTAAGACTAGACTCTACTAAAATTTGAGTTTTGTAACCTTCTCAAAGAAATAAAAGAGTGTTTCAGATTTACATTACTCTAGTATAGTGTGTTAATATTAGTTTGACTTGCATATGTGTTATACATATCTCTTTTTTCAAGTCTTGATGTCACCTAACTATTGGTATGATATTATTTAAATCATGTTTAGTGTTTAATGTCATTTGTTTAAGCTGATAGTGGATAAACATTGGCTGGTTAGTGCCTTGAATCATATCTATTTCACCATTTCCCTCAAGCTTATATTAATTGATAAAACCTATTTATGAAATACTGATGCATAGTATTTAATTGGAGTTGTAGATTTAATATTTTCTTGTCTAATAAGTGTTTTATAAGCTTAATTTTAGTGGATGAATCATCAATACAGGTGTATTACCAGTAGTAGAGTAGGATTTCCCTTTCAGTTTCCTTCTCTCCCTTTTCATCCCAAAATTTAGTAGTTTAGTAAGTAGTGTATAGTGATACATTAGAGGAGCTACCCTCACCAAAATATATAGGTCTGATCTAAGTTCAAGTGTCTTACAACTTAGATCATTCCAATGTTAGTCTAGGTGTGAAGGTTTCAGAGTAAAACTCTTCATGAAATACTGATGCATAATATTTAATTAGAGTTGTAGATTCAACATTTTCTTGTCTATTAAGTGTTTTAAAAGATTAATTTGAGTGGATGAACTATAAATATAGGTTTATCACCATTATTAGATTAGGATTTCCCTTTCAATTTCCTTCTCTCCCTTTTCATCTCAACATTTAGTAGTTTAGTAAGTAGTGCAGAGTGATACATCAAAGGATCTAGCCTCACCAAAATATAGAGGTCTGATCTAAGTTCAAGTTTCCCACAACTCAAATCATTCTAATGTTAGTCTAAGTGTGAAGGTTTCAAATCCAAATCTACTAATCCTTCAAATAGGGTGATATTTAGATTGATAATAGTTCTCACATGCCTACTAGGACTTGAATTTAGCTATTAAAATACAATTTTGCAACAATTTCATCTTAAAATCCAATTTGAGTACTCTTTTAGTCAAAATATCAAGGTAAAATGCATATTATTGTTCATAAATCTAGTTATTTTCATGTATCTTATTATAGGCTATGGTAGCCTATAGAGTAGATTATGGTCATTCTTCCTAATATCAACATCCCTATATACCATCATAGTATGATATTTATGATCCAAATGCATCTCATCCTCATATAAATGATTCATACCCATTCAAATATTATCCACCCTTTGAAAACTCTTTGAATTTTCATGATGAGTTTGAAGAAATGAAGAGGGTAAGCCAAATGATTGTTGAGGAAATCTTAGCCTACAAACAAAGTTATTAGATAATCAATCTCAGTCTCAAATATCAATACCTTTTTATACCTCATAAAAATATCCATGGATTCCAAGTCCATCTCAACAAGAAAATATCCCAATCATTCCTCAAGCTATAATACTTTCATTTCTAGAGTCTCCTAAACCTAATTTTCCAACATGGAATCAACTACAACAACCAAACATAAGCCCAAATGATTAAATAAACCTCGGAGTCATTGTTTAAATTTATCCTTTACCCCTCCCTCCTCAAGGTCCCAAATCCTTTCCTTCATGGAAATCCATTCAAGGAAATATGCAAAAATAGGAGGTGATAATTGTTTAGGATCAACAGTCTCAAGAGCAAAATCAAACATATATGGTACAACCATTGGATCTATCTCATCTATTGGATTATTTATAAGGGTATACCATGCCACTTTTATATAAAGAACATATATTTTGTGAGAAAAATAATTAAGATACAAATCCAAGAATACCAATTGATTTTCTAATTCAATCATTAGATGAGGATGAGATAAATCATGACCAACCTATGAATGAGGTAGAGATAACATTCTTGATGCAACAAAGAAGAATACATGAGTAAGATGATTACTTATTGGATCCATATATTCAATCCATGCACCTAATAATGGATATTGAGATACCAACTGCATCATCTAGAAGACATGAACATATAAGTGCTCCTATCTACAAGAAGATTCCATTAAGAGATGATAAATACATTTCAAGGATCCATGGTACATCAAATAACTTTCCATTTGATCCTAGAGGAAAGAATCTTATCGTAGGTTAGTTTTTATAGGTTTGATTTATGTTAATAAGTGAGTATCAAAAGTAATGATCTACTTCCCTTTCATTGTTTCTTATTTTTTTGTAGTTTAGTTATCTTTCCTTTATAGATTAGTTGTGTCTCCCTTTAGTCTTGCTGTGTCAATCATAAAAGGTATTAAAAAACCCAAAAGAGTCCATTTGACATTTTCATATAGAAAATATTGAGTTATTTTGACCATAAGGTTGTTGAACCTCTGTGAGTCACCAAAAATGTTGGTAATTTGGCTTGTTAAAGCCAAATTCTAATCCCTGTAATTTAATTTTTTTAAAAATTGTCAATAACCTCTATAAGCTAATTAAACCAATATATTTTGGTCTAAAAAGTCATTTTTGGTCTTTAAAATTTAAAATTTCTCTCAAAATGTCATTAAATTACTCCAAATTCCTTTAGTTATATTCAAAAATATAACTTTAGCCTTATCCTAAATTTTTAGATTAAGGTAAAAGCAGGTTTTGAAGGGGCCCCGAAACCCTTTACAGATCAAAAAAGATTAAGCAATACAAACCGCCTAGATAGGCAAACCCACTCAAAAATAGTAACTAAACTAGGTTTTACATGGACCTGAAACCAACAAAATAAACCAGTAAAAGATCCCCAAGTTTTACAAGGACCTGATACCTAAACAAGAAAACTAGGCTCAACGACCTGAAATAAGAATCCAGGTTTTACAGGGACTTATAACCTTAAAAATTCCATGCAATAATAGATCTACACATTACAATGTCGCGTAAACATGAGGAAGAGTTTAAGGGAGCCACATGAATTTCCACCCTTAGTCCCCTACCCCAACCAAACAATCAATGAAACAATCCCTAGAACTAGCACCGCCATCGCCCAATCTACCCACCCAATCATTTACCCATTCTCCCCCTCTGCTAAACTCATAGGAATCACTACCTTGGCAATCAAAATTTCATCAAAGACATCTGGAAACACTTCTACATGAGCCACGACCCCAAAAATAGAAGGCAATGGTGAATAACCAGATCTAGTATCCAACCCTACAAAACTTATCTTGAAACTTGACCCTGGGGCAACAGTAGAAACAAAGCTCCTCCTGATCCACTATCATCACCAAAACTACCGCCACAGGGACCCTTACCAGACATTCCCTATAGCCAAACCCTCACCATGCATGTTGGTCAAATATATCAGTGGCCTCCTCCTCTCCATGCACTAGTTTTGACATTCGAAATAGGGAAACAAAGTTTCCCCCATCACGCAAAAAAGGATTTTCATTTCTGCCCACATTTCGCACAAAAAATGCACTGCCCAAAACAAATAGCGCCACCAACAAACCCCCTGATCCATCACCACCACCAACCTTTCCAACCACCCATATGTCTGCAAGATCACCCCCTCGACACAGAGGACTCACCACCATGGCATACAAAATATCACCAAAGAAATCATCGATCCACTCAGGACAGGGTATTGGTCAGCATGACGGCCACAAAATGGGAAACCGAGGTAAAAAATAGATCCACGCAAAAAGAAATAAACTTTATAGTACCGTGCATACACATACAAAGATGGGAATGAGGGGGCCACACAGACACAAACCCCTAACCCTCCTCCAACCCATGATAATAGAGCACGGCGGCCACACTCCATCACCGCCCACACCTCACTACACCATCCACGCCTAGAAGTCCCTGCGCGCACCCTTCACTGTGGCTACGACGGCTGGATGTGCACAAGATTCCAAACCCTCGACTAGATGTGTAGATTAGTTGACTCTATTTAATGGCTTAAAAAGATGATTTAATGTATTTTTAAGCCAAAAAAATGCATATTTTGGACCCACATGTGCCAAAATTTCATGGCTTAAAAAGATGATTTAATGGATTTTAAAGCCAAAAAAATGCTTATTTTGGACCCACATGTGCCAAAATTAATCCTCAAAAGGGTTTAAAAGTACAAATTTGATATATTAACATGAAATAGTTTATTTTAAATCCATATCATGCATTATCTTGGCATTGTAAGCTTGAATTCTTTAAAAAAAAGATGAAAATAGGCTATTTTCTTCACTTTCAAGAAATGAAGTAGGATCACTAAGGATTTTTTACATTAGGGGAAGTTAAAATAAATAAAATTTCATGAAAAATATTCATATTAAATTTCATGGTGTTTTGATTCATAAAATGGCCAAAATCATTTCATACAGACACTCTCCCTAGTTTGTACATAGTAACCTGCTTGTAGGTTTGATGATGGTACAATCAGCTAGAGAAAGGTACATGTTTGAATTTTTAGGTTTGAAAGATAGAATAAAATGTATTCCTAATGGATCAATTTTTTTTAATTGTATTTTCTATTCTCATGTACCATCAGGTTTAAGATAGGCCAATTTCTGTAGCATTACAACTAGAAAGGCAACGAGTTTTTCTCCATTTCTCCTCACTTGAGAAGGGTTTAATGAAATTTCAAGTTGATAAAAAATATTTAATAATTAATATATATCTCAATGTAATAATTCATATATTATTCATGCATTTAGTTTTCTAATAGAGCAAGGAAAAATAATCAGTTAAATATGCAAATTAACATGCTTTCGAGAAGAGTGTGGGGTTGGAGATAGAAAAATGATTTTTTTAAATAATCCATTATTGGATATTTTTCATAATTAAATCCATGTTTTTATTTTTTCAATCAGTTTTCCCAAATAATTTTTTCCAAAAAGATCCATTATTTTGCAAATCTTGATGCTTCCAAGCTTCCAAAAGGGCCTAGTTTAGCATGGTTTAAAGAAATTTTGCATTTTTAAAGGTTTTTATGGAAAAATAGGTTAAAATGGACCACTTAACTAATTTAATATTAATTTTATATTTAAAACATCCATTACACATGAAATCAACTCCAAAAATATGCAAAACTACATTCAAGTATGCACATATTCTATGCAAAAGGGGGCATTTTTTTAAGGAAATTTGAAGTTTTTGGCATCTATAAGTTGAGTTTTGACTCCAAATTTTATGTGTATAATAATAATTATTTTATTAATCATCCATAATAATTTAAATTAAATTTTAAAATTGGAGGTTATTTCTATGTTTACACAGACCTAAGCCTCTCAAAACATAGTAAAAAAAAAGTAAGCTTGAGTAAGATGAGGCCTCCAAGAGCAAGATTCAAGGTTTTGGTTGTTTATAACCATTGTGTGAGTTTTAATTTGTATAATGGTTTTCAAAAATATTTAAAAATTAATAAATAACCATCTCTTTCTATTTTTAATATTCCAAGAAGTTTCTGAGTGATAAAAGTTGGCTTAATAGGGCATCTTATCAATCAAATAAATGAATTTTGGTGTTAAAATATTTATTTTAGAGTTAAAATTAATTTAACCACATTAAATATTTTTTTTTATGTGGAAATAATATTCATAACTCAATACACAAGTGCCACTTCATTTAATTTGAGTTCAAGTGGAAGTTGACAAGTCTTTGAGTCCACATCTCTTCAGTTGACTAATTTGACTAGTTTCATGCATCTCCCATGATTTTAATGCAAGATAAGGACATTAAAGAACTTAAAATAAAGTTTAATATGGATTTATATTAAAATTTATGGAATTATTTTAATTTAAGGAAGGTTTAAAATTCAACATGGGCCCACCACCTCTAAATCTATCCCAAAAGTAAAGGCCATGCAAATTTTTGAGGACTTAAAGAATTGAAGACTTTGTTTAATATTCTAAAATGTATTTATTATTAATGAATGGCATGGATTTTCATGAATTATGACTTGATTTGAAATCAATATGGGACCACCAATTTTATAACTCTAAAAATAAGGTTTCTTGAAAGACAAAGAAAGAAGGAGATATTTAAAGAATATTGTAATTAATTTGAACTCAAAAATTGACTAGAGTTCACATCCTATTAATCTCCTCTTCTTTTTTCAACTCCAATCTTTGATATTGATTATATTTTATATATATGTAGTATTTTTAGTCATTTTGGGTGGGGGAGGTCCCTATTTTAGCAAGACCTAACTTTACCAAAATTTGAGTTTTGTAATCTTTTCAAAGAAATAAAAGATTGTTTCAGATTTCAATTACTCTAGTATAGTGTGTTAATATCAGTTTGATTTGCATATGAGGTATACATATTTCCCTTGTTAATTATTTATGTCACCTAGCTATTAGTATGATATTATTCAGGTCATGTTTAGTTTTTAATGTCATTTATTTAAGATGATAGTGGATAAACATTAGCTAGTTAGTGCCTTGCATCATGCCTATTTCACCATTTCTCTCATGCATATATTAATTGATAAAACATATTCACTAAATACTAATGCATGTTATTTAATTAGAGTTTTATATTAAATATTTTATTTTCTAATAAATTTTTTAGAAGCTTAATTTGAGTGGATGAACTAGAAATACAGGTGTATCACCAACAATACAGTAGGATTTGCCTTTTAGTTTCCTTCTCTCCCTTTTCATCCCAACATTTAGTAGTTTAGTAAGTAGTGTAGAGTGATACATAAGAGGAGCTAGACTCACCCAAATATATAGGTATGATTTGATTTTAGGAGTCCCACAACTCAAATCATTCTAATGTTAATCTAGGTGTGAAGGTTTTAGAACCAAATCTAAAAAGCTTTCAAACAAGGTGCTATTTAGATCACTAACATGTAGCTCAAGGGAAATAGGTAATATTACCTATATACCATAGATAATGAGGTATAGGTAGGGTCCATTAAACCTATTAGATGTGAATCTATCTTCCCATAAGGTATTTCTCAACCTTGTATGCCACTCTCTTTGACTATCCTCCATGGTCCTCTTGATGATCTTTATTGAGTTCTTATATGTGGATTTTTCTAGTACATTTCCCTAAGGGTAATATTTAGAGGAATCCTTGAGGTATAATAAATTTCCAAGCTATTATCAGAGATAATTTTGAAGGTATAACAAATCTAGTCACAAGATTGCCATAAAAATCTAAGACTAAGTTCTCATTGGCCTCCTTAAGTGTAGTTGCCTCACCCAACCTTGTGAAGTAGTCAATGGTTGTTATAACCCACTTATGTCCATAAATGGAATGGGTATATTACATGAATGGATTCTCAACTTATATTGGTTTCAAGAGAAGGGCAATAAATTTTTGTTTGTCGGTGAACATAACACACTTTGAACACTTTCTGACCTACATATGTGAATATTTAAACAATTTAGGCCAAAATTATCCATATATAATTATATTAGAAGTTATGTTCCACAAAAAAGTAGGTAAAATAATAATACAAACAAGGTACATGTTAAAATTCCACATACTCAAGTGAAGGACATATGCAAATGTCCACACATCCAATAAAAAAAGTAACATTAAAGGCAAAGTGGCCAATAAAAAAACATGTGTAAATTTTATACAAGGAAGTAAAATAAAATAAAAATTATAATTAAAAAGGATAATGTTAATATATGAATCAATGAGACATAAAAACTAGAATAATAATATCATACTAGTCCCTACATACATGTGTTAGCAAAATGTCATTTAGAATAACATATCAAATACAATTTCTAAGATAATAACATGAGTATAAGCATCTTTAATATATATAATCTTAGTAATTTAATGGAAAATGATCCTAAATTAATAAAATATATGTCAAACATGATCATATATAATCAATATTCCCCCAACATAGTGTAATATGCTTGAAGAGGAAAGGTCCAACATTTGCATGCTTGAGATATCATGGGTTTAATATATGCATGTATCATACTCAAGTACCTATGATACATGTGTGTAAGAAATTATATGATATATACTAACATAAATTATAAAAACATGTGCAAAATATTAAAAAAATAGTGAAATGCTAAATATTTTTGGTATTTTTGAATTATTTGAATGTTTTTGTATTTTTCTTGAATATTTGATTTTTTTAGATTTTTGGAATGTTTCGAAATAGAGTGATAAATAATGATATTATATAAGTTATATATCTATTAGGGCCTTATATCATGTGTGTTATGTTCATATGATTCATAATTAGTATTGTTAGGATCATACCAATCTTTTGTATTATTACTATCAAAATCATTTTTGTAATCAATATTATAGGAGAGTTAAATTCTTAGGTTGTTTTGAAACTTGTAATATACCATGTTGAAAATATAAAACCCAATACACCATATATTCGAGTTTCCTTATTTATATATTATATTTCTTGATTATGTTCATGATTGTCAAAATGTTATATCTCATTATGGAATAGAGAAGAGTCATGTAGCTTTATTTTAACACTAAGAAAAGATGTAATTTGTGCCTTGACTTCATTATTTTAGGATGAAATCATAGACTTTGTATTATTGATGTTAACTTTTTTTTCCTCTATGTATGTAATAAATATTATTCTTGGATATTTATAAACCATATTTGTATCATTTGATTTTGTAGACATGTCTTGCTTTAAAAATGCATTTGTTAGAAACCCTCTTTTTAGAATGCTTGTTTGTTTATCTTGAGTTTGATTTTACAACTTTTGCTATTTCTCTTTTTTTAACATTTCCTTTTCATTTTGATCTTTTTTTAATATTATATTTTATAACTTTGACTTTTTAATCTTTTATTTTCGGAATTTTTTCATTTGTAATTGTTTTTGCTCTGAATTAGCCATTGGTTTCCATATTTGCTCTTTTTACACTTGTGCTTTAGGAGATGGACTCATAATCTGAGTGGGTGGATTTATTGATTTATATTTTATAGGATCACCACTATCACCACTTTGTAATTTATTCTTCAATTCAAAACAAGAATATTTATGATTCTCTTGAATTCTATGATATGCATAATAATATTTTATTCTTATAAGAGGATGTATAGAAGGTAATATGATAAATTTGTTTAGAAACATTTATCTTATGGTTTCACTTGGAATCTTATCATCTTTGTGTTTAATTTTTGAATCACTAGTTGTATATTAATTCTATTTTATTTTAGTATTTTGATATGAAATACTATTGGGCACAACATTGCTAGATGAATATGCAAACACATGATTAACACTATCATATTTTGGATTCTTTAAGTAGGTAATCTAATTTTCCAATGATGTGATATTTTAACTAAAATTATTTTTTAACTCTTATATTAACTTGATCATAAGGATGATTTTATCTTTAGTGGATTTACAAGCACAAAATATATGTATTTTAGATCGAATATGCATATGCATCTAGAGGAGATGTGAGAGGTTGAGGGGTTTAAGGAAAGATACATTGATTACCTTATTTTAAAAGCATAGGATGTGTCACCTTACCCCTTAGAAAAGTGATAGCATGTATCTTATTATATGGATGGTAGCTATCACCATCCTTAGGGTGAGGAGAAGGAAGAGGCTCAATATTATTATAATAATAGTGATAAAGAGAGATTAAATTTTGATCTCATTTCAAGACACTCTCTTTATATTGACCAATTTAGTTACTCCATTTGATTGATTTAACAAATGTGTGGGAAATAAAAATCAAGTATTACCACAATTTATTATGCAATGAAATATGTAATAGATGTATCCATATTAAACATGATTGGTTACTTTTTAAAAAATGCAAATTTGATGTTAATATTTTAACAATTTAGAAATCATTAATAAGGAAAGCTTAGGTCAAACTAGGGTTTTTCACAAGAAGACTCAAAGGTTAGGGTTCATCAAATTTTTGAACCTTTTTGTAATTAGGGGTTGGGAGTAGTCTAATTAAAATTGGAAAAAAATATTCCTAAAAGAAGGCTAATTAAATAATTCATTTTATGATATTACATTTCAATGATGAATTATGAAAAATGATAAATATGGAAAGTACAATGCCAAACAATATTTTGATTGTGTAATCATGAATAAGAAGCGATACTTAGATTATGAATTTACACACAAATAAATATAATATGTACATGTGTGGAAACATGCTTTATAATATTAAATAACTAGTCATCAGATTATATAAATATTCTTTCTGGATACTTAGACACTTGTGTCAACCTATCAATACTTGCATCAATGCTATTATTTGAATCTGATGTAGCTATCATGTATAAAATGTTAATTCTATCAAGATGAGACCATCTAGATATTTCTAGGTTTTTAATTGCATTTTATTTTCTATATCTAGAACTTGTGCATAGGCTTTATGTATGAAATCAAAAATGCATCATGTCTATAAATAAATCCTATGTCAGAGAAGATAGAGTATACCTACACTTCCGATTAGGGATATATTTGTTAAGTAGGGTCATGAATAATATAGGGATCTACTAGACCAAATTAGGGGATCACTTGTCATAATACACCATGCTAAGAAGGGTTCTAAAGCCTAAAGTCTAACATAATCATGAAAAAACCCTAAAAGAGTCCTAGGTTTAATGTTCACTCTATTCTAATAAACAAGAAAGTAAATCTAATCTAATGTTCACTATAGCTTGTGGTACAAAGTGGGGTTCAGGAACAAAACAAACTAAACTAAACTAAACATAAATAGAATAAATATACTCACATTAATTTATATGAAATCTTAATGCATGAAATAAATAATCATAACTTAATTATCTATTTACTCTTACAAAGGAGAAATAAAGTTAAAAATACTTACCTTGAAGATTAACCCATTGAGCCTCAATCTCTCTCTTGGATGAGGTGTTTCACAAGAGATTATTGTGGTATGTAAGGATAAGAAAGATAGATCATATTTAGGCTACACAACCTATATATGCATCTAAAATACTTCATAATATAAGATCTGTATCTCCAAATAAAGTATGGAACCCTAAATTTTATTCCTCAAGTAAAATGGTTAATAAGCATATGTTCATTCACACTTATTTTTCTTCACTTCTCTTATTACAAATGGTTAGAAATAAACTTGTATATATAGGTTTATTTTATGCTAAATATTTTTGGAAATGTTGGTTGTATAGGTTCGACCTAGTTAGCCTTGTATGTTTTTTAGGGTAATTCACTAAGTATAAACTAGGTCGATCAAAGGGATAAAAAAACTCATAGTGAAAAATACCCCTAGACTGTATAGGGTCAACCTAATCGACGTAGTATAGTCGATTGTCCAAAAGGGAATTAAGGAAAGAAAAGGGGGATAAAGCATGGAGAAAGACTAGAATGGGTAAGGATGAGAAGAATAATCTTAGGGTAAATGGTTTATAGGAGAATAGTGTGTAGATGGCAAGTGGAAAAAGGGACAACAATCTTATGAAGCACCAATGGTCTGCCCACCCCTTTTTTGGTACACCCCTTAAGGCATGTACTTTGATATATTGAGACTTGATGGGTTCCTATAAGATAAAAAGTATCAATAATTGATAAAAGTTTGAAAATATTATGTGTACACATATGCCCCACTTGAATCTCATCATGCGTCATGTAAGTGCAACATGACATGGTGCTTCAAAAAATAGAACATGGTAACACATAATGTTGATGCTAAGTAAAATATTTTAAGTAAAAAATAAGATAAATGAAAGGGAAAAATTGAAAAAAACATACCTTTACTTACCTTAGTGTTGTAGATAAAGAATTAGATTGTAAGAGAAAGTGAAGACATCTAATGTGAAGAACACTAAGTAAACCTATAGAAGTTAGTGCAAAAAATAGCCAAAAATAAAATAACTATAATATAGGCATATAATAGTGGAAAATATTCTCTACGACATCAAAAATATAATGCATTTTATGGTTTGTAAAACAAATGAGTAGAAACAAAGATATAAGTAAAATAAGGAATCTACCTAAAAATGATTGAAGAATTTGAATTTTGAAAAGTATTTTTAAATAGGGGAAAGAGAAGTCATTTTGTTATTTTGAATTATGAAGGAGAGAAAAAGAGATATGGATACCAAATGAGCTAGGATGGTGAGATGACAAGCTAGATGAGGGGGAGCTCTTTGAGCAATAATAGGTGCACTATAGGTATGTAACTATGAATCTTAAATCAGTTTTGGAATATTTTAATGAATTAAGTGTATTTTTAGAAACATGTAATTTTTAGCATTTCTAGATGTTACAATTGAAAAAAATTAGATTCTATAGGTAGGAAAAACCAATTAGGCAAATAGAAATTAGGAAGAAAATTGCTAAAAGGTACTATTTTTGGAAAATGTAAAGGGTCATCAGCTAAAAATAATTGGCTTGACCCAGTTAACCTAGTAGGCTAAAAATAGGTAAAATATACACTATCAACCTAGTAGGTGTGTGCCGACCTATACATTTTGCAAACTACCAACCTAGTATAGTTTGTCAACTGATCCAAAAAGTCTAGAATGACAACATAGTAATATGGAGGGGAAAATAAGAGGGTTGACTTAGATTTTTAAGTCAACTAGGATAAAAATAGGGAAATTTTGGTCAAACTAGGTTGACCAAAGAACCATAATTGTATAAAAATGCATGAAAAATGTCAAAAGAAGGCTAGAATGGCCCAAAATGACTAAGGGAAAAAAGGGACAAGTAGGATAAAGATAGGTAAAAGTGAATAAATTAAATTAATTTAGGTTTGTTTTATATTAAAATTGTAAAAAGAATGTATTTTGACTATACATGACATGGAAGATCTAATACATCTTTTATTATTTCTTGGTTATAGGAACAACCTAGGTTTTAGAGATTGGTAGATGTGTCATGGATACTAAATATATTAGAGTATATAACCATAAGTGATATATATAGGCTAGAATTTATAGGCCTAAGAGGGATAACTAACATGTGTAGGATTCCCTTGAGTTTATATCTGTTAGTCATGTTCCTTAGATTCTAGGAATGATTGGCTAACACCTCTAGATGGGAGGTGGATGTGGTAGAGGTATCTATCACTCTAGAAGATGTTCATTCCATATTGACATTACTGGTGATAAGATCACCAATGATTATAGGCATACCAGAAAGCTTGGAAGAGAGGAGAACCTTAGCCACGTAGACAACAGGCTTGAAGATGATATTAGGAGGTAGGTGAGTTAGTATGTTCAATGTATATGCATCAAAAATTTTAGATATTTGGAAGGCTATGATAGGACTTGTGACATATCAAGTGATATGTCACAAATAATATGGCAAGTTATCACTATTCATGGTAACCTTGAGCAAGAGGATCCTAGAGGAGGGCATGCTATATGATCTCAACTCTATTATCTAGGTCTAGCTTGTGCATGATCTATATGACATTATAGTTATAGGGTAGAAGTCAATAAGACTGACCATATTATTGATAGTTTAGATCTATGAGAGGTTTCCCATGTATTGACTAACTAGGTTGCCCCATGTGATCTATGATAGGTCACCTTGAGTATAGAGATAGAGAGAGGACCAAGTAGTGTGATCCATACCCCATATGCTAATGCTACATATTATGAGATGTGTATACATAGTGGGGTATCCATATGGACATATAATGAATACATGACTAAGATATTTCATAGTTATACTAGCTATAATAAGGATAGAGGTGATTAGACACTATACTTAGTAGAGAGAGCCACAACCAGTGGCATGGGTGATAGGACACATGGGCCTACCTCATATAGTGGTATCAATATTGATGCTTAATTAGTGGTCTTGGCATGTGAGAGAGCCATGGGAGAGGAGGGGATGAGGGCCACTAGTGATGAGTCCAATTCTTTGACCACATTGTGAGTGGCCATGGATTGGTCAATCACAATAGGGAGTAGAGTAAGAAGAGAGGGATGCAAAGTTAGTAAAACTAGATATACCACCACCAAATCTAAAATGAGATGATCTAAGACCACTAAGGACATGATGTTGATATAGATAGGAGGATCAAGAGAGAGTGGATACTAGAATATCACCATTATTGATGATCCAATAGGTGAGCTAGAGGAGATTTAGATGATAGAGAAGCCACTTAAGCATAGGCTAAGGAAAATGTAATCCATGATAGCTAGATTTGAGATGAGGAGGTGACCTATATAGGAGGTGTTAGGAGCCTACACAAATGGAGATATTATGTTAGGTGGTCATGTGGATGGTGAGACCATAGTGGTTGAGACATAGATAAGTAATAAAGATGATTAATTTTTTTGCATAAGTTTTTATTTTGAAATAGAGACTAGAGGTAGATAGATACTTTGAGATATGATAGTGACCTAATATCTATCTAGGTGTGATTTTATAAGCATGGTTGAGGTTTATGAGGAGATATGGGGGAACCTTATGATGGGACCACTCCATGATGTCTAAGATAAGACTCTACAACCGTATGACCCTACTACATTAGAGGACCCCAATGTACCATCTACCCTAGCTCAAGTGAGTTGGTTTAGATTAGTATGGGAGTAAATAAGGTAGATATGAGCATAGAGGGATAGGATATAACCTCCATCAAATATGGGTATAAGTGAGCTACCAGCATGGTAGGCCTTGGTAGAGGAGAGAGCTATGCATTTAGTTATAGTGATGTAAATGACATAGGCACATATAATGATGTAGACCTAGTTGATGTAGGCATAAACACAAACCCAGACCAAGTTGGCATAGGAATAGGTGTAGATATCATGCCTATAGGGATAGGTAGAGAGATTGAAATATTATAAAACCTCCTTACAACATACTATTTAGAGGAGTTAGACTAAGGCCTCAATAGGCAATGTGACTAGGCCATGAGATAGATAGGATGGGGCCCATCCATAGATTTGGAGTATTGCATATAATTGTATTTATTATATCAAAACTCCTGAGATGTATATATGATGTATCATTTTGGCATATTGATGTTGATTGTGTATGTTATCATCATTATAGTTGTGGTTGTGGATGCTTTAGATATATTTATTTCTAGCACCTTTATTTAGATTTTTTTGTATATGTCATAAGAAATATATGAGATGTCATTTATTTTATAGCATTATATATGAATCATGCATGGTTAAAAATAAACAAGAAAAATACTTGGTAAAATATAATCAATCAAAAATGATGTACTATACACAATTTCAAGTTAGGAAATGTGTAATAACAATAAAATAACTAAGTATAAATAACTAAGGGATGGTAAAACAAGACGGTAAAAAGGAATTTGTTTTTTAACCTAAGTGAAATATTTTTTCACCAAATTAAAACAAGTTATATCATACTAAATCACATTGAGAAGTATGAAACCAATGTAATAAAATGGAAGGTATGTGAAAAGGCACAAATGGTGCAAAAAAAATTAATTAATTCAATCAGATATACTATATCACATTAGGAAGTATAAGAGAAAAAACAAAATTGGTAAAATATTGGTCTTAAATTGATCACACTAATTCAAGATGGGAAGCATGGAAAATCCAAGAAATGGTTGTATTCTTACATGCACTTGGCAAATAAGAAGATAAAAGTGAAAATAAAATAAGTGAGCATAAAAAACACTAAATCAAGCTAGGAATCATGTAAATAATGTGTAACTTCATAATCAATCACATTTTATCTAATATTTGACACATAATTTTTTATTGTGACTTGTATCATTGAAAAGTTTTGTGAGGAATGTTAGGTGCTATCAACGGTCTTACACCACAACTCAAAAAGAGAACACCACTAGGGTGGAAAAATTGGGACAATTAGTTAGTAAAGGATGTGGGTAATATGAAGAAAAAATGGGGTAATTTATGAAGATAGTTGGGTCCTATCCATGGTCTTATAATGTAACTCATAAATGAAATTCCAAGGGGAATGATCAGTAGACAAGACAATATTTCTCAAGAGGAAATATGAGGGATATAGGGAATGAAAAAGGGAGTGTAAATAGAAATACTTAGGCATATTATGAGAAGACTTTAGGAGGAAATAGGCATACTAAAGACATGAGAAGACACTTAAGTGACTAGTGACCATCAATGTACAAAGGAAACATGTTTTCTACAGATACAAATCTTTTTAGGTAGATAAGTGTGCTACTAAGATCAAATCATGAAGGTAGATTGGTATAAGGAAAAGTAAAATGGACCTACCTTCTAATGATGGGTACCCCATTCTTTAGGACCCCTTACATAGATGTGAGTCTACTATGAAAATTGGATAATTACATGAGAAAGTAGGTAGTACTAAAATATTTTTTTATTCTCCTCTTCTAATCTACTAGCATACTACACCCCAAAGGACCTCAGCTCTATCATGAGGCCAGCTATGGATTTTGATCTTTGACTAAAAAAAGGAGATGTGATTTGAATCACATCTTTTAGTGTGACATGAATTTTAAGAATATTTTTGCCTTTTGATATCACTGCCTTTTGTAAAATGATTTATATTTTAACTTTTTATGGATTTTGAAGATTCCTCCTCCATAGGGATTTGGAATGACTAATCATGAGAGATGTAGTGATACCCAGGAATGAGTTATAGGCTAAAGATAAAAGAAGCTAAGCAACCAAAGATAAAGATTGACTAGGAAACTTAGGATTAACAATAAACTAACATGTGATCTCAAGTATTAATCATGTATATTCTTAGTTTGCAAAAAAGGAAGAAGGGAAAAAGGAGATCCAAATTAGACCGACAAAAGGAGAGTATAATGAGATGCATTATTTTATAATTGATCACATGGTAATAGGAGACAAGAACCAAAGGGAGTAGGGTTTATATAACCAAGTCACCATGATAATTGTCTATGAAAAATAGAGATGAGAAAGCAAACAATCATGAAGACACAAAAAGAGAGTTTTGAGAAAAAAATCAAGAAATAAAGAGAAAGAAATGATAAAGAAAGATAATCATATGTAAAGATCAATGAAAATATAAGAAAGATATAATATAAAAATAGTAAAGATCACCATATAAGAAAAATATGAATGTGACATAATGTAAAATGATATAATAGATAGATAAGAATGAAATTGGAGCACACATCCAATCAAAATAAAATTATAAAGGCACCATGCATGTGCTCATAAATTTTGATAAATCTACCCACACACATTATCCAAAACATCAAAAAATATCTATGAAGCTAGATAAAATTTACAACTAATGTCTCATCAATATTTAATTAAAACTGGAAAAAAGACTTATTTTCTAATCTCCTCAAATAAAAAAGTAAGAATACTCAAAAGATCATTTCAATGAAAATCAGGCAAGGGATACTCAGGAGAATGCATGAGAGTGGGATCTACAAGAGATGTAGGAATCATCAATGGAAAATGATACATGGGTGAGGGAATCATGGGTGGAGAAGGAACCATAGGTGAGGGAAGGTCCACATGTGAAGAAATCATGGGTGGAGCCAGAGAAGGTGAAAAAGGTACCACAAGAGGGGATGGAACCATTGGAGGTGGATCCATGGGAGAAGAAGGAGGAGCTTCCTTATAGGAATGGCCTATGAGAGGAATGGAAGAAGGTCCAAGAATATATATATATATATATAAGGTGATATTTAAGGTGTTATTAAAGGATACTATAATAATTGGTGTGATGGGTGCCACATTAGTGCCATAACTAATATACCTCACCATACTTAGTTATATATTTAGGTAAAACCTTTAGGGGAGGTATGGCTTTATTTGAGGTAGGATAGGAAGGATGAAAAGCATCAAGATATTATCATAACTTGTGATAATGGGTATAAGAATGATTATCTATCCCATGGAAGTAATAGGTACACTTGTGAGTGGTCTTAAGAGAAGCACTCATAGAAGGAGGTATAATAGAAGTGGAAAAAGCTAGAGAACACTGTTTGGCCCATTTGATGGGTAATGCAGCCATAATAGGTAAAGGAACTAAACCATAACCAAGGGAAGGTGGTGATGGATTAAAAATGGAACTAGGCTCAATGAAAGGAACAATGGGATGAGAAATGGGGGTAGGTGATCTGAGCAATATTTTAGGTGATAGTTCTACCCCAATTGGTGGTTGAAATTTTGGGAGCCATAAATTTTGCACCATAGCTCCGGTTGACTCCCCGTTTGAACTATTAGAAAGCTAAGAATGAGGGAAACATTATGAGCTGGCACTGAGCTTCACTTGGTGGTTTTTAACCCCCAAAAATCAAATGGAGGTTGCTTACATTTCAATTTTATTAATGCAATCTAAAAATAATATGTTTCTAAAAATAGTAATTCCTCAAATTTTATATTATTGTAAATCATGGAAGTAAAACCACTTAATCTCCCTCGAGATTGGTGACCTTCCACATCCTCCTCCTACCTTAAAAATATTTATAAATGAAGATGTAACCTAAAATGGAAAATAGACATCTCTTCACAAAGATAAGCATATGTTGTATCTACAATTTTGAGAAATAAAACATCTCTTCTTAGAGATAAAATTATTACAATTGTTTTGTTCTCATTTATATAATTATCTTTCAACCAAATCTTCTATGTTTTGGATCAATAAGATCAAAAAAAAAAAGAGCAGGAATAGACTCAACTATAATAGGTTCAAGAATGGGCTCAACTATAACAGGATCAGGATTGGGATCTAATATATGATCTATTAAGGGAGAAGAAGGATTGACATAAGGTCTAACAAGGGTTACATTAATATTAAGAGTAAACTAGCTATGGTGATTAGGGAACCTAGAAAAATGGTAAGGCCCAATCATATCAAGATCCCTGAGCATACTCTTAGGAGACTCCTTAGAAACTAGAGGTGTTGGTACCATCTCTACTCTATGATAAAGAGAAAAAATATTAAAATTAGGAACTATAAATGAAGGAAGATGGGAATATACATGAATAGACTCAAGTAAATAAGAATGATAATGGATAATATAAGAATCATGGGCTTGTACAAGACAACCTAAGAGTGGGTCATCAAGGGAATAACCATCATCATAATTTAGGGTATGAATATCAATGACATAAGTAGGGATAAACATGTCATCCAAGGATGTGTGGTGAATATAATTTTGATTCTTGGTTAAGACTATGAGAGTGTCATCACAAAGAGGCTTGTGAGAATGAAGCTACAAGAAAACATGAAGTATGAGATGAGGAGAGGTGAGAGATTAATTTTTTTGATATTTAGGTTAATCTCATTGGGTTCATCATCATCATAATAATCTAATAGGTTAGGAGGAATGTTCCTAATTATTTTAGGATGCCCATTATAATATTGTTTTCAATTAATGAGAAAATTAAGACACTAAGACTCATAAAATAAAATGTTGGGTTCAAGAGTAGGAATATTTAAGACACCATATTCTAGTAATTAATTTAATTATAAGGGCTAGTGTCACCTTTAATTGTATAAATGGATCCATTATGAGGTAATTTAATGCATTGGTAGGTGAAAGAAGCAAAAATTCTCATATGATGAGTCCATGGCCTACCAAACAAGATATTATAATAAAGGGGAAAGTTAAAGATCATCACCTTCACATGAATGGTGACAAGTGGGATGGTAATGGGAATCCACACAAAACCTAGAGGAGATATTTACCTTCTACCATATCCTTGGTAGGTGATGCATGTAGACTTAAGAGTACATTCTGAATATCCAAGGGTCTTAATAAAGTTAAGAGAGGAAATGCATGTACCAAAAACCTCATCAATAAATGCATGCTTAACTTGGATATCACCTATTTGAACAGTAATTAATAAAGGAGGATCATCAATATGAAGCAAAATATCATCAAGAATAATTAGTTATATGATAAATTTTAAGGAAAGAAAAGTGTCTATAGTTTCATCAATGTTAATAGACATATTTTCACAATATTTTAATTTACTATCTTTAAAACCAGATAAGGATATCTCCCATATTGTTAAGGGAGGACAAGGGACATTAATATCAAATAATAGTTTAATAATATGGTTTTTATGATTTGGAAAAGTCCTCATAAGCTCAAGGAATATAATCTAGGATGGGAGATTAGTGAGTTTCATGATGGGATCCCATTCATCATAACCCATAATAAGGTTGTTAGATATAGGTGCATAATG
This sequence comes from Torreya grandis, assembly GCA_037957365.1. NCBI lineage: Eukaryota > Viridiplantae > Streptophyta > Pinopsida > Cupressales > Taxaceae > Torreya > Torreya grandis. Next base: position 914,528 of record JARHVA010001165.1, on the reverse strand, counting down.
ATTAAAGATGTCCTCAAAAAGAGGAGCTAAATTACATTGAAATTTATGTTAGTAAGAATAAGAATATTGTAAATCATGTTGTGATGATGAATTATTTGATTCAAGTTGATTTTGAGAAGTCGTAGAAGAAGTGTTAGTAGAAATTTAAGTATCATTAGTCTTAGAAGATGATGAAAGAGTGGTAGAAATAGATAAAGAAGTGTGTTCTAAGAGAGAATTATAAATTGGATCATCAAAATTAATAAGGTCATCTTTCCCCAACTCATTTAAATGAGTTGGAGAAGAATCTTGGATAACACTATATTTTATAGATGAAGGAAGAGTGTAGATAGGTTTAGAATCGATAAAAATAACCACCTTTCACATATTAGTCATGATAACCACATTCTCTTTAGAAGTTGGTTCCATAAGACTTTCTAAATTATTTTTGGAAGGGGTGGATTTGTCTTGATTTTCTTGAATAGGTTGATGATTAGGAAGAGGGTCTTTGTAAATAGCCAAATGAGCATTGACTTGATTAAAGGCTTGAGTTTTGTCATGTGAATTAAAATACTTGAAATCAATTTCATAATCTTGTTGGTTATTTTTAATTATAAAATCATGATAGAAATTAAGATCAATAAGAAAATACATAACTAAATTATGAAGTTATCTATAGGTCTCATGATAGTGACCCTAACTAGCATGAAACCAACAAAACTTGTTAGGATCATACTAGGATTTCGTAGGATGGGTAGGGTCAACATCTCATGGAAGAGGCCTAGGTAGACATTTAAGAAAATTAGTTGAGAATATAGGTTTATGAAAATTAATTTTATTTTGTGAATATAAGTGAGGATTGGTATATTATTGAGGAGGAAGAGATCGTTCTGACAAAGAAGTAGGAAAAACAACTTAAACATTGTGAATGGTGTCATAAGAATCTGTAACACCATCATTGGTAACATTATGATTTTTTTTATTAAGTAAGAGATGAGGACCCATATAAATTTGGGGTGTCTTTAATTGATAAATAATAAAATATTGTCATTTAGCTTGGTCAATATCCTCCTCTAATGTATGTGGAAAGAGAGTGCATACTTGATATTGAAGTTTACAAAAAAGGGCATTGGTAAAGAGATGGAAAACATTATCATCAACCATGTTATGTTCACATTTGTTTAACAAAGTTTCCCACCTTTTAACAAAGGCTTGAGTAGTTTTGTGTTCAAGTTGTTTGAAATTTATGAAGTGGGTCAAAGTGTTTTTAGGAAGATCACTAGTTTGGAATTCTTGACCTAAGGCATTCACTAAATCATCCAAACTAGTAATGAAATGAGTTCTAATTTGGTTGTACCAATCCAAGGTAGCATCTAATCAATCTAAAGGGTGGGATAAATTTATCCATTATAATAAATTATAGGTGTGATACCTCTAATATCAAAGTTAGAAATTTGAGTAGTGAGAGGTTTATTTTAGAGATGCTTAATGGTTTTGTTGACGAAAAGAGGTTGAAGAATTATATTTACTTGAGAATCTCAATGAAGAGGGTGGGTAACATTATAGTTATGTATTCCCCTAGTTAATGGTTGAGGATGAGATTCAAGATGAAGAAGGTGGTTCTACATTCTCATCATTTAATTTGTGTTATGAGCTTGAAAGGTATTCATTTGATTAAGTGTTTGTAATGATAAATGATGTGTTTGATTATCATTATTAGAAGAATTAGATTTTTTATTAGTGAATTGGGTACCACTATTAGTGTTGATAGGATATTGAGATGAACTATGATAATATGAGGCACTAGTGGAAAAATTTGCTTGTGTATCAAAAGATGGACTAGTGAATGGTTGAGAAGAAGAAGCACTAGTAGCATGATTACCTTGGGTAAAGAATGATGCATTAGTGGAAGGATGAATGATGGTGGATCTTATGAGAGGCTCACTAGATGTATAACATACCATGTTAGTGGATATACTAGGTATGAAGGTGGAAGAAGTTAGAGAAGAAGAGGTCATGGTATGAGAAGGGGTTCTAATAATTAAAGAAAGTGATACCCCAAAATCTAATTTGGAATTTAGGATTAGGTGAATGAGGCTCTTCAACTTGATCACTAACCATAAGATTTTAAATGGTAGAAGGATCCTTTCCTCGATGTTGAAGAAATTTAGAGATAAAGAAGAGTAGTTTGGGAGTATACTCTAATTCAGGTTGGTATTATAATGAGAAAAGAGGATTACATTATGATGAGGTATTAGGAAGGGTCCCATAGTTCATTATGTGAGTGGTAATATTACAATTACTATCATCCAAGAGAGGAGCCCTACTCTATCTATGGAAAACCCTATGAGGGTTGGTAAGATTCATCATGTCTACTAACTAAAACTCAATGTTTTAATCAAATAAAAAGTCCATGATAAATGGAAGGAAAGAGAGATGAGAAAGAAATAAAATAAGGAATGACAAAAATTGTATAGGGTCAACTGGGTTGACCTATCACAAAAATAGGGTCTAAAAACAATATAGGGTCAACTAGGTTGATCTAGTACAGTGAATAGAAATTAGAAAAAGAGGAAAAAGGGTCTAGAAACTATACAGGGTCAATGGATTTGATCCAATACAATGAATAGGGGCTATAAAAATGTACTAGGTTGAATGGGTCAATCTAGTACAATAGAAAGGGAAATTAAGAAACTTATGACAAACTTATGAATTGAAACAAGATGACTTTTGAAAGTAATTTAGAAAATAAATAATAGAAAGGAAACAAATATTCAATTGGATTAATGTTGGCCAATCTAATTGACACACACAACACAAAACCTTGTACCAAAACTAGCTAATATATGTTCTTCCAATATAGAATACAATTGATCAAAGAGAAATAAATTAACTTGGAAAGTAAATAGATAACTAATTGGTCAACCTAAATATTTATTAGATTATTAATATATATTTTTTTAAATGTGATGGGAAGTTGGCTTTAAGCAAGTAACTATAATGACAATCTAAGGATGATTTCAAGTAGTTTGGGTTGAAAGTGACTATAGTGGTAATGATACATGCTTGATATTGGGTCCTACCCCCTCACTTCACACACTATAGTGATAAGGGTTTTAGGTTCTTAGCCATAATATAATATTAACCATGATTTATACTTGACTAGAGTATCATGCTGGTTTCCCCTCTGGTGATGAAATCCAAGTAGGTTGGCCTTGGGTATATAAATTTTAACATACTTGTTTAGATTTTGTGATTTGGTCATGTGTACATAAAATAGAAAATAGTGAACTAAAAAATTAAATAAAAACCACATAATTAAACTATGTGATACATTTTAAGCATGCAAGCAAAAAATAAAAAAAAGTGTGAACTAATTATTAACACATAAGGTTAATTCCAACTTTGAAACAAGGTACAATGTTGATATAGTCAATAGTGTATGCAAAAAATATAGAATAGGGTTGATAGGGTCAAACCTATACTAGAAAATCAAGGTCTAAAAATTAATAGGGTTGGAAGAGTTGACACAGTTATCCAGAAATCACATAGAACTGGGTCGATAGGGTCAATCCAGTTGACTATGCGAGGGTAGTTTTGAAGACTAGAAATTGTGAAAAGAAAGACTGTAAAGAAATATATAGAGAGATAAAAAGTAACCTTGGTAGATTAGAGATGAAAATAATGAATATTATTATTCAATAACCTTGATATATTCTTTTAAATTTTGCTGACTAGGTCGACTCGGTCGATCAAGCTTTACAAAAACTTGTTGATGAGTGCTTGAAATGTATAGGGTTGACTAGGTTGACCTATTATGTTTAAATTGATGTTTGAAAATTTATAAGGTTGAATGGGATGACCTATTAGTATAGAAAAAATGTTTGAAAATATAAGAACTTATACTAGGTTGACATGGTTGATCCAATAGCATGTACCTAAAATACGATGCACAAAAGTTAGATACTAGGTTGACAGACTCAATCAGTATGACAATATATGATAAAAATAATGATGAAAGAATGAGAAAATGAAATAATATGAACAAATACTTCAAGGGTTAGTTCACATTGGGTTCACCAAAATGTAATATGAAGGTGAAACCAAAGTAAAGTTAATGCTAAGAAGAAAATGGAATGTGAAGACAATCCAACTAGTGGTGGGATATGATTCATGTCAGGTTAAAAAAATGTATGAAATCAAAAATTCATCATGTCTATAAATCAATCCAATCTCAAAAAATATAGATCATACCTACACTTTGGATTGGGGATACATTTGTTAAGCAGAGGCATGACCAATATGGGGATCCACTAGACCCAATTAGGGGGTCACTTGTCATAATACACCATGCTAGGAAGGGTTCCAAATATTATAGTCTAAAAGAATCATGAAACAATCCTAAAATGTTCTTAGGTTTAATGTTCACTCTATTATAATAAAAAAAAGGTAAATCTAATCTAATGCTCACCAAAGCCTGTGGCATAAAGTGGGGGTTAGAAACAAAACAAACTAGACTAAACATGCATATAATGCATATACTCATGTCAATATATATGGAATCCTAATGCATGGAATAAATATGCACAACTACGTTATCTATCTACTCTTACAAAGGATAAATAAAGTCAAGAATACTTAACTTGAAGATGAACCCATTGATCCTTAATCCCTCCCTTAGCCAAGATGTTTAACATGAGATTGTTGTGGTATATAAGGATAAAAAATACAATCAACTCTATGCTATACAACCTAACAATGCATCCAAAAGACTTATCCAAAAGATAAGATTCATATCTCCAAAGAAATTATGGAACCCTAAGATTTATTCCTCAAGTAGAATGGTCAATAATTAGATGTTTATTTGCACTTATTCTTATTCACTTATCTTCTTACAAATGGTTGGAAATGAACTTGTATATATAGGTGGATCTTGCACTAAATACTTTTGAAAACATTAGCTATATAGGGTTGACTAAGTTGAACCTATATGTTTTTGGAGGAAATTTACTAAGTTTGAGCTAGGTTAGTTGAAGGGTTAACAAACTCAAAGATTGAAAAATACCCCTAGACTGTACTGGGTCAACCCAGTCAACCTAGTATAGCCAATTTTCCAAAAGGGAATTGAGGAAAGAAAAGGAGGATAAAGTATGACAAAAGAATAGAATGGGTAAGGATGAGAAGAATAACTTTAATGTAAATGGTTTTTAGTATATGAGTGTGTAGATGGCAAGCAATAAAAGGGAAAACAATCTTACAAAAAATAAATGGTTTGCCCACCCCTTAAGGCATGCACTTAGAGATATTGAGACTCGAATGATTCCTACAAGATACAAAGTTTCACTAATCAATAAAAGTTTGAAAATATTATGTGTATACACTTTGTATCGCTATTTATAGGTAAAACCCTAGATCTCCACCTTAAGTTAGGTTACCTTTTTATAATATGGGTTAGTATGCTCACGATGTTAGGATGAACTCAAATACCCCTATGTCAATGAGCATTGACTACATAACCAATGCTTTAAAGAGGGACTCAAACTTATGTATTTAGCCTCTATGTATTTGTATGTGTGTGAATAATAGTTTAGAATGTTATATGTTAGTGCATGTAATGATCCAACTTGTAACTTGACAAATATGCCGCATGGTATGATCTTTTAGTACTTCAGACATATAGTATGAATGATCCTATGATTGATATGTTAATATAAATGTATAGGGCATAATAATTTAGCTGCACACTTTGAAATTTAGTAGTATGTATAAGCTTGAGAAGTGATTTTATGATATTTTCCAGTTGGATAATGAGTAGTATTTTATTTGTACTTACTAGTTATTTTAAAATGATACTCATGGAAGGGTTAATGAAATTCTTATCTCAACCCATACACATTGAAATATTTAAAAATTTGAGTGTTTATAGGGCAAGGATAAATGCATTAGATTAGGGAAAATAAAATCAACACTACTATACTATTCTAGATCCAACTATATAGGAAAGAGGAAAGTTAATAAGATTATATAACTAATAGTGAAGGATAGATATCAAATTTTAGGTGTTCTATGGGTATAGGTGATACAGATAATTAAAGTAATCAAGTTTAGACTAATAAATAATTAATTAGACATATTGAGGTGGTGAATGTGAGTATTTCCACTAAAAATAAGGTCAAAATTAAGGGTCGATCCTTAATATCTATTTTTTAAGTGTATAATACTAGTTTAAAATATAACTCCAAACTTAAGCATCTATAGTTATCAATTTTCAAAAATACCTTATGGGTATATTTTGTATGAGATAAAAATGCAAAAATATGTACTTTTTGTTTTTTTCTATTTTTTTAAAAATTAAATATTTTTGAAAGAAAACTATTATTTTCCTAACTAATACTCAAAAAATTAAAAAAAATTATAAATGTTTTTCTTGAGTTTCTAGTGATGTTTTGAATCTCTAGATCTGCATGACAAACATGAAATAGTAGAGAAGACATTGGAATTTTTGTATTTTTTTGAAAAATCATGATTTAAAGTCTACATCAATGGATTCTTCTCATTTATATATTTCTACAAAGTAATATTTTTCAAAAAATGGATCACCAAGGCACTTGTGTTGAGGATTTTAAGATCACAACCTAGTTTGGAGGTTACATTTGGTGTAAGGATCATTGCTCAGTCTGAGTGGCACCTAGATCCACCATTATTAGATCCACTACAAATTCTACATTGACACCACTATTTTTGGGTCAAAAATTTGTGCTCATGTGACCAACCATAGGGTTTTTATCCCTCATTTGCACCAATGTAACTGAATTTTTGAGCAATAAACTTATATGGGGTATACATTTTGTTTTAAAAGGCTTGGGATGGGGATTTCTTTTAGATTTTATTATTTTTCATGATTCATGTATTGGTGTTATTATATTATAATTGTGTGTAATAATATTTCCCATATTTATAACTTTTTATTGATTACTTGCACATTCCTTGTTTGTGGCACTTTTTGAGGCCATTATATTTTGATATTCTCATCTAATCTAATTGCCCTTTTTTGAAAGTGTGTATTTGTTCACTCTATGTTATTTTAAGTTCAGATAAAGTTTATTTAGTCATAAAATTATAATCTTTTTAATTTTTTTTCAAAATTTTATTTATAAAACAACTTATATCACACTATTTATAATGTGTCACCTTATTTTTATTGGGGGGTTCAATTTTTTGTGTAATGAAGAATATAGAGGGCAGGGGGGAGGGATTTAAGGGGGGGTGGGTGGGGGTGGGGATGGTTGTAAGTCACAATCTATGTGCCTATTTTATTTAGTGCTATCTTATTTCTTATGGTTGTTCTCATTTCCTTGAGATTGTTTTTTTCTCATAATGGTCAAATATAAGAATTTTTATTGAATAAATCCATATAACTACCATATATACAAACTAGACATGAAAAAAATATTTTAATATAAGTGTTTGTGATATGTGTTTATTAATACTCAACAAAATTTAAAATTGAATATGACTAGTTTGTTTATATAAGTAAACAAGATGAAGCCATGGTGGTAATTGGAATACATGTTACTTATAATATTTTATTTCACATCATAGAATGCACCACACAAAAATAATCATGGGAAATAATTTAAGAATATTTTGGGGAAAAAAATCAATTGATAAATTTACAAATAGATGTAGTTTTTCCCTTTCTTTATCCCATTGACTTTCCTTCTATTAAAGAATTTCTTACCAAATTTAAGTCCTTTCATTCACAACTAATAGCTTGTGGTAAGGCCAATAAGGATATTGATTGTGTCTTTATAAATATGTATAAGTTAAGGGGTCAATTTAAAAAAAATTACTCTAAATTTTATTATGTCATGGATTCCTTTAGTGATGGATTTAATATTCCTTATTTTAAAACATTTTGTGAATGTCTTAGTATGGAATAATCAAAATTAATTCAACTAGATGCTATTCCTATTTCCAAGGCATTAGTAGTCAATACACCTAAGATAAACAATAAGGCAAAATCCAAATTATAAGCTATAATCCACTTAATCTTATTTAGATAGAATTTTTTAATCCACTAAGCCTAATTATTCAAATCCCGAAAATTCCTCTTATACCAAAAATATCTCTAGTGAGAAATGTGCATTTTATGGAAAATTAGGTCATTCATAAACATAGCATTGGCATAGAATGAAAACATTAAAGGAAGAAGTTAAATAAAATAACAATTCCTTATTCCTCTAAGGACATATGGAACACACTTTTATCTTGGTCATTGATTACATATACATAAAATTAGGTACTAGATTTAAGTACTTTACATCACATGACACATTCACATGAACATATAACCTCATTGAATCTTGATAAAAATTCATAAATATTAGTTGGATATTATACACATATAGATGTTTCATGTTGAAACACTATTAAAATGTATTATGGGTGCATCAATGATGTACTCTTGGTTCTTAAAATCTCAAATAAATTTCTTTTCATATATCACATTTGTCATTTTAGAAATAGGAAGACTATGGATTTTTGTTCTCACAATGTTTTGATTCGAGAGCTAGAAAATATATAGGTTGTGATTACTTAGGGTGGTTTCGATCATAATTCATGCTTTAATGTGTTTGATATTTTTGATTCTTTTCTATGGACATCACTCATTGTTCATGTTGATTCCTTAAGAAAACTTTAGCATGACCATTTTGGGCACTTGAAATATAAAATTTTATAGCATATGAGATCACAAAACATCATGATAGGTCTTCCTAAGGTGTCTTATGTATAATTTTTTTGTATAGGTTGTGTATTAAAAAAAATCATCAGATCCTTTCCCTAAAGGAAAGTATTTACGAGTTAAGGTTCCCCTTGAGTTGGTATATAATGATCTTATGGCCTTTTTGACTCCTTATTTTTCTAGGTATAATTATGTTCTCACTTTTATTCATTAATTCTCATGTTGCACATGGGTTTATTGACCACTTTGAAGAATTTAAATAATTTTTTGAGAAGCAACACTCACTTAATGTTACACATAAATAATGGGTTAGGTATGTTAGCTGGGCATTTTAGGAATTTTGTATTGAGCATGGTATTCAACATAAATACATAATACACTATACTCCTCAACAAAATTTCATTATTGAGAGGAAGAAAAATAATTAAAAGATATGGTTAATTATCTGATCCAACCCAACTAATGAAACCTACTTTTTGGGTTGAGGTAGTTGATTATGTAAAATAACTTCAAAAATGCATGCCTCATAAGGTAGTGCAGAACTTGACATCTAAGGAGGCTTGGTCCCATAATAAGATTAATGTTTCCACATTATAAGTGTCTAGTAGTGAGGCTTGGGCATTTATTCATAATTTAAAATTAATAGCCATGGAGAAGAAGAGTCAATGACTCCTTTTTTGGCTACTACAAGGATGTGAAAGCTTATATTTATTTGACCCCATCACTCATGATGTTTTATTTCACTAGGATGTTCAAGTTAATGAACATTTCATCCCTATAGATTATTTACCTTCATATTATCCATAACCCACTCATTATTCACATCTTGAGGATTTTTACGTATTGATGATGATGATGATGATGATAATGATGATGATGATGATGATGATGATGATGATATTGTTTATCCTACACTTCCACGTTCTACTATAGATACTATGCCTAAGTGGGTTTTCACTACTCAATAGGAGGTTGGTTCTTAGGTATGGGATCCTACTAATACTAATAATATTCATTAAAAATTTTGGGTTTCTATTCTAAGACATAATATTTCACATAATCCACATGAATTTTTAGGTGTGTCAAGTATACTAGAATGGGATTAAGAAATGACAAAGGAGTATTCTTATTTGATGAATAATCACACTTGGGCTTTGGTTTCCATTAATAAGGGTAAAATTTTGGTTTGTTGTAAGTGGGTATACTAGACCAAATATGTAGTATATAGTTTTATTGACAAGTACAAGTTGCATCTTATAGAAAAGGGTTTTTCACAAGTTGAATATATTGACTACTTTGAAACCTTTGCCCCTATTTCCATGATGGATTTTGTTCATCTTGTAATTTATCGAGCTACATCACATAGATGGTTGGTACATAAGATGGATATGAAGAGTAATTTTTTACATGGTGACATTAATTAGGGTATTTTTTAATAGATTTAGGAATTTATATAGGGTTCTTCACTTTTTTATGGGATTCATCATCCACTATATGGTCTCAATAAAAATCCATGAGCTTAGTATGAGAAGATGAAAAAATTATTGTTTACTTTTGGTTTCATGCATTGCTATTTTGACCATATAGTCTACATATAGATATATTGGGATGAAATTTTGACACTTATCATATATGTTCATGATTTGATCCTCACTAGTAGTTCCCTTTCCATGATTTAATATGTATGACACAGTTTTATGGAGTAGTTTGACATGATCCAATTGGGGACTTCTAAAATATTTTATTTGGATACAAATCATTCAATATTATAATGGTATCTAAATTAGTCAATAAAATTATGCTTGAGACTTATTTAATCACTTTGGAAGGTTGATTGCATGCTTTCCCATACAAATTTTTAGTCAGGTGTTACATTGAAAACCAATTGCATGTCACCTTGATTTGATGCTACTTGATATAGGTAGTTAGTTGATAGTATTTTTTACCTAACACATAATCTCCATAACATTTTATTTACAATTAGAATTATCTTTAATTTCTCATAGGATTCATATGAGAGTCATTGATAGGAAATAAAACACATTATAAGATATATTTGGTACACTTACACTTTGCCATTCATTACACATTAGGGGTTGATTCATAAATTATGGGCTTCACTAACTCAAATTAGGCTGGTGATGTGGATGATTGGAATTCCACTTTGAGTTGGTCTATGTTCTTAGTCAAGGTCTAATTTTTGTTTTTTAAGAAATAATTAACTATTACATTATTAACTACAAAGACATAGTATTAAAGTGTTGTTTTATCTATCTAGAAGGTTTTATTAATTCATAAGTTAATGACATAGTTTGTATTTCCATCAACATGGTAGAATACTATTTTGTGTGACAAAAAAAGTGCCATTAATATTTCATGCAACCTAGAAGATCATCAATGTACCAAACACATTAATATTCACATGAACTTAAATTTAGAAACTCATTCATGATGGTGTTTGTGTCTTAGAGTATGTGTCTATAGAGGAGTAGGTTATTGACATCTTCACTAAAACTTTAATATTGCCTCATTATCTTTAATTGTGATCAATGATTAGGGTGAAATAAGTTATTATTTGAGTGGAATAGTCATTAGTCCTTCCTTATTTCATAGTTCAGATTTTTATCTCTAGTTTAAGGAGTTTTGTTCTGTGTTTTCTCATTTTTCTCTACTTTATGAGAGATGGGATTTTTTACATGGGTACCTAATTAATCCTATTATACCCAACATACCCCAATTAATTTTTATTATAATAGGGACCCAATATATTTTAGATTTGGCATATATCCATATCTTGAAAATCCTCTAAAAAGAAAGGCCTTATGTATTATGGTAAATTTTTTATTTGACAGACATATGAACTTACCTTTTTGTCTTTTTGGATTAACCTACTAATGATTTTTGGGAGTTATGTATATTTCAATTTTAGCTCATCTTGTTGGGAAAAATTCCTTGGTGGAATTACTTAGACCAAAAGGGTATTCAATGATTTTAATAAGAACTTCCATTCATCAAACTTTGTTGACATACTTTCAATCTTCGATAATTTGGTTCGACTAATTCCTCTAACACATTTTAGGTCTTAGATGTTTACATATAATATTTTCAAACTTTATCAATTACTAATTATTTATATCTTGTAGGAAACCATCTAATATCAATCTCTCGAAGTGCATGCCTTAAGGGGTGCACCAAGAAAAGGGTGGGTAGACCATTGGTGCTTTGTAGGATTGTTATCCCTATAGTATCACTTGTTATCTACACACCCATATCATAAAAACATTCCCCTAATATTTTTCTCCTCATTTTCACCATCCTTTAATTTTTTTTTACCTTCATTAGCCTTTACCTAGCCTAAAATCCTTTTTGACAATTTACATTACACTGTTATCCCATCAACTTTATACTCTAATTGATAAAACCCATTTAGGGCCTAGGTCAGCCCTTGGCTGACCTAGATCGAGACATAATTTTTTTTTTCAATAATGATATAAGGTTGATTGGGTTAACCTTGTAATCCTAAACTTTAATAAAGGAATATGGTTAGATATATCTATATAAAAACATCCATTTCCTCATTTATTGAAGAAGATAAAAAGAAGAGATATATATAACACATCTACTTATCCACCATTCTACTTGAGGAACATAGATTAGGGTTTCAAACTTTATTTGGAGATACGAATCTTGGCTTGTGGAGAAGTCTTTTAGATGCATTGATAGGTTGTGTATCCTAGAGATGATTTATATTTGTCATCCTTACATACCATAATAACCTCTTATGAAGCACCTTGGCAAGGGGAGAGATTGAGGCTTACTAAGTTTATCTTCAAAGGTAAGTATTTCTAAATTTATTCCTCCTTTTTAAGAGTAGATAGATATACATTTTCAATTATCTCCCATGCATTAGAATTATGTATACTTTAACATCAATATATGTATTCTATGCATGCTTAATTTTCATGTTTATTACTCCTACTTTGTGCCACAAGATTTGGTGATCACTAGACTAGACTTTACTTTACATGTTATTAGTTTAGTGAATAAGAAAATATAAGACCTAGTTAGGGTTATTACATAGTTTTGATTGACTAGAGGCTTTGTAACCCTCCTTAGTGAAGTTATTGTGGCAAGAGATCCCTTCGTTAGGTGTAGTGGATCCATATTGGTCATGACCTCAAATATCTAGTATTTCAACAAATAAAAGTGTAAGGGATTTATCTTCTCCAAGATAGGATTTATTTATAGATCAGTTGCATTTCCCATTTCATATATTCTAGTGAACTCGATGTGAATCTAACCCTTGTACATTTTATTTCATGCTATGATTTTAATTATTTTATTATATTTTTCCATATTTTTATTACTATATAAAACTAGTCAATATAGTTCTAACTTTCTATGCACAAGTTTAACACACAGTCTCTTGAAAATGATTATGTTATGTCTATGTAGGTCTTCATTAAATAAAAGTTACTAGATTGAATAGGTTGACATAATATTCTTCTTTAGTTATAAATTAGCATACACTATTGAATAGGTCAAATTTTTTTGCTAATTAATTTTGTTAGCATACAGGTCAATAAACATTATCAAATAGGTCAACCTTGTTCCTTATTATTATTTAACATACATGGTTTTATAGAAGTTGGTTGAATTAGTTGACCTAATTTGTAAAATTTGAAAGTAGTAACTAAGGAATTAAAAAATAAAATTTTCAATCTTAATCATATTCAAGCCCATAAAGGTTCCTTTCTTTCTTATCTCTATCATTTTAATATTTATTTTAGTTATATTTTTCACAAGTTAGCAATCTTCAAAACTGTAACCTTATAGCTAACTAGGTTAACCTAGTTCTATAGTTTGTCTTCTATCTAAGAGACATAATCAACCTATCTGACTCTATTCTAAAAGACCTTGATTATATATAAAAACAACCTAGTTTACTCTGTTCTACTTTGTTTGCATACAATGTCACTTGAAATGACTGTGTACTATTATTAATCAAGGAATTGACATATATTTTTTAGTAGTTAATTCACATTTCCTTTTCAGCTATTTGCATGCTTAGAATAAATCATATAGTCTACATAGGTGGTTTTTCAAATTACCATTTTAGTTAAACTAATTTACTCTTTTTCACACACTACCAAATCATAAAACATTTAAAATGCAAATTAACATTTATCTTTCCAAGGCTTACCTACTTGGATTTCATCACCAAGGGGGAGCTAACTTGGTTTTCTAGCCAAGTATAAATATGTGTTTAATGGAATATATTGACAAAGCACCTGACACCCTTATCATTTAAAGATTATGAATTGAGGGTGTAGGACCCAATACCAATCTAGTACCATTACCAACATAGATCCCTTTCAGTCCAAATGTCCTAAAACCAACTCTAAACTACTTTCTTAGTTCTCTATTTCAGCTAACTCTCCTATCACACTAAAATCAAAACTTTATAATAATTTAAATAATACTTAGGGTGACTAATTAGTTATAATTTAATTTTAAATTGATTTCTTTCTCTCTAATCATTGTGTGTTATATTGAAAAAATTACATTGTCTAGCATTGGTGTAAGGTTTTGTCCTTTGTGCCCTAATTAGATTAATCACATTGATCCAATTATTTGTGTGTTTACTTTCATTCTTGAGTCAATTATATTGATTTTTTTTCCATATTTTAGCACACTATCATCCTAGTTGATATAATCTCTTATAGACTTTATTTTACCCTCCTACCGATAATACACAATTGACCTATATGATAATGTCTTCCTATTCACCAATTCAATTCTCTATCTAATAGTACACAGTCAACTTGCATGACTGTGTATCCTTATCAACCTATTTTACCTCCCTATTTTCAATATAGATTCAACCTAAATGAATTTATATTATTCCTTTTTAGTTGGGTTATAGAACATAATTGACCTTAATGACTCTATATCCTATTTGATGACTTTGTATCTACATCGTCTTTATCCTTCTTAACCTTTTTATCTCATCATTAAATTCATTTTTGAGGATAATGTAGAGTTAAACTCAACATATATAATGAGATCTACCAATCCCAATAGGTTTTCCCATAAATAGCTTGTGGTTCCTAATTTAAATGAAAGTAATGTGTATTTGGCCACTTACACTATAAATTATGGGACTCCTCATTCTTCTTCAGTTCGAAACCATCTATTTCCCTTAGAATATTATCTTAAATTAGAGTCTACTTTGAAAAATATTTTCTTCATTAATTAGTTTTCTCAACATCGAGGAAAATACCCTTCCACTATTTATCACCTTATGATAAGTGGTTAAGAAGAAGAACCTCATTTACCTTCCCCTACATTCTCACATAGATTTGGGGCAATACATTATTTGATTCTTAACCTCTTCCTTCTCTTGTGACCCCTTCTCATACTATGACCTCTTCTTCCTTGATTTCCTACACCTCTATGCCAAGTATCTTTACTAACATGGTAGGTTCAACATCTATGGGGCTTTTTCCAAGAACTTCTCTTCTCAATTCCTCCACTAGTGCATTATTTGATACCTATGGTAATAATGCCACTAATTTTTCTTATTATAATCCTTATACTAGTGAATCTTTCACAACACATGCTAATTAGACCATTAGTTTCTCCTTTTCTAAAAATACCTCTCACTCTACTAATAAAATATATGCCACTACTCACAATGGTACCCAAGCCACTAATACCAATACTACTACTTGACATATGGTGAATAACACCACTAAAACCCATTAACGTTTGTTGTAAACTCTTACCCAAATTAATTATTTCCATGCTAATTATGACAACCAAATGATTTAAATGTAGAATCACCTTATTCATCTCCAAAATCACCTTCAATAGGTTCTATGGGGAGCGTAAAGCCAAAATTCCCCCTTAGCCCCCCTTAGGTATTGCCGTGGCAATCTTATCTATCATCCACCTTTTTATAACAAAATAATCAAGCATCTTCAAAATGAACCTCTTACACCTCAAATTACTAACATAGATATAGGATTTATCACCCCTACCATTAGCTATAATTGGTTAACTAATTCTACCTTACACTTAATTTTTTTTGAAAATCTCTACAAAGATTGGGTCAAGTTAAACACTTCTGCCACTACCAATCTCTTATAAAAAATCATATCTAGAGATGATTTAGATTGGTATAACCAAAAAAAATCTCATTCCATCACTAGTTTGGAAGATGTAGTTAATGATATATTACAAGAGTTTCAAACTAGTGACCTCCCTTAAAATACCTTGGCTCAATTTATTAATTGTAAGTAACTTGAGATGGAAACCATACAATATATCATCAAATAGTGGAAGACCTTATATAAAAGGTGTGAATATAACATGGAAAATGATAAATTATTTCATATATTAACCAATGATTTCTATCCTAAGTTGTAATACTAGGTCTAGACTCTCTTTCCATAAACTTTGAAAGAGGCCATTGACCAGGTCAAGTGCCAATATTTCTAAATGCATCAGTTGAGCCATCCCAATGTCATATGGACACTTTTATGCTCATAAAAAATAAAAATAATCATGCTACTAAGGATGGTGTCACTAATTCCTATGATACCATTCATAATATTCAAGCTATTTCTCCTGACCATGTTTTAGAACAATCTTCCCCTCTAAACCACATCCTTAAACCTCACTTTTTTCCAATAAGAAACATCAATGTTCATAAGCCTTTATCCTTATAAAAACTCTAAAATCATCTACCAAGGCTTCTTTCTCAAGAACTTGACCCCACTCATGCTATGAAATCATGGTATGATTACCATTAATACAATTGGTTTCATTATATCTAGGGTCACTCTCATGAGACTTATATGCAATTGCATAACTTAGCTATGGATTTACTCCTTGTTCATAATTTTGATAAAAAAAAACTATGACATTTCATTCAAATATCAAAAAACACAAAGTAAAAATAAAGATTTAAACTAGGCTAATGTTTAGCTATACATTTAAAAAGACCCTCTTCTAAATCACCAAGACTATAATGATAAGCCTACCGCTTCCACCAATAACATTGATAATATTATAGACCCAACTCTCAAAGAGAATGTAGTCAACATGACTAATATGTGAAGGATAGTTTCCTTCATTGATTCTCATCTTACCCACACACACTAATCATATCAAACTTTCTGTGTTATCTAAGATTCTTCCCCAAATCACCTAACATAGTTGGAGAAAGAGGACCTTATTTATTTAGATAAATAAATTCCAACATCTCCATTGGATAATACCTCTTATACCATTTTTACAATTTCTCCAATCTCTTTTCCCATTACCAATGATATTCAACCTTCTAACATAACTTATTAAAATCTATCAAAAACTAAACTTACATCAACTACCTCATCGTCTCATGATACTCAACCAACTTGTCCCCATATCAAACCTCCCACATCCTATCAACACAAATTACATGCACTTTTATTCCTCCTTCCGAGGAACTCTTCCAATATTATGCACCTCTATCTTATAGTCCCCTCATGGGTTATTATGAATGCGATACTATCATGGATTTTACTAATATCCAATATCAAATTACATTCCTCAAACTCATGTAGACTTCTTCACATCATCATATTATCCCTACACAAATCCTATTCAAAATGAACATCCATTATCTTCCCCTAGTAGGATGTGAAGCTACCTTATTTAGGTCAAAAGATAACATATTAAAATAATGTGAAGATATGTCTATACATTTTGAAAAAACAATGAGAACTTCTCTCTCTTATATTCCCCATTGGTTCTATGATTATAGATGTGATTCTAATTTATATAGATGATCCTTCCCTATTTATAATCACTTAAATCAGTGGCATAAAAGTCAACCATGCCTTGATTGATGAGGGTTTATGCATTTGTGTTTCCTCCCTTGACTTCATTAAAACCTTTAGATACTTTGAATGTAATTTTGAGTCTAGACACAACATGTGTCAAGGATATGACCGAAGTCAAATACCTCCCTTATGTTGTGTGTTGTTCTCTATCACTGTCCCACCTATCACTATTTGAGTGAAGGGTATGATATTCAATTTTCCTCTATCTTATAATATCTTGGTTTGAAGGCCATGGACTCATCACATGAGAGATGTCACCTCTTTTGCCTAATAATGTGTCAAATTACCTCATAATGGTGTAATCTATAGCATTCAAAGTGATACTAACCCTTAGAATTTTAAACAATTCCAAGATCATGATGTATTCAAAATTCTAACCCTTAAACCCTTGTCAATTTTTCCATTATGAGAATCTCAACACTTTAATTTCCCTATCAACTCTATGTGAGGTTACCATGGTCACCATAAACTCATCAAGAATATACCACCTAACCTCTTAGATTTAGATTACGATGACCCTGATGAGATCAACCTCAAGATAAATTTTTTTGATATCTCTCCTCATCTCATTTCCCATCTTCCACTTTATCTAAAGTCACGTTCTTGTAAACCATATAATGATGATATTCCCATAATCTTAACTAAGATTCATAACTCTATTCATAATACAACCTCTTATGATAAGGTCATCCCTAATTTCATGATTGATATTCTTACACCTAACTATGATGTTGGTTATACCTTATATGACCCATTTATAGGAGGTCTTGCTCAAACTTGAGAAGCTAAGATCCTTCATTATTTTTAATCTTTGTTTTAGTCTTTCCATTTATCTTATCACATTCAATATTATATAATTACTACTTTTAGATTTATTCCTCTTTTTTTTAGGGTAGAGGTGGTGCACATACCTCTATATTCTAAATATCCTCTTAGGAGCATGCTTATAGATCATGTTATGACTAGTCCCTATCACTTTTTTAGATACCAGGATCCCTATAGCCAACTTTCCCATAATATTATTGATATTATCCTTCAACCCTCTATGCATCTTACTCCTTCCTCATTTGATCCTAGTATATATTCTATTCCCATTCCCACTTTAGTTCAGTCTTCCTATTTTTGATCTTGTTTCTCCTTCAATCGAGCCTCATCTAGTCTCTCCACCAACCCTACCTCCCCTTATTGATGACCTTCTTCCTTTAATGTAACTTACTACTTTACCTACCCAATGGGTTGATTAGTCATACTATGACATTTATAGATTCACCAATCATTAGATTAGAGATAGTAAATTATACCAACTTTCCCCAACTTCTACTTCTACTCATTCTATTAGTACACCCATAAAGTCTACTAATAAGCATATTTGTTTCTTCCACAACACAGATAATCATTCCTCCACTAATTATATTAAGTTTTGATAATATATGGACACCTTGAATTCTATTCTTCTTTATCCTAAATATAAGGCTATACCTTTCCTAGAAGTATTACCTAAATATATTCCCAAATATGGGGAGGTCTATCATCTATGGTACTAATGTGGTACCCATCACACAAAATGTTGCCACATCCTCCAATAACAATTATAAGATCACCTTTTGACAATTCCTATGCATGTTATCTCTCCTCCCATAGGTTACCCATGTAATAAGGCTCCCCCTTCTTCCCTTATTGTTCCCCCACCTATGGCCACTTGTTCCCCTATGGTTCCTCCACCTATAGATCCTCCTTCACTTATGGCCCCTTCTCCACTAATGACTCCTTCATGTCCCATAGATTCCACTCCTATTCCTTCTCTTAATTATCCCATGATTGATGGTCATCATGATCATGATCCTTCAAGGATGCCTACATTTTTTATTGAATATATTTGATGAGAGGTATTTTCCTAGTTTTATCTAAAGATAAATGAGACCCTAGTTATAGTTAGAGTCCAACTTCACATAGATTTATTAAATGTTATGTATAACTTTAAAAAAAAAATTACCACTATATTTAAACATAACATGGTTTTCCATCACTTATTTCTTCATTTTAGATTGGGTGTATGCTCTATGTTTATATTTATCTATTTTATATCATTTGACACTGTGTTAAATTATTATCTATCTTATATGGCTATATTCTTTTATCTCACATTATATGTTATCTATGGTGTCATTTTATTTCCTTATGATATCTTATGGTTTTTCTCATCATTACATGCTTTTTCATTCTTTTATTTCTATGTATGTCTTATTATTTTCTTATGATTGTTTGCTACCTTATCTCTATAACACAAATAATCATTATTGTGATCTAGTTATATAAACCTTGTTCCCCATAATATTATTTATTACATAATGATTAGTTAGAAAAAAAATTATCTCATTATAATCTCATTTTACCAATCCCTCTAGTATCTCCCTTTATTCCACTTTTTTTTTTCATAAACTTATCATACACATGGTTGAAACTTGAGATAACATGTCGGTTCATAGGTAAGCTTAAGTGTTCTATTTAGTCATGTATTTAGATAATTATCTTGCTTTCACAAAAGTTTCAATATCACTCTCATTATTGGTCATTTCAAGTCTGTATAGAGGAAGAATATTAAAATACATAAAAATTTAAAAACCAAATAATTTGAACAAAATTTAATGATACAAAAGGCAACATTAAAAATTCCAAAAATAAAATCACACCAAAATATGTGATTAAAAGCACATCTCCTATTTCCAATCAAAGATCAAACTCCATAGTTGGCCTCATAATAGAGCCAAAGTCCATTGGGGTATGGTAGACTAGTCGAGTGGAATATTAGAATTTAACAAATTGTATGGTGCTACCTACTTTCTCATGTAAGTACCTAATCTTCATAGTAGACTGACAGATCTGTAAGAGGTCTTAAGTAATGGGGAACAAATTTTTGGAAGATAGGTCCATTTTAATTTTTATTGTTCAAACAACCAACATGAGTCAATAATTATAGTACTTTGTGCTTACTATGAATGGGTATCCTTTATATATCAATGGTTACTAGTCACTTATTATCTTTATATGTATTTAGTGTGCCTCATGTTTCCTAAGGTACTATCATAGATGCCTAAATTATGATTTTTACATTCCCTCTTTCATTTCACACAATCTTAATATTTCCCCTTGAGAAATATTGTTTTGTTCATTGATCACTCCCCCTAAGGATTCCCTTAGTGAGTTGTAGTCTAAGACCTTGGATAGGACCATGCTTTCCTCGCAAATTATTAAATTACCATTCCAAATATCCACTTTAACATATTTTTCCCATTTTTTACACCTCATTGATCTTTCCTTTATGAGTTAAAGTGTAAGAACATGGATAAGACCTGACCTTCCTCATAAAATTTTCCAATACCCAAGTCATAATGAAATTACATGTGTCAAATTTGAGATAAGTCATGATTTATCATAAGTTACACATAATTGACATGATTTCCATCTTCATATAGCATTTTTATGCTCACTTCATTGATATTTCATTTTTATCTTCTTATTTTTTGATTGCATGTAAAAATACAACCATTTTGCTTAAGTTTCTCATACTTCCTAGCTTGAATTAGTGTGATCAATTTAAGTTCATTTTTCCAATTTTTTTTTCTCTTTTATGCTTCCCAACATGATTTAGTGTGATTGATTGACTTAATTTTTTTATTTTTATACCATTTGGTTTTATTATACCTTCTAATTTATTACATTATTTTCATACTTCCCAATGTGATATAGTGTGATTTTACTTATTTTAATTTTTTTCACATATTTTTCATGGTTTAAAAACATTTTTTTATCCTTTTTACCATCTTTGGTTTATTATAATTACTCATATTTTTCTATTACAAATTTCCCATTGTGATATAGTGTGTAGTACATTTTTTTTAATTAATTATAATTTTCCAAGTCATTTTTGCCTTTTTATTATTAACCATGCGTGTGTATCACCCAATGCTAGAAAATAAAACACTCCACATATATTTCATATAACATATACAACAAAATAAAAATACATGTGGTAAAAATATATATATATATATATATATATATATATCATGTGTTTTTTATAAGGTATAAAATACATAACTCGAACTCTATGGTTGGGTTCCATCATGCCTATACTATGGCCTAGTCACACTACTCATAGATGGTTAGGACTATCCACTCTACATGGTACACTATAATGAGGTAATCCAAGATCTAAATTTGACTATTTTTCCCTATTGGTTGGCCCCCTAGGCCTATACCTATCTAAGTTGGACTATGGTAACCATGTGTGTTACTCTCTCCTAAACTAAGGCCTTCCAAGCCTATGCCTCTCCTACTCCCACCCTACCAATGGTTAAAATTTATCCCCACATGTTTACAACTACCACAATGCCCCTCACTAGTCTAAACTAGCCTACCTAGGTTGGGGTAAATGGTACCATAAGATCATCCAATGTTGTAGGGTTGTATGGTGCTAGAACCCCATCTAAAATATCATGGTGCACAACCATAACCAAGGATTCCCATATGACCTTCTCTATAATAGGATATACAAAACCAAAATAAGATAGATATTAGATCACATATATATTTCAAATATAGCTATCTACTATAATCACATGCAACTAGTATTTTATATCAAAGATTAAAATTATAACATTTCTCACTAGTCTTGATGTTATCAACCACTATCTCTCTATATACTCACCCCCAAAGCACCTCCTTTAAATATATCCTCCACACTATTGTAAATATAAGATTAACCACTCATGTACACCATGACCCTCTCCTAATAGGTGCATCTTATCAACCAACTCTATCCTAAACTAGCCATTGGGTCATCTTGTGTTGTTACCCTCATCTGTGACCATTCTTACTGACAGTGCCTCTATATATGGTGTGGTCAAGGTATTCACTACTAATACTTTTGTGATTCATAATATGGTTAATATTTTACCTTTACATTCAAATCCATGTCCTCTCCTCCTTCAGCCACCTATTATTTTTCTCAACTAATCCATGATCTCACAAATTGTGGCCTAATCTTAGGTTTCTCAACCAATAATCCTCCTCTTCATCTCCCCCTTGAATATATATCATGTAATTACCAAAACATAGGCACTAATATAGGTTTAATTGTGTTAAATAGTCTGAAATTCCATGAGAAACATGTCATTATATGTTGCTTTACCCACTAGGTATAGTAGCCTACGATATGCACCCAAGTCATCTATATTTACACAGTCGACTAACTAGGTCAAACAGTAGAAATATGTGTGTAAGGATGCCACATGATCTCCCCTCATGTGATCACCTAAAAATATGACACATGGGTCATGACCCATACTACTTGGTCCTACCACCATCTAATCACCTGAGGTAACCTATCATACACTACATAAGACAACCCAGTTAGTTGAAAGATAAGAAACCTATTGTATATCCGAGAACTTAACAAAATTGCCAACCCCATGGTATTAAACCATATGTATCACATAACATACATATAATTCATGATATTTACCTATATTTTATACCTAAATTCATATATTTCTCCCTAATCTAAAATGGATTGACATAAGGCTATCACATATAATGATACCTTGCCATCTAACTTATGACACAACACTCATACTATAACAAGTTTGATAATGGTATTTTAGATGTAAAAAATATGTGTGATATACACATAAAATAAACTAACCAAAAAAATTGTGTATATCTTATCTGATCATAATGCCACTTGCCTAGTGCTCATCTCTCCTCAAGATCATCTAGTGTCCCTCTTATCATTAGTCTAAGTAAAATATGGACATCCTCTAGTGTGATACCCACCTCTATGGTATCCCCATATACCACCCATAAAAACATATTTTTAAACCATTCCCATGATCCAAGTAACATGAAAATGAGATCAAAACTTAGTGGTATGTGCCTCATCTCCATAATACCTCTAAAGCCCAATGCAACTAACCATGCTCTATTCATGTCTATCAATTGCTTTAGTAGATCTATTATCCATGATTCATCTATCAATAACCAATACCTATTATTTCTCTAAAAAATATCAAACAACAAATGATGTATTTAACCTCCATGTCATAAATAAATCGAAACACATTCTTAAAATTTCATAAAACTCAGCTGGTTTGATTTAGTTTTTCCATTTTCTGCAAAATTAGCCTATTGAATACTAAATTAGCCCTATAATTTCTTTGGGATAATAAATTATCCCTATAAAATTCCTATTTAATCAACATATCCAATAATATATTGACATCCTTCTTGCCTTGTGATACTATTTTGGCTTTGTTCTACATAGTTAGCCTATTTTAGAAATACATCAGCCATTTTAAATAGACTATATTGACCTTGCTATGCATATTCACCCTTGTATCACTTAGAAACTAAGTCAACCCACTAATACATAGTCAACCCCCTCTTATCCAACTAAATCAACCCACTTCTATTTAGTCAACCTTATCACTCTCTTTCATCTTCTGGACTAACTCGACTAGGTTAACTTTGTTTGTCCATAATAACAACGTTTTGACCATTTACCATAAATGCTTTGGGCATTTATTGGTTCAACTTATTCCTACCCAATACCCAATTTTAACCCTATTATACCTAAAATTTTTATAACTTACCAATCACTTTTCTATATTTAGCTTAATTTTACATCAAAATATTAAAAAAATTATTTTCTAATTGCTTACCTATGTTGTACTTACTATGATATCTATACATCCTCCCTGTCATAGCTATTGTCTCTTCACAATGATGTATCTATAGTCTCCAACTTGATCTCTCATATCTCTATTTTCTCATAGTTTTAAAAATAAAAAATAAAATATTTTTCACCTTATTTAATTTACTATTCAAAAATTCTTTACTATTCAAATATTTATCACTAAATTCTATATTTTGATCATATAGTTGTTTATACTATCTATTTTTTCAAATAATAAAATGTTATATAATCCTAACATCATAGAGAATATTTTCACCTATTATATGTCTATTTCACAAAAAAATTGGTCTTTTGCTCTATTTTATGCTAATTTATACAGGTTTACCTAATGTTCTTACATTGGACACCTTCACCATTTATTGCATATCCCTCTTTATATACAATACTAAGGTAAGTAAAGGTCTATTTTTTTCATTTTTATCCTTTAATTTTATATTATTTTCTCTTTATTAAAATTTATTTAGCTTCAACATTATGTGTTGCTATGTTCTTTTCCCAAAGCACCATCCTGTGTTGCACTTACATGACACACAATGAGCTTTGAGTGAGGCATATGTATAAACATAATATTTTTAAAATTTATCAATTAATAATTATTTTTATCTTGTATTAACCCATTAAATCTAAATATCTTTAAGTGCATGCCTTAATGGTTGCACTATAAAAGGGGTAGGTAGACCATTGGTGCTTCACAAGATTGTTGTCTCAATACTACCACTTGTTATCTACACACCCATCTCCTAAAAACATTCCCCTAAGATTTGAATCCAATTTTTCACCATACTATAGTAATGTTTTACCTTCATTATCCCTTAATTAGCCTAAAATCATTTTTTATGGTTTATGTTACACTATCAATCCCATCAACCTTTTACTCTAATTGATAAAAATTATTTAGGGTCTAGGTCAGCCCCTAGATAACCTAGACTAAGACGTAATTTTTTTTTCAATAATGATACAAGGTCAATTGGGTTGACCTTTTCAGGATAAAATTTTATAATGGACTAAGGTTATATATATATATATATATATATATATATATATATATATATATATATATATATAAACACATCTATTTAATCACTTATTAAAGAAGATAAGAAGAAGAGACATATATTTCACATTTGCTTATCCAGCATGCTACTTGAGGATCATATCATAGGGTTTCATACTTTCTTTAGAGATATAAATATTGTATTATGGAGAAGTATTTTGGATGCATTGATAGGTTGTGTATCCTAGAGCTTATTTAACCTTATCATCCTTACATACCACAACAACCTCTTGTGAAGTACCTTGGCCAAGGGAAATATTGAGGCTTGGTGGGTTCATCTTCAAAAGTAATTATTCATAACTTTGTTCCCACTTGATAAGAGTAAATAGATATGCATTTTTAATTATTTTCCATTCATTAGGATTTTGTATATATTTATGTAAGTATATATCTTCTATGCATGTTTACTTTTTATGTTTATTACCCACACTTTGTGCCATAATATTTGGTGAAAACTAGATTATACTTTTATTTACATGTTTTTAGTTTAGTGAATATGAAAACATAGGACCTTTACATAGTTTTAATTTAATAGAGGCTTTATAACCCTCCCTAGTGAATTTATTATAGTAAAATATCCCTTGGTTAGGTCTAACAGATCCATCTTGTTCATGACCCCAAATATCTAGTGTATCAACAATCAGAAGTATAAGTAGGATTTATATTCTCTAAGCTAGGATTTATTCATAGATCATTTGCATTTCCCATTGAATACATTTGACACTTCACAATTTTATTTAACACATGGGAATTTACTCTTCAACATTTTCCTTCAGAAGATTTATTTAGAATATCTATTTGTTATTTTGATGCACAAGATCCATGAAGCTTTACTCATTGTGTATCAAAACACTTTATTATTTACTCTTTGGCCACTATTCCTCAAGAATAATGCTTCCAAAGCTTTACACTTTAGTTTATTTGGGCCTTTAAATAATTTTTTGGCTAGAACCTTTGGCAAAATCACTCAACATAAAATGGGTTTTCAGTAAAATTGTTTGGTGATTTCATTTATAAAATTCCTATAACACAGTTTGGTATTTAATGATTTTGTTTGGTAAAAAATATCGACACATCAAGGTCTTTGTAAAATTCATTTAGGCCTTTCTTCTTACTCATTTAGGTCTTTAGAAAAAAGTATTCAAAACTTTTGTTCGAGATACTCATCTTCCTTGCAAACATTATTTTATCCTAATTCCCATCTTCTAACTACTAAAAGCCTCATTTATTGGTAAACCAAAGCCAAATAAGTGATAAAATTACACTTTTAAATTGATAATGATGTGGAAATATTACTAACATCAATAGTGCCTACATGGCATACCTATCAAATGAAGTGTCAAAGTTTGAATTGAACAAAAAAAATCAAAGTTATAGACATTGCAAATTAATGGTGCATGAACTTGAAATCAATATAAAAGTTATATAAAATTAGTTCAAATGATGATATGTTGATTCAATCTCAATATGACTCATGAACTCAATTAATCTCCTATAATCAAGCCCTAGCCACTAGTGTTTCAAATTTAACAACATATGAATGAGAGTTGAGAAATTGAATTAAAAACTAGACCAATATCATCTCAATTGTGTAATAATAAAATACTCATAAATATAATTCCAATTAACTCTCCTACCTTTAATATTTTCCATAAAATATTCCATTAAGTACATGGATACAATATTCCACAATATTTAACAAAAATTATACCAACTACTCAATGATGTGGGAGACTATACACCAAGTTGATGCACATATGTATGAGGAAAGTTTAAATTTGGATTAATTAAAATTGGCCACATACCTCCTACTAATCAAGCGTCAAGGGTTACACTTTGCATAAATGAAGCTAGAAGTCATTCCTTGTATCAACCTCCTATGATATTTATTCTTCACTGTGAAGATACATGTAGGATCCACTAGTAGAATTTGGAAAATAAAGGACTATGTGACTAAAAATTTTAGTCATGACAAACAAAAATGACTAAATTGTACCATTTTGTTTCAACACAACTATAAATGACTAATTAAATGACTAATTTAATCATCAGGTAAAAAGCACAACTAAATAATTAGTAACACAAATAAAAATTAGACAATATGATATTAAAGTGGGTAATTAAAAAAAATATTTGGAAAATTATTGGTGGGAGGGTTGTATTGAGTATGGGGTCAATAGAAAATTAGGAAATTGTTGGTGGGAGTGGAGAGTACAATAGAGTGTAAATTTTGGTAGAGGTAATTTGATGGGGGATTGGGGAGTACAATTGGCATTATTTATGCAATGTACCTCTACAAATAAGAGGGTTTGTTAATTATTAATGGATATAGAACAAAAAAGAGAGGGTTTGTGTGTCAATTTGATGGCATGAGGCATTTTTGATTTTATCATATAAGTATAACAACTAATTGTATGGGTGATAAAGCTTGTTTGGAGAGGACTTGGATACTTCTAAAAAGGTAGGCAAGGAATTCAAAGTTTACTACAATGAATTTAAATTTGATGAGGCCCTCTATAGTAAATTTAAATTAGGGGACACCATCTGTAATGAATTTAGAGGTAATTCAAAACCCTCATTACATTAAACATAAAATCTATAGCTTTCTGATTGGAAACTATATCTAGTTAGGAGAACAAAATTGATGTATTATAAAAGATGAGTTACATAAATACGAGGGTATCTTGTCATAAGATATTTAATACCATGTAACAATTTGGATTTTTTGAGATTGTGAAATAATTGGATGCTTTTCTTCATTGTATAATAAATATAATGTAGTGACGATAGTTGTCTATTTATGTTCCATGTTATCATGCATGGGTATGGTATTAATTTATAATTTTATAACCAATTCACCAACCTAATCCATGAGGCTCCTTTTCACTAAGTATTCATGGCATGGGTAGTTTATGCACATCATAATTAGTTTTTTATTGGTTGGTGTAACTTATTGTAGTTACATAGAAAACTGAGTACTAAAATCGTACAAGCAATTTTAATTTTATAAGACTATTTTTTCATTAGCTTCCTCCATGAATTTTGGAGCATAAGGGAATTGAACTTATAACATGAATCCAAATTTAAATTCCTTTGATGCATTAAAACATAGTCTCATATCCCTATTATAGACCTCAATGCTTGGGTAACATTATATGCAATCCTAATCTATTAATTGCATGGAATCCTAGAAGATGGTCTCATATGGTATAGTTGAAAGTAATGTTAGCTCATCAAAAAAATGTGGTCACCAATATATTTTAATTAATACTATATGTCCACACATTGGAGTATATCAATTTTTATAACAAGCCATCTTATCTCAACATGTTAATAATTTATGCTAGTAAGTAATGCTCAAAGTTACAACAAAGAATTCATTACCGTATTTATTAGTGTTTGTGTATTCATTAACATTAAAAATATTTTCATATTTTTAAATTCTTATGGTTAATCAATAGAACAAGATAATTTTTTTTTCCATTGCTAAAGAGTTTCTTTATTTATCATCTAGATAAGGAAGGCCCTCAGTAGAACATGGATAAAAATAACATTTGTTTATTTTTAGTCATCATGGTCTTTTTTTATGCACATTGTAGATAACATGTAAATTGAACATAAGTCTACATGATCAACAATATTTTTAGAATTAAAAAATGATCTTATAAATGAAAACAAATAGTATACAAACACCCCAAATTTTCCTTATCTTTATGTATTATAATTTGACCATTATTTTATTCTTTCAACTATAATAGATATTTTTTATATTAGAAATATAAATGGTGAGGTACTAGTAATAGATAATTTATAGAATATAATTTTAATCTCTACATCTTGCACATCTGTAAAAAAATGAGGGTAGAGTAGTTGCTATGCTTCCTACTAATTAGCCATTGATAGATGAGAAACCCACAAGTAAAAAAAGCACAAAATTGACCACAAAGATTTATGTAAAGGAAAAACATCTAATTTTTTAGAGTAATGCCCAATTGTATTTCTTGAATTTGAATTGTCGCAGAGTGCTCTATAGACTCTAGAGTGATCTAATTTTAATTCTTTAGACTGATATGTATCCTAATTCTATGAAGTGCTCTGAATTCTAGGTAACTGTTTAAGAGTACTTAACAGAATGAGTTTACATGTTTTAGATCCTCAGTAAGTTGAGTTTTTTAGATTTCTATTTTTTTCTTGAAATAGGAAACTAAATTAATACTAGAATGCAAAAAATTGTAGATGAATCAATGTCAAAGGTTGACTATGGATCAATACTATACATATGATGAGAGAGTAGCCGATGAGAGGGACATATAAAAATATCCATGTGTATGCAATGACTATCTCGATGGAAAGGTGAAAAAAATAAATGTGACATGGACAAATGAGAGTGTAGATTAGTTATTGGCATTATTAAGTTCATTCTACCACCTGACTCCACATTTCCAGCAAAATTAAGTCAATGTAAAAATAAAATCACTAAGATAGGCTTGCATCCACACATGTGTGAGTGGTTGTGTATTATTTCACAATAATCTTGCAAGTGAGACTGAATCTCTAAAATGTAATGAAGTGAGGTATAGATAAGGGTTGAAATTAGTTGTGGTTCCTAGAAAGGCTCTTCACCACTTTATGATAATCCCATGATTACTTTGAATGTATAGGTGTAGAGACATTACTAAACTTATGCAATGGCATGCCCAAAATAAGAGCATCAATGGAAAATAATGACATGTGCCTGATTCTAAGATGTGGATGGAATTTTATAATAGATGGCCTAATTTTTCTCAATATCCTTGTAATATAAGGTTGGGTTTGGATCTAGATGGGGTGAACCTATTCTCATATCAAAGTATTAAATGGTCAACTTGGCTAGTGTTTTTAATAATTATAACTTGCCTTTATGGTTAGAAACTATATGATTTTTATTAATGCTATCATTGATTATATCAAGAAAGAAAAGTGTGACTTCAGATATGATTGATGCTTATCTAGAGCCATTATATGATGAGATAATGGAATTATGGAAAGGAATTAAATTAATTAAATCTTTAAGGGATGGTCATTTAATCAAATTTACTTTAAGAGCTTCCTTAATGTTTATGATTCATGATCTTCCTACATATGGCACATTGTCTAGTCTCAATGTTCATGGATACCATGGATGTCTTTCTTGTAACTATAAGTATTTTGTGAGGCACTCAAGAATTTTGTGTAAATGTATATATTTTGGACATCGTGCTTACCTTAAAATGGATCATTTATATCAATGATAAAAAACATGTTTCAATGGTCAAGAAGAGAATCATGAAGCACCATTACTAGTAACGGGGGGTTACATTGTTGAGAATGGAAAAAAAATAATGTTATTTATATTTGAAAATTATGGGATTGTTGGTAGTAGACATGATCCATGTCATTAAATTAGTGTAAAATGGTTGTGAATATTCTATAAGTTTCCATACTTTAGGGATATAGCCATTAGGCATACTATTGACTTTATGCACACTGACAAAAATATAACCTATGCTATTATAAAAACTCTTTTTGGTGATTTTGATACTATTTCATCATGTGAATACTTTTTAAAACTAAAGATTCATCAAAATATTTGGGTTGAGAAATATGATGATGAAAAATATAGAAAACCTAGTGTTCCTTATGTCTAGACAAAGGAACACCATGCACAATTCTTACAATTGATGTCACAAAATCGCTTTCCCATTGGATATATAAGTATTAGTATTAGAAGCCAAACTGACATTAATATCTTAAGAGGCCTCAAGACCCATGACTATCATGTCAAAATCAAGAATATTTTACCTATTTTGGTAAATATATCAAGTTTGGAAAAGGGGCCAAGATTGGAAATTATAAGGTTGGGCCTAATATTAAAGATAATGAGTTTGCATGTATTATATCCTTTGAAATTTGATATTTTGAGGGAGGAGGTTGTTGAATTCCTTTGTCTATTGGAATGGGAATTTCCATCAACAATATTTAAAATTTATATGCATCTTTTGATACATCTAGAATATGAACTAGATCATTGTGCCTCAATAAGAATGAGATGGATGTATCCTATAGAATGATATATGAAGGTTTTGAAAAAAATTGTTTGTACTAGGGCAAAACCAGAAGGTAACATGTCTGAGGGATATTCAAATTAAGAGGTCATGGGATTTTGCATAAAATATATGAAGGATTTTTAAAATATCAAATGACATGTATGAGATGATAACAAAGATGAGAGAGTTGTATGTGAATTAATATAAGGAAATGGTTGTTGCTTAAAGCTATCACATCAAGAAAGAAGTAAAATACATGCCTATATTCTTCAAAACACATATTCATTCGATAAGTGTCACAAGTGAAAAAAAGTTACATAATCATTTATTTACTCAATTGCATTTACAAATTTATATTATTAATATTAATATTTGTATGTTAATATTATATGTAGAAAATATGAAGAAGATAATAGAACTTGGATGCAACATCGACCTCAAAAGCGCAGACATCATTATTTGATTAGAGGTGATTCTTTTCCAAAATTTGAAGAATGGATTACTAATGTAGTCAATGATGCAAAAGAAGAAGGTTAAGATATAACAATAGAGGAAAGTGAGATTTCAAAATCTCCACATTTATGGGCTATGCATTTTAGTGGAATGTGGGCATATGGTAGTCATTTAAGAGTGGAAGAAAAAGACAAAGGAAAGACGAATTATGATTCTATTGTTAGTGTTGAATTTTTTCATGAAAATAAGAATAAATTCTATGTTGGATTCATCCAAAAAATTATTCAAGTGGATTTTGGTGAAATAGTCCTATATTATTAAAATGTAAGTGGATTTGACCATCTATAGTAAAATTTGAAGAGTATGGATTTGTACATGCAAATACATGATAATTTCTATAAGAGATGGATGGGAAGTATGTTTCCCCTCTTCAAATGAACCAATAATTTATAATTAATGATGTAATAATCCCAAGATGGTTGTATTCCATTCAAATAAAGTCTCATTAGAAATCAAAATTCATGGAAGTTGTCAATATAATGCCTAATGGACAATGTGTTAATTTACAAGAAACATTTGAATAATTGGATGAAGATGATGATGGAGTGTTTAAATAAGAGATTTTTATTACCAAATGAGATATTGGGAGAGATAATTTATTTAATGTCACAAATGAGGATAAGGAAGAAAATCAAGCAGATGTAGACATGAGTGATCAAGATTCTAATGTTGCTAGCAATGCAAATGATTATGATGACATTTTGTCACCATAACTAGCCTGTCACCTTAACTTGTTAGTTTATCACCTAAAATTTGGTTATATATATATATATGGTATAACTTATTATCTAATTTAATAAAGATCTGAGTAGAGGTGTGCTTATTCACTATTATTTTACTAATACATTTTTGAATGTAATCATCATTATTCTGTTGGTATATTGTATACAAACCCTAAGATGTCCACTACTGATTTGAGGTACATTTAAAGTTAGGTTCAATCATTCCTCTTAGTTTTACTACTTTGGTTGAAATTAATTTTTTTAGTTAGAATATAATTTCTTGTATGTCCTATATGTTTTCTAGATGCTAGACTTTTCTAACTTCTTTATAACTGCTAGATATGAAAAGAAGAAAGAAAGGTCTAAAGGTATCAAATAATGTAACAAGATACCTATGAAAGTAAACAAATATTTAAAATCATCGAAATAAATTATAGTCATTTCTTTGATATTTGGATAACTTTAGTTTGTAAAACATCGTCTAGCCTCCACATGCATTGAACATGCTTGTGTAAAGGAAACAATAATAAACATATGTGATTTAATAATACATATAAATATATTAACATTAGGTGAACAAAATATTTAACCTATAATATTAAACAATTTGTATGAAAAGACAAGAAATCCCTATCATTATCCCTCTTACTGTTATGATCCCCCTAACTTTAGTACTATCATGCTATTCTAGATCATGTTATGTTTTACTAATTCAATTCTCCCCCTTTGACATCAATGGTAAAGGTGATGGTCAATTAACCCCTTAAATTAAATCTCCTTATCAAATTATAATGTGAGAAATTTAAAAGACTAGAACCAGAACAAGAGGTCAATGATAAATTATAAGACCAAAATCCTCCAGGTACAAGGGTTCCATACTTAGGCAATTTTTTTGAAAAATGACAACCCCTATGTTAGAACCTCCAAAATTTGACTAGTTTCATTATCATAAATAGCCTTGAGCATGACTAAAGCCCTGATTCCTATGCTAGAAATTTCTCTACCTGACTAAACCTCCTCATTACAAACAAAGAAACGATCTCTTAGGTCTGACTGACACTAAAAACTAGAAATAAGAGACTATAAAATTAGAAAATTGTTTAATATTTTTAATAAAATGATATCTAAAATACTATATTGATAATATACCCCTATATTCCCACCTAAAATACATAAAAAATCTAATACTATAACACCACAAGGGGTAAATAGTGACACTATAACATGGCAGTCAATAATCACTCAACCACTATAATTAACCCACCATCCCATAGGAGTCTAAAGGGGTGTGCATAGGGTGGAGATATGAGACTATCTAACCCATTGTCCTATAAAAAGAAAAGTGAAGGTGTGAGGTATAATAAGGAGAGGAAAATGCTAACTCTACCATACTACTACACCACAATGGTCTTGATATGATAGAGCAGTACTATGTTATAAGTTACCAAAGAATTTAAGTCATCAATGGTAATGATTACACCTCTAAACATGAACCATTAAATTTCCCAAGATCAAAGTCATGTATTCAAACTTAAAATATGAATAGATTATGAAATATTTTGTAGTAATTGACATTAATAGTGGGGTGACCAAGCTCAATAACAAATATACTTGATATTTGATGCCATTTTTGAAATCATTCACATAGATCAGCATACTAGAGGCAAGTGAGTTCAAGGAGGAAGACTTTGTAAATATTATTTCACTAGGTAATCTCAAATAAACCCTCTTTAGTAAGTGTATAATAATTGAAATTTATCAATTCTACAAGTAGATGCTAAACTAGGAAAGGTACAAATACTTTACAATGAACCCAGTCAATGTTCAAGTGGTTAGTAACTTAAAGTTATTTTTATCCCTAACTGGGTAAAGTACAATATATTCTATTTTACTATTTTTATTTTTTTCTCCTTTCCATTGTCCTTATCTTATTCATCTTTTGGTAGCACATCCAAGTTTCTATGCATGTGAGGGATCTATACAACTGCTATGGAGGATCCTCTTCAATCATTTACTTTATTTCTAAGATAGTTTGATGTGTCCTTAAAAACCAATCACTTATTATCACAGTAATAGTTAGTTATGTGTAGTGGATGTGGGCTCTTGTAGGTGAAAGTCTACAACTGTTATAGGTAACCTATAGGTGAAACCTATAGTTGATATGGGCAACCTATAGTTTTTATGGGAAACCTATAGGTGGAAATCTTGTAGCTTGACAATTGCTATGGGCAATCTATAGGTGAAAGCCTATAGTTTTTATGGTCAACCTGTAGGTGAAACTTATAGGTTGGTAGCTTCTATGAGCTAGAATCCCCTTTTTCTACGAGCTTCTCTATAAGTGCTATGACCAAGTAATATTCTTTCAATTTTATTCTACCCTTCAAATGTATATTAAATAAGGTTACACAAGTATAATCTAATCAAATAAAAATCATCATTAATCCATAATATAACATGTATATATTAATGCACACATATAATCATTAATTCATTCATTCATTTACATGAGTCATGGATAGTTATATGGATTCACATGAGAAAAATATATACAATTGGGTATGGATGAGGTTATAAATAGAACAATTAGTGGCCTCATCACACCCCCTACTTAACATCTTTCTTGTCCTTGAGAAATCCTTCTTTGCATTTTGAATCCACAATATTTATTAAAATCTAAGGGCTCAGTATAGCCCATCCCTTCAAAGATATAAAAACCTTGAGCATCATCTATGCTTTCCCACCTTTTCTTTTCTAACTCTATATTAGTTGGCATATTCCCTTCCCAATGAGAAATTGGGAACTAAAACATGGGTGGATGAAACATCAACCCCAAACAACTTATCCTTCTTTTCCTTAGAATATCAATATACATATATGCTCTATGTATTCCCTCTCTGATGTTCTGAAGGGAATAAGGTTCTTTTTATTTTAGGCTATCTGAAAGCTCTGCCCATATGTGTAAACATGAAACAAAAATTTATTTTCCATCTCCCTCTATGAGGCTTAATTAGTGGTTCTAAACCTCTACATGTTTGTTTTTGACCCATGCTCATGGAGTATCTGCATTAATAAAATCAATCCATTCCTTTATTATATCTTTTACATCAGTAGATTTTCCATAATCATTAGGGTAGTCTCTTTTTCTTTCTCTTGATAGTCCTCAACCTATTTCTTTCTTCTTGTTTCATTGAGGACATATGAGGTAAAGGAATTCAATTAGACATCCCCTAGGTATATATTAGGATTACACTTTGTGTCATGTGGCACAACATACTGATGCATGTAAAAATCACTTAATTGTGCTTCAACATCAAGGTCAGCATACCTTTAGACCTCAAAGAAAGACTTAGAATTACACACTATATAAGATTTATCATTATATATCTAATCATATATGAATCTAAGCCACCTTTATTCTAAATATATAACATATACCCTAGAGGGTGATATGCATTCCATTAACATCTATGTGGTCTCATGCATGTTAGTGATCTTCTCTTTCAAATAAGTGATCCTAGTCTCAACCCTTTCTAGGCTTTCTTTTAATCTTATTTTTTCTTCCTTACTTCAACATATACTATAAACCTTTGTATCAAATACTTATGATAAGTTTCATCGTCACTAAAATTTTCCTCAATAAATCTCAAAAGGTCATCAATTTCTACTGGCCTAGTAGTTGAGAGGTCTACATCAATTACTTCTTTTACTATAGGTACTTTTGTAGTGGTCTTTGCAAAATAAAACCTATTGTGGAATGATATCAAAGGCAAAGCATTATCTATTGTAATTTCTTTTATGGTTAAACTAATGACATCTATAGGTAAGGTCAATGAAGCTATTATAGGTACTTCTAAGGAAGTTGTTGCAGGCTCCTCCAATGTCCTTTCCTTGCTTGACTCTTCTTCCATATATGGATTTAGAAATTTGTCTACTCTCAAAAGTGTTTATGGGTCTCTTTTTCCTTCTAACTCATCTATTTTTTTCCTCAACCTATATATATCTTCCATGGCTTATTTCAAAATTTGGAACTCTTAGTCATGAGGAACTATGTCTTTTTCTACTGCTTATTCCATGGTCCTTTTTTCAAGTAATTCTTTCTCTTTTACAGGATGATATGGAATTCTTATTTCTTCTTTTGTATACCTTATTTATTTGAGTATTTCCATGTCTTGTTCTCCCAATCTAGGTTTCTCAGGTGACTATATTTCCTCTTCCTTTGTAAACCCTTCTTCAATAGATCATTCTTCTATCTCAAACCCATCAGGGGTATTATGAATTCTAGGATCTTTTTTCTTCTCTTCATCATTACTAATGTCTATAGGTGAGGATGTTATGGTTGAACTTTGTAATTTAATTCTTTGAGACCTCCTAAGAGGAGGTCTCCTTCTCTTTGATGCAGAGAGATTCTTCCTTTCAATCTTCTTTTTATTTTTAGGAGGAGCTATTGAAATCTACTTTGCCTATGTAGCTAGTGATATAATAACTTCTTGATAAGGATCAAGTTTTGTGGCATCCCCTTCTTCCTGTGTAACTAGTAATGGAAGATCTTCTTCTCCTTTTGAAAGATCCATGGTTGAAGAATCTACTTCTTATGCTAAAATAGTTGGAACAATAGGAGAAGGAATATCCTACCCAGTTTATTTTGGTGGAATTTCCTCCTCTATATTCTTAGGAGGTAGCACTAATTTTCTTCATCTTCTCTTACCTGTAGTAACTATAGTTAAGACTATAGTAGCTATGATATGACTAGTTGCACTAGTGCCTATAATATCCTCTTGTGCTCTTTGATATAACTATACCTTTGAGGATTCATCCTCATTATTTCCCTCCTCTTGTTGAGGTTCACTAGTCCTTAAGGTTACAAACTATTCCCAGTTAAGGTTAGGTTTAGTATCTCTTATTCCTTGTTTAACCAACAACCAAATTAAAAAATAATGAGATAAGTATTTATGTACCCCTTTTGGTAATCTTTATAAATACTATTTAGGATATTCCACAAGTGTTTTGGGACATTAATAGTCCTACCATGCCTTAAATGCTTCAAAAAATTGAATTAGAGAGTATAGATCAAGGAATACCTACCTTCACATGTTATATATTTGATGATATACAAGGCCACTTATCTCATAGATGGGGGTAGACTCAGTCTCTCCACACCTCCTTTCTTAATCACTAGCCTTTCATTATCTTGGCCATTAGGTTTCTCTTCCTAGTTTTCCCTAGCTCTTGGCAACCCAGTAACCTAGCTTAGTATTTCTTATATAACTTGAAATGTCATGCCAAATACTATAACCTATTCTCCTATAAAATACCCTAAAAATTATCTAGTGAGAGGTTCTAAAAAATGATGTAGTTTCTCAAAATAGGTAGCCCATTCAACCTTGATAAATATGGCCCAGTAGTCTGGGTCTCCTTGCAACTTCCTATGGTCTGAGGGTTCCCTTCTCATTACTAAACCTCCCATTCTTGCTAGTTTATCTTCCTAAAAAAAAATTCAAATAGATATATCTTTAAAATACCCATTTTTACCTTTAATACCTATATCGAAGCAAGTTTAATCAATAATGGTAGTCTTGGTTGTAGGCCATAACAATGTTTTGCTTAGGTCTTTTTGTGAGTGAGCTTTGATCTCAAAGTGGAAAATAATATAATTGATTATTTTCCCCAATTGAATATGGGTGTATATATGTAAAAATCATGGCATTTCAATCCACATGCATAGATTATCATGTGATTGATTTCTCATAGCATTCTTCCCTTCCATGTGAAGTGTCACTTGTCCCCAAGTGACATGGCATGTGTAGTATGTAAAAATATAGGATGGGGTCATAATAAGGGTTTTGAGTGGTGAGTTGGTATAGCTCATAACAGGACTCAATGAATGATGTTTTAATGATTAAATATGGTTTTTAATATAATGCATGCTATATTAAAATAATAAAGTCCTTTTCTATGACTAAAAGATACACCATACCTTTATAAATGTTTGTTGTTAGGGTTGTGGCATAGGAAATCTACATGTGAGAGTTTACCATAATAGAATATTAGCTTGTTGTTTCCTCATGAAATTATTATCTTAGTAGTCATGATTTTGTTTTATTATCACCCTTAGGTAATTATGTGATCATAGTGTCCTATCATTTAACTATGCACTTAGCAACCTGCATGCAATCATGATGACCTACAAAGAACTGGAGCAATGGTCTTATAGTGGTATGTGAGACTATTACCATCCTTCCATAAGGTGGTTACTACATATCTTTATTTTTTTATCCAAGCTAGATCCTTTATAATGATGAAGGAGGGTGGGTGATGGTATTTGTTGATCTTGATCTCCTCTATATGAGACTATTTATGGCTTGTTTCTCTTCTATATTACTCCCAGTATATGAGGATGTTTGTTGATGGATTCTTTGTTTAGTGAAATTTTAATTTGGAAATTAGTTGGTTTATCAAAATTGGGACCTGTGCTCTAGAAAAGATCCCAGATCTCTCTTATTGCTAAAGTGAATTTTTTTCCATGAAGTGACCAAAAGATAAGAATGGTTATTTTGTATCCCTATAGTCATAAATTCTAGTCTACAAAACTCCAAATGGAGATTAGAAGTTCATGCCTTTGTTGTAGCACTTACTTTGTTATTTAGAGGTATGGTCATTCCTTAGCAATGTTTAAAGTTTCTTCTCTAATTTTACTTCACTCCTCCTTTAGCTTGTCTGGTGTCTTCCATAAATTTATCAATATCCCAAAGCTAAAGCCATATCTCATCATTTATGAGGAATTAACATGTAGCTACTAGAGAGGTGTATATAGTTGTTAGGATGTACCTGTAACAACTATAGGTTGAACCCACAACCATTTCAAAGTTATGCCCAAAGGTGAGGAATGTGCTCATAAGAACTATAAAATAGCCCATATAAATTGGAAGAATGACACTTATTTTCCTTGTAGCATCCACATCTTCATGGCACATGATTGCTAACATAGTGACACCTTCTGTATCTAACATCCATTATGTATCAAATATCAGGAAGTTAATTTTTGTTTAATATGTTAGCTACATGGTTTAGAGTTTCCTATCATCATTTTCTATTTTATTATAAATATTTATTGAATATTTATCTATGTGTTATCAAATTTTTTATATCTCAATATAATATGTATTTTTTTTGTTTTTTTATAAATGTATTAATAGATCCAAGAAGGATATAAAGTTAGGGCGTTGGATCTATTTGATGGTGTTGTTATGGGCATTGGGTGGATTCACTCACTATATATTATACATGGAGTCAAATTGAAAGGAATAAGAGATGCAAATGTAAATATTTTAAAGGTTAGAAGTAACATACCCCTTGCTTATGAAGAAAATATAGATGGAGTTGTCCATATAAAAGAGAAAGAAGAAACCTTCACACAGTGGCCACTAAAATATTTTCAAAAAATGACATAGTTGATGTTTATCATATACTAGCTATTAGAAAACTTGGACCACTACTTTATGTAGTAATTTTAATGTTTTGTTCAAGGATCTTTATCATGGTGTATTTGAAAGATTTGTAAACTCTTAGACTTTGACATTTTTGAATATATATATATATATATATATATATATATATACATACATATACATATACATATATATATATATATATACATATATATATATACATATATATATACATATATATATATATATACATATATATATATATATATATATATATATACACATATATATATATATATATACATATATATATATATATATATATACATACATATATATATATATATATATATGAACATCTTATAGTTCATCAAAATTGAATTATATTTTTTATTGTAGATTACTTTTTTGTATCATGATTTTGAATAAATATTTTTACCATTGTTTCAGAGAAAGTAATAAAGTGGCTGATTTTTTGGCCAATGTAGTGATTGATCAGTGTGAGGAGGAAAGGATTGATAATGTTAATAAGAGTTGGGAGGATTTTCGATATTTTGATAAGATTGATTTTTAAATTGAGAAATATCAACATTATATTGCTTTTTTAAAAAGGCAATTTTAATGTTGATAATAAGGTCTGTTTAGTTTTTGAATTTAAAAATATCAATATTAGATTGCTATTTAA
The DNA here is from genome assembly GCA_037957365.1 of Torreya grandis. NCBI lineage: Eukaryota > Viridiplantae > Streptophyta > Pinopsida > Cupressales > Taxaceae > Torreya > Torreya grandis. Next base: position 873,674 of record JARHVA010001165.1, on the reverse strand, counting down.
AAAAACATAAAAATGCAATTTTAATATTGACATTGTCGTATTTTAGTTAAATTGTTTTTTAAAAATAAACTAATTATACCTCTTTATTTTTTAATATAGATCATTTTTATGATTTGAAATCTTTTCCAAAAGATTGTGAATTCATGAGAAAGTGATTAGTTGTCAGGGCAATCATTCTTCAATTTTTCCCAAGTGTGAAGGTTGATGATATATTTTGAAGCTAGTGGAATGATTTTTTGGTGGCACTAAGATGTGGATCATTTATGTTATCTCTTTTCTCACATTTTGGATATTTATTCCCTATGGTGGTTTTGGAGTGGCATTTTGGTAGGATGGTTGATAGGGTTCTTGTTTTGGTGGTGTTCAAGTTTGGGGTGCAGTAGAAATGGACAACCTTTTTTTGGAATCAGTTGATTGGCCATTAGCTTTTTACAAAGTCAAAAGCCCTAAGATGGGTTTTGTTAGAATGGTATCTAAGATGTGTCTATCAAATGTTTTTTGGACTCCTCTTAAAGTGGTGATATATGTTGAGTTGGTGTTGGGCATGGATTTTTTTATCATAGAGTTATCAAGTTAGAGTCAATTATAACTTGGCCTCTTTATTTATTTGTAATCTTTCCCTGGTTATGATGGATAGATCCCAGGTTCAAGTAATGATGAAATTTTTCATATGGTTGGAATACATGTTTGATTTGGTAGAGGATTTGGCATCTTTACCACTTGGGACATTTCCTCTTTTATCATTTTTAGAGAGAGATTATTTGGGGTTTATCCCACTGGAAATGTTTTTAGAGCTTGAGTTTTGATTCCTAGCTTTGGTTGATTTTTCCAAGGATGTGGAAGCAACCTATAGAGTGCAATTGAAGTTGGAAGAAATATAGGGAGTCAATTTTCCTTTTGTTGAAGATCTTCTAAAACCCATTCCTAGCTTGGTAGAATAGAGGGTGATGAGGCATGATAAAGACAGGCTCAATGCAATTAAAATATTGGGTAAAGGAGTAGTGAGAGGATCTTTTAATTCTCCATCCTGGTAGAAAGGCAAGTAAAAGGAGCATGGGGAGGCAATTGGTAAAATATAAAAAAACCTATATTTTTTAATCTTGTGAGTAATTTGTAGGAATCTAGAAAGATAGTAAGATGGTGTCTTTGAACCATTCAAAGGAAAGTGAGAATCTGGTGGCTTTGGGTGTAGTAGCGTGTGGTTTAATTGAGGAGCTAGAGAAGAAGAAAATTTGTACAAATTAGGGGAAGATTATGGAATTAGTAATTCTAGAATATTTGGTTAGTTTGTTGGCTTTTAGTTATTAATTGTCATTAAAGTATTAAGATAGTAATAGAAATATGTATGTATTTAAGGATGCTTTAGTAGTATTTTGTTTTATTAATAGATCGGTCATATGCCTCGACATGGAAGGATGTTGAGTGTGTCAAACTATTTTTTTTTGTTGAATCTTTTTTGTTAAAGGGCTTGAGACCCTTATAATTCCCAAGTATCAAACAAAAAATTATGTTTATTTATGCATTATACAATTTATCATATTCAATAAATTATTCATATCATATAAATAAAAATTTACTATGAAACTAGTAGTAAATATAATGATTATGAAATTAGTAAATAATGTATCAATATACTACTAGCTAATAGAATCAGTGAATAAAAACAATTAAATAAACTACCAAATGATAGCAATTAAAAATTAAAATGACTAAATTTACTACCAATTAATGGAAATCAATCAATTAAAATGACTAAATATACTACTAATTGATGTCAATTAATAATTAAATTGACTAAATATACTACCAATTGATATAAATTAGTGAAGAAATATGACTAAATATATGACCAGTTGATGGTAAAATAATGATTAAAATGACTAAATATACTACCAATAGATGGAAATCAGTTAATAAAAATGACTAAATATACCACCAGTGGTTGGAAATCAATGAATAAAAATGACTAAATATACTACCAATTGACAGAAATTAATAATGACAATGACTAAATAAATGACCATTTAACAATAATCAATGACTAAATTAATGATTAAATATACTACCAAATTGATCAATCAAAACAACCAATAAATGACTAAAAATGGTTTAGTCATAGATTTAGTTTCATTATAAATGACTAGCAATAAAATACTAATGATCACGTGACCAAGAATAGTCATTTATATACAAAGTTTAGTAGTTGTTATAGTCATTTATTGTTGTTTTCCTACTAGTGAGCATTCCTGCATCATGTCGAACATAAAATGGTCATGGTATGCATCTATGGTGATAAATTTTAAAGATACCTCTCCCTTCCTCTTATATATGCCATTTATGATTTACATAGAGTAGTGGTGTGGAAGAAACAAAAAATGATTGGGAAGATAATCAATAGTTGGATGCTCCCTGGAGAAATAATTGATTTGGAAGATAAGTATCCCACACCTATGATTAAATTCAAAATGGTAATTTAAATTAGGGTGACCCTATTGAAAATGTTATTTGGATACCCAATCAAAAAATTCATCCACTTAAAATGGGTTATGTTTCTTGATTTACTAAGGACCTCAAAGTTAACATTTTCACAAGGTGAAGTGATCAGAGCAAGGTTTTGATAACATATATTACACAAGGATAAGAGGCATCTAGGAGGTCATTTCTATATGATGTTTTGCCTACTTGACACATTTTACATTCATAATGGCTCACTCTAGATCCCCCCTCTAAATTATATTAAAAAAATTGATATGTGATTATTATTCTTTCATACACATATATGTGTACACTCGTAACATTATGTACTTCTCTAAGGACATCGGCACTGAGGTATGGATGGCCATCCATGAGTCCCCCTTGACTAATATATAAAAGAACATTGAAAATACATTATTGATTAGGGGAGACTACTGGTTATACCTTGATTACACTATAATCATGGTTATAAGACATAAGGTTATACATATGCACCTCCCCAAGTATATCCTAGACAAGTTAGCAGAGTAAGAAATAGCCTAATAGTTATGGTGGGGTATCAATGAGGACATGATAAAGAGTAATAAATATTATTTTCAAGACTCTCACCTAATGATTTAAATGATGTGATAAACTAATTATAATCACTTCTATGAGGTAGGAAAGTATAAAGATTATTATTCCTTGGATACATTACCACACAAGGACTAGGATTCCCATGGACAAGTACAAAAACATATCAAGGGACTTGGCATCAAATATCAAAATTAGCCCTATGATCATTATTTTTTCTTCAATGCTTAAAATGATGACCAAGTTAGGAAGAGGGAACAATAAGACCTAAAATTTATTTAAGGGTAACCTTCCCTTTCTATAAATGAGGCATGAAATAGACTCCCATTGGCTAAAGGATGGGATACTGCATACTTATAGACTAGCAGACCTTCTTAGCCATCAAGGGATCAATAGAAACCCTCCTAGACACCCACTATGGCACTTAATGAAGTTAAGAAGGAACCAAGGGTACCAAATACCTCACTCGGAAAAAAACAAGATGAGCCCATTTATCTTGATTATTAAAACTATGAGGGACCTACATAAGGTGATGTTCTATCAGTTCCATAGGTTACTATTGTGGTTACCTCAACCACACAAGAGTCTTATTCTAAATATATTAAGATAACCATTTGTCATATAATAAAGCCAAGGGATCAACCCCCTCTATAAAACCCAACCAAGGAAGCACCATCATTGGAGATAACGACACAAGAGGTAGTTGGAGGGAGTCCATTGATGAGGAGGAATAATTACAAAGAATGAAAATCTTGAACTCCAAGACTCAAAGGTCAATGCACCATTGCATAATCAAACATTAGGTGAGCCAACACTCCCTCCAATTCCCATTACCCTTATTATTTCTCATATTTATCTTTCTATTATTAGTTCATTTGATCCTATTTCATTAAATATTGCTATCCCCCTCCTCTTTTGGTCCCCAAGGTGCGGGTTTCTCCTATTCAACCCCTTGTTAAACCAAATCTATTATTTCTAAAGCTATTGGATCTATACTCTACCCTTACAATTCCTACTTCCTTAATTAGTATTCTTATGATTATTTATTTTACATTCATTCTTACTATTCTTATTGTTGTTCCTTACACTACTATTCCACCCCTATATAAACCAATAAAAAGGAAACAAAAAAGGCAAGGGGAATAGTAACAAGTTCCTAACTACATATGTCATTTACATAGTTAAGTTTACTAATTCCTTATCATATCCCATCCTAAGATGCAACTGTGATAACCACTAGGAATGTTAAGAAGAAGAAAAATCTAGTTTACATAGTCCATCCACTACCACAATATGGTGGGGTGGACTAGTCCAAAATAATTTGGCCTTTACTCCCTAATCCCATTATAGATGAAATTCTAAAGAATACATTAGGAGAGATATTGGGTGAGACTCCAACTTTGGATATTAAACCCATAGATCTATCCCAGTTGGTCCTCCCACAGTGGGCATCAAACATGTAGTGGGAGGATTTGAAAAGGACTAATCTAGTAGTTACATAATTACCCACAGTAAGTTTAATATTTGAAAAATATACTATGTGTAAAGAGGATCTTAAAGAGGAATCTAGAAGATGAGACTGGAAGAGTAATAATAGTGGAAGACAGGAAATAAATGTCTATCTATGAGAAAGGATAAAAAATTGGATAAATCCACATATATAGAGGGTTTTAAATCATATGTTGAAACAAAAAAGTATGATTTAGTAGAGATACACAAAGGTACTAAAATGGTGAGGAGAGAAATAGAACAAGAACTGGAACAAATAAGAGAACAAAATCAAACTATCCATGTTCCATTCCAAAAATAGATGAATGTCTAGAGTGATGAATCTATATTGTATAATACTATTGAGGATATTAGTGCAATGAGGGAAGAATTGGTACCCCATATAATAGATATTACCAAATTATTTAATTATTTTAAAATAGATGAAAATAAACTAATATTTATTATTCTTTTTACAACTACAAAAGTATATATAAAATTAAACATAGTGTCATCATTAGAGGCTACCAATGCCCTTAACTTGATGGTGATTCAGACACAATATGCCATGGATTGGATTGATATAGCTAAGGTAGTGATTCCTAAGTACTTAGAACATTAATCTCTCACCTAGTATATTTCAGATGAACTAAAGCTTTTAGAAGCTAAGGATTTTATAGGAAGACTTATCAATAGGGCCAATTTTGACTAGCACTTACAACAAGATTCAAAAAAATTCAAACAAAATATACAAAGGAAGACCTTATAGGAAATATAAGCCAGTCTCAAATTTTCTTGGAAAAAGGTCATTAAAGTCAAGATTTTCAAATCTAACTTCAAGACAATAATGGTTAAACATGTAAGTCTCATAGAGCAGGTAAATAGGGTGCATAGGCCTCTTCTTCTTAACATGGACATAATTAGATACTATTATGACATTGGTTAGAAGCACTATCATGTTTTTGAATCAAAGAATAATGTTATCACTTCAACTCATATTTCAACACAAGCATCCACTTTAATGCTTCCAAAAACCTCACCCTCCATGCAAGCACCTAATCAACCTTGAGTTGAAGGATAATTTTGTGTGTATACATGAAAATAATACTTAATTTTGCACTGTAAATTTAATTACACTTATATCATACATGTAAAGTTACCTAAACTATTTATAAGCATGCACATGTTACATCACCTTACATAGGCCAACTGATTTTTACATAGTTGTAATCAGCTATGAGTATGCAAAACATGTAATTGTGAGGCTAAATTAAAATTGAGGTTCTAACTGCATCATGTAACCATGAGTTCACATACACATAGAGGATGAGGCATCACATCCCCAAGTCTATATATTTATGTAATTTCACATTCTAAAGGGTTAGAATATTTTATCAATATAAGAATAAATCCATTTTAATTATCATGTAATTGTGTTGGTGTTTTCTCCTTTCATTCTTGTGATATTGAGCTTTTGTTTTTCTAGTTAAAATAATATAGTAATTTAAAGTGTAAAAAATATATAGGTAAATTTTGATTGTTTTATCAATGTATTATAATCTTAGATGTGTATAATCTATAAAAATTTATTATATTTCATTTATTAATTAAGTAATTGTCCAAACTATGTTAATAATCTTAATATGTACGAGTGATTTTTTTGGGTATAGTTTTCTAAAGTGTGTCCAACAACTATATTTTATGCCTTCTTGGTCTGATCTATAACCTTAAAATTAAGGGTTTACAAGAGAAAATCTAAAGGGATAAACCTTTAGTTGAGACCATCAAATTTCCTATAACACTCTTCCCCTGAATTTATAATTGTGTTTTTTTGTGAGCATGCAGTAGATGCAATCAATAAGCACTATTTTTGAAAGAACTTTTCCATGAAGAAACCAATATAAGATGTGGTTGTTTGATATCATATAACCTTATTTTCTAGTCTACCCTTACCTCCTTTTTAATTTTATTTGATTGAGATCTACCCACTCTATATTAGATATCAACCATCCATCCCACTCACTTAGGTTTGATTTCTCTACTAAGATTCATTTAATTACAAGTAAACCCAATTGACAACATGCATGCTTTACTTGTTATTCCACCATAAGGTTGTTTAACCCATAAATAAAACTCATGCCCTAGAGTGTATTTTATTCCCATTGAGATCTTAAAATGTTAGAGGTTAGTTCATTTAAATTTTGGATTGTGCACAAGAACCACATCAACAAAGCCTAGTTTTTTGGACCCATTTTATAATATTTATTAACCTCCATAAGTTGTACATAAAGGAGGTTATTGGTGAAACTATTTATAGTGCACATTTAATTTAGTTAAATTAGGTGGTTATCCTTGATATTAAATATAATTATTTGTGCACATGTTTATATAAGTATAAATTTATTGATTCCTCACCTCACTTGTGCTACCACCCTTAGTGGAAGCCACCCTTAGTGGAAGACACCTTAAGTGGAACCAATAAGAAAATGAGGGATAATTCTTTTTTTATATATATACACCCTCTCTTATATGTACACTATAATATACTTTTGTAATTATATTTTTAATTCAATACATATTATTGTATGTATGCATAGTGTTTTTAGCTTAGAGTGAATCATAAGATATGTACTCCTAAGTTCTTTTTTTTTCTTTCAAATTAAGATATACTAAAATAAAAGAGAGATAGAGAAAAACTTGTAATAAACATTAGCTTAAAATAAAATATATAAAATATAAACAAGAAAGAGATATGCATATAAAATTAGAAATATGAAAAAAATATAAAACAAAGGACAAGTATCAAGAGTAATACTTCCTAAAAAATGAATGTTAGTTTTCTCTTTGAAAATGTGTGTATTAGTTTGGAATATATAAGTGCTAGGTTCAAGGATGTATTTGATGAGGTAAAGGCCCCACCAATTTTGGGTTTATTTAACCTCTTTGTCATGGGTGAAATCTAATTTTGACACTAAATCTCTAATTTCAAAATTTCTAACTTTTACATTATTGTTGTGTTTCTTAGTGATGTAAGTTTTGTATTTTTAATTATGCTAGAGAAAACTCATGCATATCTTATCAAGGATATATAAAATTGAATGTGGGAATCATGAATATATTCATTTGGTATGATACCATGAATATATATGTGTAATGAAGCTAACTCCGATTATAATGGTAATAAAAATTTAGAACTATAGACTAGGGAGGATAGAATTTCCCCACTAGTAGTACAAATACTAGTGAGGTAAGCCCAAAGTGTATATTAGAGGTTGAGATTATAATTAGTGTGGGAATATATAATATTATTTTATGATATATTTGTATGGACATTTATAGTTTCTTTATCTTTAATATTTGAATGAGGATGATAAGGATTGGAAAAATTATGGGTAATTTCGAATTTTGAAAAACGTTTATTTATGTCCTTATTTTTTAAATTACCACCTTTATTAGATATTATGTCATGTGGAATTAAAAAATAAAAAAATATTTGTTTGAGGATGAATTTATAAATGGTCATTCCATTAAAATTATCAAGTGGCATAATGTTTACCCACTTGGTAAAGTTCTTTGTGGTAGTGATAATAAAAATATGACCATATTATGATTGATGCATTTTTTTGATGAGATCTAATACCCACATAGATAATGACCAAGGAGATTAAAGTGTTTGAATATTGGTAAAAGAAGATTGATTAGTATTTTCATGTAATTTAAAAGGAACTCAATTATTATAAAATGTTATTGCATCTTTATTAAGTGATGTCCAATTGTAAACCATGTTTATTAATTTACTAGCTATAACATGTCCACTATAATTTCCATTACAAATTACACCATGTGATTAATCAATAAGAGGAAGGACCTAATATTCACTAACACATAAAATCATGGTACTCAATAAATTAAAATAATAAATGATATTGTGATTAAGTAATTTTTTAAAGGATTTCTTTCAAATTTTAGTCTTTTCACACGATCCAACTTCAAAGGGATAAGTCTAATTTTATATAAAGTAGATGATGGTTTCATACTAAGGGATTTGTTGGTTGAAGAAAACCTCAATATGAAAAATAAATTAATCATAAATAGGTACTATATTATATGGATATTTCTACATGTGAATGAGAACACAATCATAATGTAATACATTATACTATTTAAAGAGGGAAGCTAAAGAAGTGAACTAATCAATGATACCATTTTATCCTCTCAAGATTGTCTTGATAGTGAAATATGTAAATTATTTAAAAAGGTTTATAGTGAAGCCATAGTATTATTTAATTTTATCACTTTTACATTGATAAATTTCACTAATCCAACTTAATACAAGGTGAATAAATTAATGAATGTAAGTAAGATATATCAATATTAATGAATGTTTACATACTAATTATAAGTAATTTGTATTCAACCATGTTATTAGTGACATTAAATTATAATTAAAATTAGGGGAATTATATTTTCAAAAGTATTATAAATGACACACCTTTAAATTTATACTTATAATCACTTGAATCTATCAAATTGGAGTGTCCAAGTGTGTTCATGTAAATTAATGGTGAATATACATTACTCATCATGTATGAATATTTTGGATCATTTTGGTTTATTTACTTAAATTTTGTAATCGTAAAGGTATTGGTATAGAGATTAGTTTTTAAATAATTCATTAATGTAATGGCATGATAAACACATTCAAGGAAGAGGATGTATTCATTAGGAAGGGTATCATGAATATGCCATTAGTTAGGAAGAGGTGTAATGACAAGTTGATCTACAATAACTTTCCCCTTGATTAAATTTTGAGTAATGATTTTATGGTCAAATTACATCAAGAGATTCATACACTCTTAAATTATATCACTATAAAAATTACCTTCATTAATAATTGGATAAGGGGATTTTAATGAGTAATGATATATCTAATAGATTTGATGTTTTCGTAGTCCATCAGAGTAAGCAACTAATTTATAGGATTGAAAATATGTGAATTATTTTTGATCAATTAATTTTTGAATCACCATCCATGATTTATCATCAATAAATGTTCATTTCATGATTAATAATCACATATGGTGATTAGAAATTAATCGATCAAAAATCATACGCATAGTTTCAGTCTTAGAAATCAAAAGATCAATGATATACATCATTTGATAAAACATGTAGTGCTGAATATTTTTGGATTAAAAAAATGGAAAGGAAATCATGTTTGATATTAGTTATCAAGTATCATAATAAATCAAATCAAGGATAATATATTAGATGGAATATTTTTTTCCAACTCATCTTGTTACACAAACATTGTCTGAATGAAGATGTAGATAGATAGAGTGGGAGTGTATAATATGAGAGGAAGATGTTTGGATGTATGTAGTAAAGTAGGAGGTTAAATTATAGATATATTAATATTATCAAAGGATATTTATAAAATATCCATTTATCTAAGAGTGGAACCTTTATTGAGTAATAATAAATGAATTCAATAAGCCAATTGAAGAACACATATTTGAACTACCTCAAGCTTCCCAAGGAAAGAATTGTGGATATTATGAACAAATATTATAATAGATGGGAGGTTAGTATTATTTGAGTCTCATAAAGAAAATTAAATGAACACACTAAAATCCTAACACATCTATCCTAGATACTATGGAGAGCTTAGGTAATAAAACTAGATGAAAACAAAACAAAAATATAAAAGAAACAACTCTTTTAAATTCCTTGGGGTCTTTAATGGTTTATTAAATGGCTTGCTTAGCTTGTGCATCAAGAAGTCTTTAATAATGATGCTTGATTAGCTCCTTCTCTCCTCGGCACCTTGTATTTGATTGTTAAGCTTAATATGCTGGCATGGTAACAATACTTGCATGAGTCTTATGGATCAAATACTTCATAATAACTCTAAAATATCTAGGCTTAGAAATGAAGGTATATGGCCTTGTATTTATAGCCTTAGGAATTAACTCTCACCCAAGGTGAGTTAATGTTGAGTTTAGGCTTGGAATGGGTTCCAACTAAACCTAAGTGATTTAAAAATAACTTCAATTGAGTTAATATTTTTCAAGTAATTATGATTTTCAATTACTAATCATGGCTCTCAAATTAGATATTTAAATATATTTTCAAAGGTCTTGACAACTCATAAAGGCAATGATAAAAGGCTTTGATAATTTGATTTTTTAGATTTCCATTTTTAGATATCTATTAATTTTAAATGGATAATTCAAATAGGTATTTAATATTGTTTATCTTGTTAATTTATTTTGATTATCCTTTTAGATTTTTCAAGATTTGAGATTTATTCAACTTCCCTACTTAATAGGTCCATAGGCCAAATTGATAGTTATGATGCCACAAGGTGATTAGGGATGAATCCCTAAGAGGTTATTATTTAATATGATAAAATATCCAAATTAAGGATGTATTAACATGATTATAATATTTTATTAATGATTCATAAGTATATTTGGGATGTTTAGTGATTCCTAAGTTTAATTTACAATAGTTGGTAGGAATTAGTCTGAAGTCCAGTCAAAAATTAGTTGTGGCTAGTTTTAGGTGTCTATAGTTTTCCCCTATTTTGGAAGGAATTGAAATATATAGGCATATTAAAATCTTATCAAAGAGTGAAAAGGTCATATATGCCTAAAAATTAAATGGAAATGGATAAGCTCTAGATGACCCCTCAAGGAAGCATTCAACAAGGATGTTCAGTGATCAGTTCATTGAAAGAGGGAAAATGATGGGACCAAAAGGTAAAAGGGGATGAAAAAGACTAATTTTCCCACATGAAGTTATAATAAATGGCACAATTAACTACCCAAATTTATAATATAAATATGATGATTTTCCCACATGTAATTATAATCATTGGCATAGTGTGATAAAAAAGATAATGATTTGCCCAAAGATGATTATAATCATTAAAAGGGAAAAAATGATTTGACCATAGGTGGTTATAATAATTGGCAAGATAAAAACATGCCCCAGTTGGGTAGATAGAGATAATGGTTTGCCCAAAGGTAGTTATAATCATTATCATGATGAAAATGTGTCCTAGTTAGGTAGAAGAATAATAGGGATTTTACCATAGGTAGTTATAATCTGTAACATCTAGATAGATCAAAACATAATGATTTTCACAAAGGAAATTATAATAATTAGCTTTATGGGTGGGATAATACACATTATTAGACCAAATGTGGTTATCATCATTGGTAGAATGATGGGAATATGATGGTAAATTCGGATATGGGGCTTATGTATTGAATCCTTACTCGTAGAGGAAGCGTAGGTCAATACAAAGGATAAAGATTAATTTGGGAAACCTACTAGTATGGAGATGCACATCCTAGCTAGAAATGAATAAAATTATTTTAGGATTTAATTACTCTATATGTGGGAAATGACTTGGGAGTAGATCAAGAATATTTTAGGTACTAAGGAGAAGTATTACAACCTCATTGCTTGTAATATTTCTTAAGTTGATTTTTGTTGTATCATGTGATTGTATGAGTCATGATATAATACCATCATAACTTAGCCAAAATATGCATAATGAATGACACCTAATCCAATAAATGATTCAAAATAATGCACCAATGATAACAACCATGATGATAATGTTGGTGTGTGAATATGGATAGACTTAGTATAATATGCAAGGAATCACCCAATGAATGTAAATATACTAAGTTAAGGAATAATAATGAAAATAAACAAATAGGATGGAAAAAATAAAATAAAATAAAACACCAAAAAATGAAGAGTGAACAAAATAAACATGAAATAACACAAGAAAAGGTAAATCACAATGTTCACACAAATAAAAAAGAAAAACAAAGCAAAGATAGTTGCCCTTAGGTTTTAGGAAAATAATGAGTAAAATAAACAAGATGGGGGAATAGAAGAAAAGAAAGGGGGTATCTAAGTTATCTCTAGATGCATTAGGCAAGTGAATGTTGCCTACATAGTTTCACAAATGTATGGGATAACATAAACTTTAGGTTAAATGTAGTTCTTCTAGGAAATGGGATATAATAAAAATGATGAGAAGAAACATAATTGTGTTGTATAATAATATGGGAATGGGATTAAAAAATGGAGAGAGAGTGGGACATTAGGCTAGTAAGGATGGGGAAACTAAATGACAAGTGGTTTCTTGAGAAGTAGCTAGGGATCCCAAAATCCTTAGGGTAGAGAAGTAATTGATGTGGTATTTATTTAGGATTTTCAATGATATTTTGAAAATGTTTTTGAAATTTTTGGATCATCTCAACTCAATAGAGAATGATGAGATACTAAATGGTCCAACTCATAAAATGGTGAGAGTGTGGCTTAGGTTTCTCATAAAATGGTGAGAACATTCAAACCTGGAAATGATTTCAAAATGACAAGAGAATGTCTTAGGTTGGTTTAAAAATGGAAAGAGAGTTTAAATTTGGAAATGCTTGTAAAATGGAGAGATCATGGCTTAAGGGTGACTGAGATGACCTAAATGTAAATTGAACACTACCTACATAGTCTTATTATTAGACCTCAAGTCACTATAGTCTTACCTTATAGTAGAGGAATATGACTAAGTAGTAGAAAATTCCCATGAAAAATAGGAAAAGTAAACAAATTGAATAGTATGACATAAGAATGACAAGGTGAGACTTTAATGCATGATAAAGGTGTTATTCCTAATTTTCCCATTGGTAGATATAATTAGTATCATGATGATAATACTTTGATTTTTATAAAGGTGGCTATAATCAGTAGTACTTGAATGGAATGAAATAAAGAATGAAGGATGCAACTATCAAACCACTATAATACTGGTCCAAAATACTACCTTTGTCTAGAATACTGTATCAACTACTAAAAACTGGTCTGAATCCTCTCTTTAAAGGTGCCTAGAGATCCAATGGAATGAAACCAAGTTCAAAGGGTTCGGTAAGGAAGTATAAAACAACTTTGGTTGATAGGAAAGGTAGGATAGAATGATATATGGTATGGTACAAGGAAGAATGTTGATATTGCAATGTAATAGAAATGTGACTTATAGACAATAGTTTAGGTCTCTCAATTGAAGTAACTCTTGATGTGTATAATGTTCATCAGCTCATCAAGTTCATCCCCATCTAGTGTAATGAGCCTATATTCTCTAGAACCATAAATTGAAATAATGATATAGGGGCCTATGTAGTTGGGTTTGAACTTGCCCTTGTGTTTCATCTTAGTTGTGGTATTCTATTGGTTTTCTTTCAGAACAAGATCTGAAATCTCAAATTCAATCTATTTGATTAAGTGATTATAATGGCCATGGAGTCATTTTTAGTATGTTTGAAATTTATCGACAACACCCATGCATTTCTTCAAGTAACTCTATCTCTTGTAGGTAAGCTACTCAATAATATTTATCATCTAGGATGTGTTTGAGTGAGATGCACAGAGAAGGTAACTTAAATTCAATGAGAATAATGGCCTCAGTACCATAAAATAAGGAATATGGAATGTATCTTATTAAGGCATGATAATTAGTATGGTATTCTTAGAGGGCATAAAATATTTAGAGGTGGCAATCATTGATAATATTTTTAAGGATGTGTATAATGGTTTTGTTGCATGCTTCTACTTGGTCATCACCTTCTAGGTAATAGACTTTAAAAAAATGTTGAGTAGTGTTGTACTCGATGCATAGCAATTTGACATCCTTATTTTGAAATAATCCACCATTATTAGATATAATGTTGAATGGGATACCATAATAGCAAATGAGATAATTTAATATGAATTCATAAATTTGTTTTCTATTCACATAAGTGAGGGGTATAGATTCAACCCACCTATTGAAATATTTAGTATTGGTAAGGATGTGTTTGTGTCCATCAGATGAGGTAGGGTTAATCTTCCCAATGAGATTGAGTCCCCATGTAGCAAATGACCATGGAGTAAGAATTGGTTTTAGTGTTTTGGCTAGGGCATGAATCAGATTGGCATGAATTTGACACTTGTTGCACCTTTTAACATACACAACTACATCTAAATCCATATTTAGCCAATAATACTGAGTACATATGAGCTTTTTGGCTAGGACAACACCACTTTTATGGGATATACATACTCCTTCATGAATTTCCCATAATGTTATTGTTTATTTTGTCAAATTTAAGTAATGAAGCAGAGTTCTATCGAAACAATAATGGTATAAGATTGGTCCAAGTAGAGTATATCATGTGTATTGATGGGTAAAGGCCTTTAACTATTTTCATGATATGCCAGGTGGCATAATATGGTCATATAAGTAGGTAAAAATTTCTAAATACCATATAGAGTTAGGACCAATAATATCATAGATCATTATAATGGTTGAAGGTTCATGAGATGATGCTAGAAGATTTTCAATGAAGAATTGATATTATTTTTCCTTGTTTGTATGAAAAATCAAAGAGACAATGGTGGCCATGTGTCCCTTGGTATGCAATCAAATTATATATTAGCAAGTTGTTATTTGAGAGTGTCAATTATGGCCTTGTATGGTACCAAATTACCATCTTTGGTCTGAAAGTGGTTGATAACCTGATTTATGATTAATTAAGAATCACCATAAACCTTGAGATATTGAATATTCCATTGTGCTTCTTAACAAATCCCTACAACAAGTGATTCATATTCAACCATGTTGTTAGTAGATAAAAATTTGATATAGAATCATTTAGGGATAAGACCCCCTTATGGTGTAATAAATAATAGGCCTACCACTGATCCATGTGACGTGAATGATCCATAAAAATATAAATACTAGTGTTGCTCCTGAAGAGGTGTTTCAATGATGCTCATAATGGACTCATATAGGAATTGAAAAGTTAGAGGTTTGGTATCTACAAGGGGAGATTCAACAAGCTAATTTGCAAGTACTTGGCACTTTATGGCCTTATAGTTGATGTATTCTATCTATAACTCACTGAAAAGCATGATCAATTTATTCATGTGGGTTTGTAAAGCTATCTTATATAGTATATACTTGAATGAATCTACTTTAGAAATAACCACAATCTTGTTTTTTAACATGTAATGCCACCATTTTAGAGATGCCAAAAACCATAGCTAAACAAGATTTTTCAATGGGTATATAGTTATGATCATATGTCACCAGTGTATGACTTAAATAATACATGGCATGTTACTTTCCATTATCATCATGTTGAGCTAGAAGTGCCCCTAGGGCTTTCTCTATGGTAGATAAGTATAGTAGAAATGAATTTCTTGGCATAGCTGGTAAAACAATACGTGGATTAGAAAGATATTCCTTAAGGTATTAGAGATCTTACTAGCATTATTCATCCCAATGAAAGGTGACACCCTTCTTTAGTAAGTGTGTAAATGGGTGGCATTTATCATCCAATTAAGATAGAGTCTAACCCTGTATTCATGAATCTTCTTAATTATATTTTATAGTACAATTGGATGATCAACCCTAGGCTTTAATTTTACTAATATGTTGTCAATGTAGTCTTAAACAATGTCATGCATCATATCATGAAATATGATTTTCATGGCTCTTTGTTATGTGTTTCCAAATTTATTTAGACCAAATGGAATAAATTGATAGAAAAACATTTCCCATGTAGTGGTGAATGTTACTTTATGTTGGTCTTTTGGCATAATCTAGATCTATTTTTATCCTAAAAATCCATCCATTAGTGAAAACATTTTGTAACCCATTGTAGAGTTAACTATCATGTCAATGTTTGGCATAGGGCAATCAACCTTAGCGTAAGCCTTATTTATATCTCTAAAATAAGTGTAGATTTTGATTCCTTCTATATTTTTACTAACTAGCATAACATTTGAGATCCACTATGAATAGTCAATCAATCAAATACATCTTTATTTTAAGAGTTTTCCAACTCTTTATTTACCATTACAATAATGTGAGGATGAATTTTTCATAATTTTTGTTTCATAGGTTTGACATCAAGATGTACAACAAGGTGGGGTCCAAACCTAGCATGTTTGAATAGGCCTATGAAAATATGTCAACAAATTCCCTCAAAAGAGTTGTAAATATTTCACATTCCTCCTCAGTGAGAGACGTGCCTAATGTGATCCATTTTGGGTTATCTAGATTCCTGATGTTAACTTGCATAGTGCCTTTAATTGTTGGCAGTTATTTGAATTATCCTATAATGGGAATGTACTTTGTTTGGAATACTTATTCAAGTTATCCTAGACAAGATGAATCTAAATATCCCAATGATAGGGATGGCCAAATTACAAACATTTTTGGAAACTCTTGAATGATTTTTTAAAGGCATGATATTATTTAGAACTGAACTCAGACCCATATGAAATTTCAT
This sequence comes from Torreya grandis, assembly GCA_037957365.1. Lineage (NCBI taxonomy): Eukaryota > Viridiplantae > Streptophyta > Pinopsida > Cupressales > Taxaceae > Torreya > Torreya grandis. Next base: position 856,785 of record JARHVA010001165.1, on the reverse strand, counting down.
CACTAGTAATATCTTGAGACATGTTTGGGGAAAGATGAACACCCTCATACAATGAAATATAAAATAGGTTTTCACCATAAGATTGGTCTTTATATTTACTTTTACCCTAGTCCAAAAGTCTCTCAAAGAGGTTTTCAATTTAAGATCTCAATGTTTTATTGATTTGTTTGTGGCTAAAGGTGTTCATCCATTCTCCAAAATAAGCTACAAGATCTATTTTGATTGAGAAACCTTATTTATGGTCTCCCAATGGAACATTGTATCTTAAGCCTAGAAAATCACAAAATTCCTCTTCATTCTCAAAATCATCTATAGGTACTATGGATGCTTATTGATACCAAGTTATAATTTGAGGGTGATAAAGAAGAAGTAGATTGTATCAGACTAACAAGGTAAGAGTAAAAATTACATGGGTGTCAAATAGATTTAGTTTTAGCTACATATTTGTAAAGTTTTTAATTAGACTATACCTCACTATTGACATAGTCTTCATTAGTCTTTGGTGTTATAACATGAATAAGATATATGGGGTCACCCACAACTAGGTTAAATTTGAGACCATAGTTTCCTTTATACTATTCTATCAAAATTGGATCCAATGTGCCTTGTTGATTTGGCTTGAGGCCTCTTTCTTAATAGGATTGATTTTACATGATCCTATTAGGAATAAGGTATTTGGAATTTTTGTAACAATCAACCAATTTGTCATTTTATAACTAGGTCTCATCATTTGTAAGTGGGTCCTATTCTTGGCTAATGGCTAGTTTGAAAATGATAGGAATTGGACTATGCATTTTTCCCTTTCCTTTACATTTCCATTTAATACAAGGTGATTTTAATTTTGGACTTATATAGGACTAGGGGTTATATGGAAGTTTGGAAATATGAAATGTATCACGAGTCAGATGCTCTCCTAGCCTATTAGCTGAGATGGCATTATGATTAGATAGTTTAGGAGTTGGTATATGAAAAGATGAATCAAGTTTGTTTGGATAAATACAATTATTCTATGGTAAGTCAACAAGTATTTATTTTCCTTTGTCCTTTATGGGAACCAAATCTAAGCCAAAATGATAGTTATAGATTTCTTACTTAGCCTTTAAATGCTTATGTTGATCATAGGGCTACAAATATCCATTGATGGTGACATTTATGCCTAAATGCAAGAACTTAAGACACTAGTGCAATGTTGAAGGAATTACGTGAATTTCATGTATCAAAATCCTTCCCAAAAGTGAATTATAAGATAATTCTACATCTAACACATGGCATAGTGTATCATGGGTTAAAGGCCCAATGATAACTAGAAAATTTATGGTTCTTTATGGTTCCTACCCTTCATAATCATAGGCCTTGATAATGATCATTTCTAGTTAGAAATTAGCTATTATGTATCTCAGATGATTGATGAGCTTTAGAGAAAAAATATTTAGGCCTAATCCATTATCTATGAGGACATGTTTCAATTTGTGCCATGATATGACAACTTCAATATATAATAGATTGTTATGTAGAGGACCAAGGGATGAAATATCACTTTATTCAAAGGTTAACTATTGTCCTAGGGCTATTTGTCTAACCAAATCTTGGAATTTGTTTAGGGATATGTCATTTGGAACTTGTGATTGGCCTAAAAACTCCATTAAGATGTTCTTGTGGATAGTAGATGTTTGAAACAAATCCAAAATGGAAATTTGTGTAGACATCCTATGAAGTTATTTCACAATGTCAAATGGCTTTTCTTTAATAGTAGAATATGTCTTGTTCCTAGCCAGAATGGTGGGTTGGATGGGTTCAGTGGAAGATGGCTATGGCCTTAGAATGGTAATATTTTACTACCAAGTTATGATTGTATAATTGAGATTAAATATAGGGATATTATTTCTATAAGATTATGGTGATGAGGGGATACATATGATAAGTCTTGGTTGACAGTGTACTTGTATGTGGTCATAAGGCAATGACAATTTATTAGTATAAGGTACAAAAGTAGTAATCCCTACTTATTGGTACACTTGTATGTGGTCACATGTCAAGGAAGGATCACTAGCATAGATTGATTTATTGGAATTGTTTAGAAATGATCCTATTCTATTAACACTTGGTATTGGATTGATGGTAATGGTGATAATGTAACCTATCATAATATGACCTAAAACATTGTTATAGTCTTGGGAAACTATGTGGTAAGTTGATTGGTTATTAGCATCATTATTGCCTTGGTTCCATCCATTTAGTTTGAATTATTATTATTGATACTAAATTTTTTTATCATGTTTATTGATACTATTATTGTTTTTCTAGCTTTTGATTGTGTTGATGTTTTTTTATTCAGGTTAAAGGGTTTTTTTTTGAAATACGGTCCTTAGACCCTTAGATAAGTACAAAAATAAGAGAGATCAAGGTATACCAAATACCAAACAAGAAATAGGACCAAATAGGCCCAAAGATAGCCAAAAAATAGACTATAAAATAATAGAATAACTAAAGAAACCATGGCCTAGTCTAAGTCTAAACTACCAAAAACATCCTCCCAACAAGTTTTCATATTTTTAAGGTCTATAATAATTTGAAGCCAAATTTTGTGTAGTCATATAAAATGTGAAAATTGGTAGCTTGAGTGTGGCTTATGACACCCAATCCATAATTCCATTTTGTATGCTCTCATAACCATTCTAGGCATCCTTTCACTAATTCCCAATCATTCATAGGCTTTCAAGACTTCATTCTAGTTTATCCAAGACCCTTTTTCCATGCTTATTCCATATCCCTTGGTCTTGTACCCTTACTAAAATAACACCCAAGTTAGAATATAGTGCTAGACCCTAGGGTGTCTCATTTCAAATGCTCTTATCCAATCACCTTTCAAGCCTAGATGACCTTTTTTCCTTGATTCCTCTTATTTATTATGTTTGCCTAGCGTGATTGAATTTAACCCATGACCAATAGATCTCTATAAAATTCCATTTAATGTTCATTTAGAAGGGTTGGAAATTATTTTCAAAGGCAAGCAATAATTTAAAAAATACCACTAAGGAAATCTTCCCTATTCTTTGCATACAACCAACCAATATAACTATAAGCTCATTCAAACCCTTACACCAATCCGTAGCCATTTCAACACACCTAGTTTAACATTTTTTTACATCTTCATTTCACTATTTCAAAAAACATATCAAGTGTGAAAACTACATATTGATCGATTCCTCTTTAGAGTATTGGTATGTAGGTAGCGTGCCCACACAAGGGGTGTGGATACATCTTCAATTCATATTACACACACTAACCCCCCTCTTTCTCCAAGTTTTCATTTAAGTTTAAGCATAAGGAAGACCTAGGGTTAGAGATTGAATCAAACCTAAAAGGATCATTGTCAATAGTAAAGACTTGAAAATTCACAAGTGGACTAATGCATGGATAGTGAATAAAACCCAAAAAACTAAGATCTTTGCGACCAATTTAGACAAAAGTGGTAGGACCTAGGCTATAACATTAGACCTTAAAGTGTCATATTTTTGGTGCTCCTATTATTTCACTAAATGAAAGCCAAATCTTGATTTGTGATAGTTTCCCAGTTATATATAACTAGTACTAGCTTTTATCTCAATTGTTTCACTCTATTTCTAGCTAAGTCTAATTTTCTCTCTATTTATTACTATTTTTAGAAAGGTTAAAAACATAATGAAATTATAAAAATCAATAGATTAATTATCCCAATATTATTTATTGACATAATTAACTAAGAACCTTAAATAAATTAGGAATAAGACTCCAATATTTATAAAACTATTAAATTATATGGTGAACCTGACTTACTTCATTTGTGCATAAAAATCCTAAAAACACTAGGTAAATTACTTGCTAATTTTTAAAGTGCCTATTTAAATCAGAAATTTAATTTAATTTTTTTTTTAAATTCCATACTAATTTAAAAAATATATTTTTCTACCAAACCTTAGTTTCACATACTTAAATCAAAAATTAGCATCAAGAATTTTCCACTAGTTTTTTGACTTTGATTTTGCATATTTAAATAAAAAATTAGCATCAAAATTTCAAATTCCATAGTAATTTCAAAATTTTGTTTTTCCTCGAAACCCTAGTTGCATACACTAGGTCCTTTCAAATCAAGAATTTTCCAATAATTTTCTAATTTTTTACTTGCATATTTAAATTAAAATTTCACCTTAATTTTTAAAATTATATATTAATTTTACAAATATCAATTTTCAAAAACTTAGTTGCATATACTATGTCCCATTACTTTAAGGTATCACCTTACATGTTTGTGAGATTCGTATCCTTTTTGCGCACTTTTTAGTTTGCTATTTTTAGGACTTTACATCTCCTATATTCAGTACTTTCCTTTTATAGCACCTTGCTTATTACAAATTATTACAAAAAATTCAATCAATTTTCAAATTGTTTTCCTACCTTAATAATGGCCCAATACACCAATTTTGATGAAATTGATAAGAGGGACATCCAGGACCTTTTAACTAAAGATCTTGATATGCAAGATGACATGATTATAATACTATAAGAGGAACAAAAAAAAGTGAACAATGGTCAATATTCTCAAACCATAGGGAAACTAGTTTCACATGACACTACGAGGGCAACCATATCTCAATAGCCCTCTATAGTAGACCAACCGGCCTATATGCCATCACCAACTATAACTAGTAAATATTTGTCTCCTGATGTGGTAGCCCTTGTGATAGAGATAAAATATATCCAATCCAAGGTTCTACATATTGATGAAGGTGTCTCTAGACCTACACAGGCCTTGGATTCCTTTGTTATACGTCATACACTATTGACACATCATATTGCTTCTACACCCTTTCCATAAAGTTTTATTCAACCCAAGCTCACTCTATATGATGGTAAGGGTGATCTAAACACACATTTGAGATATTTTATTGCAACATGGTTAGACTATATGCCAAATGACTGGCTACTAACCAAGCTATTTCTATGATTTCTAAGGATTATGCTTTACAATGGTTTTATAATCTAACAAATTAGTCAGTCAATGCAATCAATCCTTTAGATAATATGTTATTAGCTCACTTCATCATTAACATTATTTATAAGGTTTCACATGCCCAAGTTGCACAATAAAAACAAAGATCAAATGAGGATCTCATAGATTATGTTCTTCGATGTAAGACTATATTAGATAAGATGACTAGCCCTATGGTCGATCAAGAGTTACAATATCTCTTCAAGTAGAGTCTTCTACCAGAGTTTCTCTTCCTTCAATAAATTTTTTCACATAGTAAAGGAAAGAGAATTCAAACTACTCTTAATGGGCAAACTCAAGTACATAATTATCATAGAAAGAAAAAAACAAGAGTAACAAAAAAGTCTCATACAAAGTAAAAATCAATGATAGAAAGAGTCAAAATCAACCAAAAATTAATTTGGCTTTATATCCCCTTCAATGAGTGGTTTCATCTAAACCTCCTCAAAGAAAATTTTCCAATCTACCAATATCTCCAACCATAGTTTTACATCAGTTATCAGAATGTAATATCATATCTCTGATTCCTATTTAAGAAGTTGATCCAACAAAGCCTCTTCCAAGGGGATATGATCAAAATGCATTTTGAGATTTTCATAGGCCACCAAGCTACACAACAACAAATGCATCAATTTGAAACACAAGATACAAGACTTAATAGATGGCAATGTTATTAACCTTGGCACTTTAGTTGAGCCTCCTCAAGCAAATAAAACATAAGATAAAGCTTTAAAAATCTTCTTATATCCTTTCCCACAATATTATAAATAAGAGACATGGGATACATCAGGGGTTCACTATGCATATCATACACATCATCCACCAACTACATATCAATAACCTTCAATGGAGTTACACCCTTTGAACAACATGATTTGTGTATACAATTCTAGATTTCTAACTAGACCTTTGATATCATTCTTAGAATAATATATAGTTGAGGATGATTTAGATCATCATGTAATCTTTATCAGATCTTATATTCATAACCATCCTATTCATAGTGTTCTCATAGATAATAGATCCAGTGTAAACATGTGTAATATGACATTAATGTAGTATTTGGGATATTTTGAGCAAGATATTACATTGATGGACATAGTTATAAATGGATTTAGTGGGCATATACAAAGTTCATTGGGTGAGATTGTGCTTCCTCTATGGGTTGGTTCAACACATGTGGCTACACCATTTACTATTGTTCCCAGTGTAGGAGTTTTAGATATGTTACTTATTCAATCATGGATTCAAAAACTTTGAGTATTACCTTCTACAATTCATGAAATTAATTCATGTTAATCAAATTTTTATAGTTGGTGGAGTTTGGTATGAGTTATCACTCCCCACTTCAGAGCCATCTACTACTTTATAGTCACCAGTTTCAGTTCCACCACCAATTTTAGTTTCTCCACTAGTTATAGTTCTTCCTCTAGTTCATATTTAGAAATAGCTAAGGCCTCCATCACCAGCATACAGATTTCATACACTTCTAAAAAGGTTTCTTTTAGAGAAACCACAGTTTTGAAATTATAGAAAAATTTCATCTACAATGTTTACACCTAAGGTAGTATCATTGAGGTCTCATACCTCTACATAGAGCATATGTTTAGAGAGTTTTTCCTACTAATATATGGGTCCAAAAGAGCCCTATAATTTCATCCACTTGTTAAAGTTATAGGAGGGACCCACAATAAGTTTTTACTTTAGATATTTTAGATAATTTATAACATACATATATTTTAGAGCAATAGTCTTAGCCCTTCTATTGTGCTCCATGATCATGCATGATTCTTCTCCTTGATATAGGACACCATGATAGGGAGTCTCCTATGAGACTCATTGGTTAGTATTGTTTCTTCTCAGCCTTGCTTATTCATAGTTTATTTTTATTTACTTGTACATAGTCTCCTCATGATTGAGTGTACATACATAATATCAAAAATATCAAAAAAATTCAAATATGTCAAAAATACAAAAATAATATAAATTTTAAAAATACAAAAACATTTAAATATTCAAAAATTCAAAAACATTTCAATTTTATGCATTCTCCATGATTTACATTTATTATACCATGCTAGACTTACATTTCTTGTTACATGTTATTATTTGTTGATTTAACTACAATAGCATAATTCACTTGATCTTCTTTGAGTGTGTATAGTGACATCCAGATACTTGATTGCTTCACTCTACCCATTAAGGGGGTATCCTAATTCTACATTCAAGACATACATTGATATATATACCCACTAGGGGCATCTTCTACATGACTAAACCATCTAGGTTATGTCATTCCTACACCACACACTCTAATTATCATGTTGATGTGCATTAATTACTAGCTTACATAGATTACTCTATTAACATTCACTTGTGTATTTATTAGCATATACCTAGTCTTGTAATCCATGTCTTGCATACTTTCATTTATTGATTTGATTAGTTAGATGCAATTGTATTTCTAGTATTTAAATGCTTTCTTTTAATTGATTTAAATAGCTAGATGTGATTGCATTTCTCAGTTTTTATTTGGTCTCTTGTATGTGTCTTAGGACATTTTCTAATGTCATTTACTTTTATTCTTGTGTGTACCTTAGGAAATTTACTAATTTCCTTTTCTTTTACTCTTCTATGTGATTGTGGCCCTTGTGCCAACCTTGCTTGTTTCTAATTGTATGTGTATATGGAATTTGAACATGATTTGTATGCTTGCTTTCTAGTTTGATTGACATATGCCCATGTCCATTATTTTCTTGGCCCCTTGGTCACTCATGTATGTTTATTACTTCTTTCTTTGTATGTTTTTTTCTTTTTTGCTTCTCACTATCTACAATGCTATGATCCACATCATGCATTATCTTGCTTCTTCGATGCCATGATGAACATCATGCTCCATCCCTCCTTAAAAACTAACAACTAAAAACTAACATTAACAACTCTAATCTATTACAATACACATGATATCACATTTTTATATCTATATAGGCATTCCCCTATTTTATCTAACAATCTCCAATATAAACCATGTTATATTTTGAGATATATTATCGATTATCATTTCTATATCATGTATTTCATAGTATAAAACACTTAGAGGGCTCTTTTTATAAGGGAAATCATTATAGGGTCTTCATTCCTACCCTTAGAATTAGGGGTAGCAAATAGGGGTTTTATCACAAAGATCAGAGCTCCTAATAGTCAAAAGATTAGTTTCCAAAACACTCAAAATAACAATCAAAGGTCAAAATAGGCAGAACAAACCAAAAAATAGTGACAATTCTAAAAAAAATAGTTTTAGCAAATGAAAATAACATCATACATGGACAATAACACTGGACACCAAGGTGTCCTATTTTCAGTGCTTCTATATAAAAAGCATAAAACCCAATTTTTTTATAAATAGGTAGAAAGGCAAGCTCAGCTACAATTTTACACATATAGAATAGTTTAGATTTATCAAATTTATTATAGTTTTTCTCAAAGAATCCAAATATAGGGGGCATCATGTGTATCATGATGGCCCTCACTTCTAGTTTTAGATTAGGTAGTTGGTATAACTTCTAGATCAAAATACATGTTACAAAAACCATTGATTGGGACTAATGTGTGTGGTACATTGGTGTTCTTTTCTTTCCAAGTTTAGCATACTACCCAAGTATTCTCAACAATTATGTGCCTTATTCCATATATATGTGGCTGACATCATTTCAGAGTGGATTTCATATAAGCCTAACCTCCACATTTTTTAGTGGTTTCCACATAAGCCTATAGCCAAATTATGTAGTGGCTTTCATACAAGAATAATCTCTACCTTTTCCAAGTTAGCCAAGATTGTCCTAGTTTCTAGTATATATTCAGCTATCCATACCACAATTTTAGATTACAAAGCATTCATGGGCTTCAAGAGCCACCTCATATGACACACATTCATACTAGTATCAGTTTGTAGCTTCACTTCATAAGGAAATGATGGAGCCAAAGGACTAGCTAGCCTTTGTATTCTTGAGCCACCTAATCAGAGGGATTAGACACATAGTCCAAAAATTGATTAACACATGCATAAAAACCTATCTTTACTTAGTGGGTGATGATGGAGCCAAAGGTCCAACCTTTTCATTCTTGATCCACTCTCAAAGAATTGAGAACTCAACTTCATTCATGATATTAATTTTGGTACAATACATACCTAAAATATCCAACACATCTAACATCACTCAACATTAGAATAGATTCACACTTCAGGATGTGCTCTCTCTATGCACACCCAACATCACATAGCCTCATGAGCTCTACGGTCATATGTAAGTTTAGGTATGCTCTCTATGTTTTTATCCTAGTATTTAACTTTGTTGCATCACTAAAATAAACTGGGGGTAAATGTAGTCATATAAAATATGAAAATTGGTATATTGAGTGTGGCTTAAGATACCTAATCTATAGGTCTATCTTGCATGATCTCACAACCCTTCTAGGCATCATTTTGTTCATTCTCAGTCATCTATAAGCTTTCAAGACCTGATTTTATCTTAGCTATGACCCTTTTTCCATGCTTATTCCATTCCCCCAAGTCTTGTGTCCTCAAGACATAACACCAAAGTTAGACTATAATCTTGGACCCTAAGGTGTCCCATTTCTAGCATTCTTATGTAATCACCTTTTGAGCCCAGATGACCATTTTTATCTTATTCCTCTTCTTCATTGTGTCGACCTAGTGTGATTTCATTTAACCCATAACCGATAGATATCTATAAAATCCCATTCAAAGTTCATTTATAAGGGTTATAAATTATTTTGAAAATCAAGAAATAATACAAGTAAGACCACTAAGGCAATCTTATCTATTCTCTATATACAACCAACCAATATAACTATAAGCTCATTCAAACCCTTACACCAGTCCCTAGCCACCTTAAGCACACCCAATTTAGCATTTTTTTGCATCTTAATTACACTATTGAACAAATAACATCAAGTGGGAGAAGTACATATGGCTTGATCCCTCTTCAGAGTATTGGTATGTAGATAGCGTGACCACACAAGTGGTATGTATATATGTTCAGTGCATCTTACACACAAAGCCTCCCTCTTTCTCTAATTTTTCATTCAAGTTAAAATAGAAGGAAGACCTAGAGTTATATATTGAATCAAATCTACAAGGAACTTCATTGAGAGTCAAGACTTAAAATTTCATAGGTAGAGTAATACAAGGACATCATATAAAACCTAAAAAACTCAGATCTCTATGACTAGTTTAGATAATAGTAGTAGGACTTGGACTATAACACTAGACCTTAATGTGTCCTATTTTTCATTCTCTTATCCTTTCACCAAATAAAATCTAGATCTTGATTTATGATGGTGTTCCAATCTTATGAAACTAGTACCAACTTTTATCTTAGTCATTTTTGTTTATTTATAGCTAAGTCTAATTTTCTCTCTATTTATTACTATTTTTAGAAAGGTTAGAAATTTAATCAAATTATACAAATCAATAGCTTAATTATCCCAATATTATTTATTGATTTAATTAACTTAGACCCTTAACTAAATTAGTAATAGGACTTCAATATTCCCAAAATTATTAAATCAATTTATCATTATCCATGACATTATGGGAACTATTTCATTGACCTTACTTACCTTTCCCTTTGCCAACGAACTTGATCTTAAATAACTCTTTGAGGTGGGATCATATATTTTAAGCATTCTAAATTCCCTCATACATATAAGCTTTATTGTAATTCACTAAAAAAATTATATTATTATGAAGTTTCTCATTCTCCTACTCTAAAATCTCCACCTTGAATAATATACTCTAAAGTTGTTGATCAACCTTATGTTTTCCTACTATGGGGAATTCACCTTACCTTTAAGCTCCATAATTTATCTCATAAATCAATACATTATAGAATTTTGAATATCAATTTATTCAACTATCTTATCAGAGTTCTCCTTTCCCTTAAGAGAAGTCACCAAGTTATTAAAGGCCTCATTCTTATCCTTCAATTGCTTGTTTTAGAAATATACCCTTTATCTATGGGAACATCTATAGACACATATTTCATATCCTCTAAAACAAATTTATGAGTCAAATTATTTCCCTAGTCTACATCATTCCATCCCTCCCTTGAAACATCTCTAACATCATCTACTTAATATCAACCCCAACCAAATCTCATGTTTTTGTTTGCATGAATATTTCCTATTGACTAATACCTACAACATTTAAAGAACTCTGAAGGCATTTATTGATATTATCCTATAGATTTTGATTATTTATTTCAATATCCTTTGTCCTATTCTCTAGAAGATTCCTATTGATCTTTGTAACCCTACTTAAACTGCCAGGGTATTTTAACCAAACTTTATAAATTTTTCTAATGTCAACATGCGAATAATTTACATCTTTCTTCTTGGGATAATGAAGGTCAAGGATAATTTGATTCATATTCTTAAAATATTTGTATATGAAGCAAATCACCCCTTCATGTCTTAGGGTTGAGTAATTTCCCTACTTAAACTTCATGATCAAAACCTTCATTGATTTTAGAATGAAGAAAGGAAGATTGAAGGGTAAACCATGCTTGAAATAGTTCAACATCTAAAATAAAGTCAATATAACTAAATTATACCTACCTTCTAGGGTTACATACTTCATTATATGGTAAGTAATCTCTGCATATGGCTTGAGTGAGGATTCCTGATCAAAACCAATGTGAAGTAGTTCTCATTGTTCTCCCTCCTCCAAGAATGTCTCTTTTTCCCTTTTGAAATCTCTAGCCTAGTAACATGAAAAATGAGTTCCTCTATAATATCAAGAGTGAATCCATTGATTTTAATAGTTCTATCTTCCCAAGATTTCATAAACATGATCAAGAAGTGCCTATTATATCCTTTAATATTCTACATGAAACTAGTAGAACCTCCCACTTATAGAGCTTCCCAAATTCTTTCATTTTCATAAATTTAGGTTGTATTTTTAGTTCTATTCTATTAGGGAATCCCATATTAATTTTTGGATGACCAACATAGAGCTAATAAAGGCTTTCTTGATTCCAATAATTAGGCTTCATAGAATAAAGTTGAGAGGAAAGGAAGCTATGTTTTATGTTTGGGCCATATAATATATGTTTGAAGACTTCTATAAACGTCTCCATATGCCCCAAAATAATTAACCAAAATAAATAAGTACTCAACTCAAAAGACTCCAATATTTCTTTCCTCTATGAATTAGAGGCTTCCCTAATATGTGTAAGGTTAAATGCATTAGAATTTCTTTCATCTTTTATCTTTAGAAAAAGATCCCTAGGGAGATATTCATAGTCCATCCAAGTCATTTGACCCACATCAATCACTCCTTTTTTGTAAAACCAATCTAATATAGAGTTACCTTCCCTATAAGTATGTTGAAAAATAACCTATTGCAAATAATTTTAAATAGCTATAACTTCATCTAAAACTTGCTTGATAGACCAATTGATGAAATTTTTCCTTGACAAGTAGTTCACAATATTTAGAGAGTCCTCCTCCACTATTATTTTTTAAACTCTTAATTTATTTTTCCAAATTTAACCCCCTTAATGATACTAGTGCTTCTACCCAATGATTAGACTTAACACCCATGTCTCCAACATAAGATGTAACCAAATCACCCTTATGATCTCTAATCATTCCACTTCCTCTAGCTGGTCCTAGATTTTATTTATAATATCCATTAAAAAAATGAGCTTCATCTTACTTAAAGGATTGGGTTTTGATGTACTTATTTTCTTAATTTCTTCTTTAGGATCTGGTTTACCCAACTTAGAAGAATCAATTTTCCAATTATGAGCTAGAATTTGTTCAAATTGAAGATTTTTCCTTTATTAATAATAACATAATTAAAATTCTCCTTAATGTGCTCAAAAATTATTTTAGAGATGACTTTTCTACTGCATTTCTTCCCCCTAAATATTCTACTGTTACATTCTCCCTAGATACTCCATATGATATGTAGCAAAGCTAGTTTCCAGAATTTCTAGAGATGGGAATTTTTAAATGGGAATCCCCAAGACTACTAAACTTACATTATAAAACTTTCTTGTACCCAAGAGATGTTAAATTTGTCAAAAAAATAGCTCCAAATATTTTGAGAAAAAGAGTAGCAGATAATCACATAGAAAATTCATTCATTATCCTCCACATAGAACACATCTATTGATTAGGATACAACCTCTTGTTTCAAATATTTTTAATTTTAAGTATTCTATTCTCAAATTCCACCCATAAGAATAATTTAATTTTTAGAGTTAGCCATTTGTCCCATAAAATATCTCAGTTGCTATTAAGCCTAGGTTTTTGTGCTAGTAAGTCATAACATATTTTAACTTTGTAATGCCCATTGAAGGAGTGTTTTCAGACCACTTAATCCTCTTTATTGATACCTAAAATATGTACATTCCTTAGATGACTATTCAATTTTGAAAGATTGAACATGTCTTCATGGTTTAAGTTATCCAAACTCAACCTCTTCCATTATTTAACTCCTTTCATCTCTTTTCAATAGTCCATCAATTTGAAACCATAGTTATTCTTAATTATTTATTTTAACTATGGTATTATGTCACTCTAAGAAAGAGGATTTTTATAAACCCAATAATCTCTTCAAAAATAAACCTTGAATTCATTGCCAATCTACCATTTAGAACCTGATATTATCAACTCCTTATTTGAGGTTAAGAAGTTCCAAACATGTGAGCCCTGAACAAAATGATCCTCTACTAGAATGCATATTGGATCCTTTCTTTATAAATACTTAAAAAAGAGGATTTTACCCCAAATTTTGTTTGAATTAATGATTCTCCACACAAAATTTGAAATGAGGGCTTTATTCATCAATTTCAAATTTATTAAACCAAGTTTACTATATCTTTTCTTGGAGCAAACCTTATTCTAAGCAACAAGATGAAATTTGTTTCTTTATTTTATTTTATCCCAAAGAAAGTTATGTTGAATTTTATTTAATTTATCCTCCACTCCTTTATGTAAACTAAAAAGCAAAATTATATAAATTAGGATACTTTAAAGCACATTCTTAATCAAGACAACTTGGCTAGCCTAGGATAAGATTTTACCTTTCCAACCTACGAAACCTTTTTGAAATATCTCAATCAAAGGGTTCCACACTATCATTTGAATTTTATTTCTAAATAAAGGCATTCCTAAATATGAGCAAAGAAGTTCCTTGATTTGGCAGCCCAGAAGAGTAGCTATTATAGGTTATCTAGCCATTGACATATTGAATAGATACATGGAACTCTTGTGAAAATTAAATTTTTGATTTGAGGCCTATTCATATGTCACCAAAATATTTTTAATGTTTATCACTTCCTACATATATTCTTTAGCCAAGAGAATGATGTCATTCACAAATTACTTATGAGTCACTAGATTTATAGACCTTATTGGTTTAAAACCTTTCAACTATGAAGTAGACAAAGAATTATAAATAAATCTACTAAATGATTCTACCATAATCATGAACATGAATGGGAAAAAGGGAATCCCCTTGTCTAACACGTTTAGTGCTTTTGAAAAAAACATGCACTACCCCATTCATAAAAATAGAGAACATGCAAGGTGTAATACAGGCTCTAATGATTGTCCTAAATTTGTCATGAAATCCAAATTAAAACATAACTCTATCAATAAAATTTCAATCTAATCTATCATATGCCTTACCCATATCTAATTTAAGCACCATAACTTTTCTTTGAGTGTATTCCATTGAAAGAATGGCTTTGTGGACCATGATCACTCCATATTGCATTTTTATAACTAAAACAAATCATCCTTACTAAGGTTGAATGATTTTTTCCATGGTATATCACATCCTTAGATAAATAATCTTGGTGATAATATTATAAAAATAATTACACAAACTAATAGGATAGAAATCATAAAAGTTTATAGCCCTTTCCTTCCTTGGAATAATAAATAAGAAAGAATGATTGAATTCATTTAATAATTGATTAATGAAAAATAATTCATTCAAAATTTTAACCATGTCATCTCATATTATGTCCTAAAAAATCTATGGGGAAGCCATCTAGACTAGGAGCCTTGTCTGGGTTAATCTTGGAAAGCATATATTTAAGATCTTCATTCAAGGTAAATGTTGTGAGCATTTTTTTATCCTCCTAATTAATAAATTATGGTATCACATGTAAAAATTCATGTTCATATCTAATATTCTTCTTAAAATCATTACTATATAATGTTTTTATAAAATTGACACTTCCTTGATTAATATCTTCTACATTTGAGGAAAGCTAACCTTCACTATAGCTAATTTATTTGATAGCATAATGTTTCGTATGATTTAAAGTAGACATGTGAAAAATGTGTATTTATATCCCATTCCTTGATCAAAATGTTTCTATATTTATTCCTCTATAATGATTATTCTCTAGTTTCAATCGTGTGGTAATTACATAGGAGCTATTTTTATCTATTTTGTATTTTTGAATCATAACCCTTCTCATTAATTTTCTTCTTCAATGTTAGTTGTTATTTTTATATTGTGGAAAAGGGTTTTGGTAGATACCTAGGTTTTTATTGTATGTATAAGCTCTATTATCCAATGTAATCTCCCCATTTTACAACATATTTTCAATGAGATGCTTGATTTACACATAAAAATGTAGATTATGTCCATGAACACAATGACATTCATAGAACACATTCTCTTGGTACCAATATAGATAAGGAATACACTTAGAATAGTGTTTTGGTATGGGACAACTAATCAAAATAGTATAATCTAGTTTTTAAAACATAAATTCAATGGGTTCTCCAATACCATTGAAGACTTGATGAGTAGCAACATTTTTCCTTGGAGGAGGGGTTTACAAAGGTAATGGTTGTTGTGAAGGTTATGCTTGCTAAATGGGTTATTGGTGAGGAATAATTTGCATTTGTGGCATTGGGTGAGTAGATGATGTTTTCACCATTTGGATATGACATGACTTAGTTACTCCATTCCCAACAACATTCTTGTTGAAGTTAAATTTATTGTATTTTTCATAATTAGTAACTTGGGTTAGTGCTAATGATTGTGCTTGGACTTGATTTTGGTTCTAGTTTTGGCCATTTTCTTGGTTTTGGTTTTGGTTTGATGAGGTAATCTTGCTAATCCATTTTTAATAATGGCCTTATTAATTAGAAAATATTTTTTGTTGATCTCTTTAAAATTATCTACATATTATAACTCCAGATGGTAAGATATCTTGATATAAATTTTTTTGGTAAACATAATGGCTAGTTGTTTGTTTAGTAAACTATGGGTGAAGCAGCTATTAAGTGCTCTCCATCACTATAGATAGATTGAAAAGCTTTCACTAGCTTTGTATTTGGATTATGTAAATCTACCAATGAAATCTAATGTTCAATATTTTAGGATAAATGTTGCACAAACTTGTCTAAAAGGTCATCAAAATTATATACTAAATTCTTTAGAAATTTCAAAAACCACTCCAAAGGCTATCCTACTATACTTTTAAGAAACAAAAGTAGGAAGTATATGTCACTATAAGCCATAGGTTTTCAATAAATAAATACTTAGGTTAAATGGGCCTTAAGGTCTCCTTTACCCTTATAATTATCAAATTTCAATGGTTCATATCTTGAAGAAAATGGTATCTACAAATACTCCATGTTGAATGGGTAAAAACACATGTCATCCAACATAAAATTCATAGTCTATTTCTTGGTTTTGATATAAGAAATTACATCCTTAATTTATTATAGTTCTTATGCCAATAAATTAGATATGAGATTGGCTTCATGTGGAGGCTTGGTAGTAAAAAGTAGATTACCTTGACTAGGGTTTAATAGAGTCATGACTTATTGTGGAATGTTGTTTTGGTTTGGAAACTAACCTAAAATATGTATTCATAGATCAGGATACATTTTATGAAATTTCACACATTATGGTGCAATATTCTAGTTTGGGTTTAATTTATAGGCCAAGATTTTGGGGAATTATGGCTGAGATGAAAGGATATGGATTTGGCTAAAGAACTATGCCCACTAAGTTTGATTTGGGACTTGTCACTGAATGTTTAAACCTAGTTGGATAAGGGGAGATTTTTGTGAAATAAGGCCCTATATTTAGATTTTTAGCATGTTTGGAATAAAAGGCAATTGTTGCCTAATTGGTACTTGTTTGGATATTAGTACCTATTGGTTGCATGAATAGTTGTTATGAAGTAGACACTTGTAGAATGTCTAACATTTATCATTAACCAATGTACATACAATGTTTATTATATAACATTTATGATTGTAAAGGTATGTTAGTCTATGACTATTGAGGTGTACTTATCACTACCTAACAAGGTGCAACATTTATTTCCCTTGCTAAGGCGGTGGAATGTTTTGCCTCTACTACTTTGGTATATTGGATTGTGCCTATTTTTTTGGAATTTTAGTCATCACCTATTAAGGTGGAGTAACATTCATCACATTTTTTTGAGGCAAGGCACTAATTTATGCTTTATTTCTTAATCCTTAGGATTGCACGCTTAGAGAAACAACTCATTGAGGATTAGAGGTAGCTTGTTATTGTTGGGATGTAGGAATTCCTTCCCCTTGCTGTGGAAAACCACTCATGTATTAACTAAAGGCATTTATTTTGGACTAGTTATTTATGTAGTTAAACCACTTTGGCTTGGGTTAGATGGCACTTGTGTGTTATCTTTTTTTTGGCACATTTGTCTACATAAAATTAGTAAACACTTATTCAATATCTATGGTATCTAACATGTCACTAACTGAAGTGCTTTGCATAAATGAGTATGTACCCAAATTATATTTTCCTACTAATTAGATGAATAACCAAATTGAAGGAGATAACTTAATAAATGTATCATTTGACATAGCCATGTTATTCAAGTTATACACTAGGTTTAAGTAAGTTTGATATGTTGTTCATATTTGTAAAAAATGGTCCTCCATGAGGCATTTTCCTATGATAAACATATGTGGGTCTTGATATCACATCAACATGAGTGCATGAGTATTTATAGAAGAGGTTTGTTCAATGGTTTGATTATAAGGTATAGTTAAAGGCACTCTAACTAGACTAGGCACATTTTCATGAGGGAAGTCTACTAGAAACTTGGCCCCTATCACAATAAATTTAATTAAAAATCCATCCTTATTTTCAATCAAGTGATAATAAAAAAATATGGATCATATGTTGATGTCATCATAACATAACATAGTTGTTAACATTATTCTATAACTAATGGTACACTATCTAGGTAATACACAATTTACTTTTTGTCTTACTTTGAGTATGGAGACATGATAACCAAATAATAGGCTATAGGATCTTGAATTTTTTCCCCATATTGAGTAGTTTAAGGAGGATATAGATCCATCTCAAAAACTACATCATCACCATAAGGGTCTTGAATAAAGTCATATTGTGTGACCATATTATCATATATTGCATTATACATGGATTTGTTATGTGTATAGTGAGACATATTCAAATAAATGATAAACGTTTTGTGAAAATAGGATAAGAGTTATACAAAATCTTAAAAACAATGTCCAAAGGAAAAATGGTTAGAACATGTTATAACTTGGTCTAAAATTGGAGTTGTATCTCCAAAAAGGTCTATTCTAAAACTTGGTATATAATAGTCTAACATTAAATGACTAATGTCAAAATGTCTTGCACAAAAGGTCAAGTGGATGAAATAAAACCAAAATTAAAAGTTTTTCAAACAAGTCTAAACTACGTCTAAATAAACACAAGTTTCTAGGTCTTTTGGAAAATAAGTCATAAAATCTAAGCTCAAAATAATCATTACTAGGTGCTTTGGAAAAGGCACAAAAGTTATACTTTTAAACAAAATAATGTTAGATATTTTAATCTAAAAAATTTGAAACACTTTTTCATAAACTAAGCATTTAGATTTAAACATAAACTTAGATAGTTAGTATATCGAATGAAACTCTAGGCATATGGAAGATATACTGCTTCCCCAAATATAGGCACAAAAAATGGTTTTTAATTTGAATATGAAGTTAGGCTAAGTTACACAACCTAAATGAGAAGGATCAATGTCTAGGCCAAAATTACACAAGGCATAAGATCAAATCAATCAAAGTTTCAATTTTAAATTGTTAAGAATAATTTAGAACTTAAATTTAGAAAATTAGGATTATTTAAACAAATGATAAGCAAGAAAAAAATGGATGACATAATGGCACTAGATATAGATACAAAAATTCACACATAGTTTGGTTTCAAAATTGGAAAGTGGGTACAAGGCAACAAGTCTTTAAAACAATTTAATCAACATAATGACATTTATTTTTCTCTAAAGATATGAAAAATGTGTTTTGTTTCAAGACTCAAGGGCACAATAAAAATGGAATTAATTGGGTAGCATAATGACATCCTTTTCAATCAAATGACAAACACACACAAAGGTTGGTAATAAGACTAAGGCACAACAAAGATGTCAAATGTATGGAGTAATGCCTCCTCAAACAAAGAAGTGATGTAAAAACAAAACTAATTTTGATGTGGTATGACAAATGAATAGTTAGACATAAGACTAAGTAATAAATGACAAAAATGACATAAACACCTAAGTGCAACATCTTAAATCCTAAAACTGACAAGGTTGCATAGTATTGTTGAATTCTATCAATATACTCTCTCTTGAAAGGATTTTGATTGCTAATCCAAATATTAAAATCACATGAAAATTAGGGGTTTTAGTCCCCCTCTTTTCTTAAGAATTTGTACTATGACATTAAAATTCAGGATACTTACTCTGCATCAACAATGTCCACAACAAGTGGGGTTATTCTAAAATATCAATTTATACTTGTCTCTAAATGATCCCAAGTGTGACTAACAATGGGGATAAAATCATGTCATTATATTTTTCTCAACCTATTTGTTATTAAAAGGTATTTTATTTTTCACAACCATTAAATCCATCACTTTCTAAATGCAGTGCAATGTCCAAGTTACTCCTATGTTTTGAGGTCATGTACAACTAATAGATCTTGTTTTAACCACTCAAAACAAGTGTACCACTAGGTCACCCTCAATTTATATACCCCACCATGGATTAGTGTTGATATGATGTTAGGAGATGAATTCTCAAGTCAACACTTTCCTAAATAACTCATGAGAAGGTGATGAACTCCTTCTCATAAGCCAAAGTGCATGAAAATAAAGATAAGTTAAAATATTTTAGGGTCATTTTGGAGTCACCCAAACAATACGGATTTGGGTATGGACTTGGAAAATTTAGTTTCATGATTTTGGAAAAAAGTGATAAAGACAAAAAATGATCATTTTTTATCACTTGAGTTCCCTAATAGGGAAGGGGGAGAGCATACATGTGTCACTCATTTTGATAAAAACCAATAACTTCAACAAAAAAGCATAAATAAAATTTTTATTAGTTATCTAACTCATGTGGAAGTTAATTTTATTTCACTAAAATGAAATGTGTTATGAATTTGGAGCCCCATAGCACAAGTTGTTTGAAAAAATTGCAAAAACTTCAAAAACAATTAGGGCATAAAAAAAATTCATTTTAAGAACCAAAGACAAAGTGTGTAATATTTAACCATGGTTAAACTTTGATTTTTACACCTTTAGACCTATAATTTTTTAGAGGGTTTGCATACTTAGAAGCCCAAAATCAAATGAGAAAATAACATTTAGAATTTAGCTCTCAGGATTTTATATTTTTTATCTCAAATACGGATCATCATCGATCTACATAGGGATTGATGTTGATCCATATAGAATGATGTCAATTTGGAAGATCATCAATGTTTCATATGAAAACACAAAAAAAATGTTATTTCGATAGAAAAATGGTTTAGAAAGACAAGCATAATAACCAAATATCTCAATGGGTACTACAAGAAAAAGGTTAACAAACAACATGAAGACTTTTAAACATAAAATGAAGATTAAAACACTCAATTAAAACCCTCATTAGTTATGTTTCTACCACATTCTATTTTTCACATAAAGATCATGGTTGATTCTAGTAATCAACATCCATTTAGAAAACTGGTGTTGATCCCTTTTAATTTTGAAATAAAATGACATTGACCCCTGTAACCTATGAGTTACTTAAAATAGAAAGACATGAAAAATGAAGTTAAAACTCAAATTTTGAAGATTCTTAAGCATATATTAGAAAAAATAAAAGTATCATATTAATCTCTTTAGTTATATGGAATGTTTTGGGTCTCATTAGGTATGCCAACAAGTGAACAAATATTACAATAGAGGGGAGGTTAGTCATGTGTTAGTCTCATAGAAAAATGAAATGAACACACTAAAATCCTAACACCTATAACCTAGACATTAATGAGATCTTAGGTAATAAAACTAAATGAAATCACAATAAAAACATAAAGGAAACAACTCTTTTACCTTCCTTGGGAGGTTGAAATGACTTGTTGAGTGGATTTCTCTACTTGTGCATCAAGAATTATTTGGCAATGAAGTTTGTTTGGCTCCTTCTCTCCTTGACACCCTGGATTTGATTTTTTGGCTTAATATTTGGGCATGGTAACATTAATTTCATGAGTCTTATGGATAAAATCATGCAAATAACTCTACAATATCAAAGCTTAGAAATGAAGGGGTATGTCCTTGTATTTATATCCTTAATAATTAACTCTCACTTAAGGTGGGTTAAGGATGAGTTTAGGATTATAATGGGTTCAAAATAAACCTAGGTGAGTTAAAACTAACTCTGTTTGAGTTAATATTTATCAAGTAATTATGATTTTCAATTACTAGACATGGTTCTCAAATTAAATATTTTAGTATATTTTCAAAGAGCTTGACAACTCATATAGGCAATGATGAAAGGATTTGATATTTTGATTTTTATAATTTACATTTTTAGATATTCATTAATTTCAAATGGATAATTCAACTATGAATTTCATCTTTTTTATCTTATTAATTGATTTTTATTAGTCTTTTATCTCTTTAAAGATTTGATATTTGTTCAAGTGTCCCACTTAATATTTCCATAGGCAAAATTGATAGTTGTGATGTTGCAAGGTGATTAGGGATGAATCCATGAGAGATTTTTGTTTCATATTATATAATACCTAGGGATAAGGGATGTCTCAAAATTATTTTGATCTTTTAATGATGCATGGAAAAATTTGGGACTTTCAATGATTATCAGGCTTAATTTTTAAAGGTTGGTAGGAATCAATTTAATGTCAAATCAAAATCTAGTTATGGCCAGTTTTCAATGTCTAAAAATATGTGGGATATGTAATATTATAGGTACATCCATGATATATTTTCTCTTGTAGTAATCTAGGTCAATCCCTCCTCTAGAGAACAAAAAACCTTATTTTCCACCAAATGTAACACTAAAGATGCACTTTTATGGATAAATCTTAATGTTATCTTGAATTATATTCTCACAAGTGATTAATAGGTAATGGGAATGATATTTGGGATGTTTGGATTTATCTATGAGATCATGAACATAATATTCAACTATTTTGTGGATAAGATCAATATGGTTCATAACACATAGGTAAATTACCTTAAAAAATTTAAGGCCAAAAGGAATTTTAACATAGTACTATGTGCCCCACTCAGTAGTGAAGGTGTTTCACTATAATTTGGAATCTATTAAGATATTAACTCTAATTAAGATAAAATTTATTGAAGGGTAATTTTTTTTGTAAATGACATTTAACTAGAAGAATGAAAGTAAAGTACTAAAATGGATAAAACATGAATGATTGAAAGAAGCTAACTATGAAAAACATAAAGAATAATTATCTAATTACTACCTATTAATATGTAAATTTTCAATTAAAATGTTTCTAAATATGACCAATTTATTTTTATTTTACACATAAAACTAAATAAAAACTATCACTGTTCGTGGTCAAACGAACTATAAATAGTTAGGATCAACTACTACTACTATCCTCTATATGTCGATCTTAACCTATGTGAAAAAATATGAATCTTATGGAATATTTCTATTCATCTATTTTAAAGATGACTATATTCCACAATTTGACATTTGGATATACATGAATAACCTAAAAAATTACCTCTTCAAGGTTGAAACCCAACTAGGGTTATGTGATAGCTATAAACCTAAAAAAGTAAATAGGGAAGTTTAATGGATTTAAATGACCCCAATCATCTCCATTATGATTGATAACTACCTACATATCTAATATTCCAAGTAAGGAAAACAAGTCCATGTAGTTTTCCCACCTTGAGTGCTTTGTGCAATAATGCTCCTTTTCTACATGTATGCATCTATCAAATACTTGATAATTATTTACTTGAATTATATAAAATAAGGTTGTGAATTAGATAAGGATAATTCAAGTGAATAATATCAAATTTGGAAAGAATAGGAAATATTTTATTAGTTTGTAATAATATAATATTTTTGCAAATAGTATAATTGCCAAGTGGTAGAATAAGTGGATTAAATGTGCATTTATATCAATCTAAAAGGGTGAAACCTCACACTACATATCATAAAAATATGGAAAAATTTGTAAGGGAGGGTTCAAATTTTAAAAATAGTTGTTATTTGGTGAAGGGTAGGATCACCTCGTATAATCAAGATTGATTTTTGATTTTGACCCATTTAGATCAATTTTGACTTGAAAGGGTAATATTTAATCTTAGGATTTTGAATTATCCATACATATGTTCATAGGAGTTTTAAATATTAATAATACTTATGTATGTGTAAAATACAAATTATAATTTATGGGACCTTTTAATTAATTAGGATAGACTGAGTTGGTAAAATAGAACCAATTTAAGTGGTCATGTCAATTAAATAAAATGTGGTATAAAACTGACATTATCAAGTATTCATGACCGAATATGAGTATATAAATTTTTACCCTATTTAATCTAAAAATTAAATTACTAGAGTACGAGGAAAGATACAATTGAGTGTGTACAACATACTTTGCCTTTGGGAGAAAGCTCCAATCATGTAATGTGTTCCATAGTGAATCCTGTAATGATGTAAAAGTAGTTAATTTCCATATGTGAAATTGAAAATTGAAATCTATCTTGAATTCAAGAAAAAAAAGGAGTACACTTTTATGTGTGAAAGGATTTTTTATCTTATAAATTTGATTGAAAATGAGGCTTCTTTGAAGCATTAGAGAATTCATGCTTCCCATGAAGCAGTTGGAGAGATTGGCTCCTTTGTTGAAACATGGACAATTAAGGGTGATAAAAACAAATTTTAAGTGATCGTGTATATAAAATATAACCCATTCAGGGATTTCAAAAAATCAATTTATGTTTTTGGTATTTGTAACCCCAATATAGAAACAAGCTAGAATACATAATGAATTTATAAGTGATAATGTTTAAGGGTACTGAATCTCCAATATGAATTATAAAATTTAAGTACATAAACCACTACAAATGGAATACATATTTTATTTTTTATTTTTTCCTTAGTTCTTATATGCATGATAAAAATAGAATGGTGTTAGTTGCCTTCATTCTAGACTATAAGATAGGTCAATTGGGAGTCCATAGACATAGAAAATATATTATGATTGATTAAAATCTTGGGTTTATTTTAAATTAATGTTCCCAAATTTATTGCCTAATTTTGAAATACATTGAATACTTTTGGTTGATAGCATGCAATTAGAACACTCATTACTTGAATTAGAAAGTACGCACCAAGAATAACCCATATAACCATTATATGATTTTAAAAATAAATAATTGACCATTCCAAGAGATCCATTTGGTAGTTTTTAAAAATCTAAGAGAAATATTTGATAAAAAAAATAATAGATAGAGGAAACCTAGAAATTAATTTGAAAATAGGTACACTATTTTTAATCTAGGCTCAATCTACCAAAAATAGTAAACTATAATTTTATAAAAATTCATACAATATTTTGATGAGAAGAATTAGGTTTTTGATTATTTAAATATGACTTAAAAAACCTATAATTATTTTTAAAATAGAGATTATTAGTCTAAAAATCAATGAAACAAATAATAACCATAATAGAGGAAGACTTAATAGGAAAATAAAAAATTAAAGGCTTGAAAACAATAATTTAGGTTCACCAATATGCGTTATCAAAATTTGGAATTGATTGGGGTTATAAATCTAAGTAAGATAAAATTAATTGAAGGCTATAAAAAGTTGTAAATGACTTGTAACTACTAGAATGAAAATAAAGTACTAAAATAGACAAAACATGAAAGAATTTATTTATGATAAAAAATAAGGATTATAATGTTAATGTATATTAAGTTGATTATGTGGGATTTAAAGGCAAATAGAGATGGCCAACCCAGAATAATTATGTGTGTGAAGCTGAAACATCAATTATCATTATTCAAGGTTAGAATCAACTCTAACTAGTCAAGATCAGCTGCCACTAGTGTCCTTTATGGGTCGATCTTATAAGAAAAGTATTCATATAATGACATAATCATTTTCACCTAGTTGAGATATTATTGTATGAATAATTTTTAACTTTGTTTTTGCATAAATGACTTGAGAATGACCTCTTCAAGGTTGAAACACTATTAGGGTTTAATTATATTTGTAAACCTAAAAAAATAAATGGTGGGGAGGTTTAATAGGATAAGTTAACCCAAATCACCCCCATGATGATTTATAATTTCCTACATATCTAATAATCCAAAAAGGGAAATCATGCCAAATATTTATCCCACCTTATATGCTTAGTGTAATAATGTTTCACTGCTTCATGTATGCATCTAGAGATGACTTGAATACTTGATAATAATTTTATAGAGTAAAATAGAATAGGATCATGACTTGTTTAAGGGTTTATTAAAATGAATATAATTTAATTTATAAATAATAGGAAATATTTTCTCAATGTGCAATATTATAAGTGTGCTCAAATAGTTTAATTTTCAAGTGGTATAAAAGGTGGCTTAGATGTGCATTTATAGCATTCCAAAAAGATGAAACCACATGCTACATATCCTAAAAATATGAACCAATATATAAGGGAGGGTTTATCTTTGAGAAGATCCATTTTTGGTTAAAGGACATGATTGACTACTGATCTTAACCCTTTTGGGATGATTCTAACCTTAAAGGGTAATTCTTAATCTTAGGATTTTGAATAATCCACACAAATTCTTAGAGGTTTTTTTAGTGATTAAAAATATTTATATAGGTTTAAATTAACAAATTATAGGGGATGGGTTTGTATAAGTATTGAGGATAGAGTGAGGTGGTGAAACATGACCAATTTAAATGCTCATAACCAAATTTGTATATCTATAGAACGTGGTAGTATGTTGAGATTCAGAAGTGATGTGAACATATTTATACCCTATAAAATTATTCGCAATGGAAAACATCTCATAGTTTTTTATAAAATGGATAATGGAATCAATATAAGGTAACGGGAAATTTTCCTTAGGATACACTAAGTTGAGATTACAAAATTCAATACATAAGAGAATTACCATTGCAACTTTATTATGAACATGAATAA
Source organism: Torreya grandis (assembly GCA_037957365.1). NCBI lineage: Eukaryota > Viridiplantae > Streptophyta > Pinopsida > Cupressales > Taxaceae > Torreya > Torreya grandis. Next base: position 830,174 of record JARHVA010001165.1, on the reverse strand, counting down.
TGTTGGAGACTCATTAAAATTAATCTATTTTCTTAATTAAATTATTATGAATGAACTTAATGATTTATTTATTAAAAGTTTTAAAAACCTATAGAGGGTATTTATAGTGTTTTTGTAAAATTAAGATTTGCATCAAGATAGGTAATGATATTATGAAAAAAATATTAAGTTTAATGCTAGGTATGTCTTCACATGAACAAAAAACTATATTTTTTAACTTGTTAAGGACTAAGATAAATTTATTGTGTCTTCAATGATAATATAAGAAGACATCAAAACTAGATTATAGTCATTCAATGCTCCTATGTTAATATCCTTTGCATCCTCAAATTTAAATATTTGAAGTGATAAGGTTCAGGAGATAAATTAGAGATAATATATTTTGGATCAATAATAGTAAACAATTATGTAAGTGTGGAAGAGTATGTCCAAAATATCCAAGCTTATGATGTTTATGAGGAAACTGAGGTTCCCTTACATGAAAGATCTCTAAGATTCATTTCTAGGAAATGTATGGAAAGTGCCATAATATTATATATCCACCTATAGATTAATGTATTTATTAAAATTGGTGTAAAATTTTGTGTTAATAAATCTAATAATAATAATTTTAGAATCTAAGTAATTTCTAGATATTTTGGAAGAGTTTTAAGAATTTTCTATATAGGATTGACCATGTTAATTTTGTCTCTATTTTTAATATATTTTAAACTACATAAAACTTGTTTCTATGCATGTGGATATTTTTAATTTTTAGCTGGGTGAGGTTTTATAACTAAATCGACCATCTCTATTTCTTTGTTAGTTTGTTGTTTTTTAGTTTTAACTAGATCGTATATCTCAAAAACATGGCCAATTTTGTTGTTTTTTGTTAGAATAAACTAGATTGGCCATATTTGAAACATGGCTGACTTCATTATTATGTTTTAAGTGTGAATTCTAAACTAAATTAGTATTTTCAATTTTTTTAATTCTTGATTGTTCTTTTATTTTGAATTATATCAACCATCTCATTTTCTTGTTTTTTGACTAAAATTTAAGAAAGAAATTATAAAATGGATTTATATTATTTTTAGTGAAAATATTAAGATTTGTATAATAATCCAATGGTGTTTTTAAAAGGTTTGATCTATGGGAATGATGTTGCATTCTATATCTTCATCTTCATCATTTGAATCAAAACAAAGAAAAAGATAAACCATGTGAGCATCTCGATTAAAAGCATGCATCCTACCAAGAGGATTTTGATACTAAAGCACATCCATGTATAATGCTTGAGATTAATAAATTATATAATATTCACCATAATATGGATAAATATTACATGCTTGGTTAGGATTTTAAGGATTTTAACTGAAAAAATCTTTAACAAACATGCCAAGTTAACTAAAAATTTGAGGATAGAATAATAAGGGTTATTGAAAAAGATTTGTCACCTCAAACTCATTTAATTCATAAACATCTTCCTCATAGGAATATTTGATAAAATTTAAAGGAGGTGGGATTTCAATATCATATTAATGTATTTGAAGAGTCCTAAATATAGGTAAAATAGATGGATAGACATATTATGAGATATAAGGTTATAACTCAATGATGTTTGTAAGTGATTTGAATTTCATTGGGTTCATCATAATTTGAGTTAGTGAGAGTGACTTTCACATTGGGACACATGTTGAATAACTTAGGTAAATGAGGGATATTAATGTTTTTTATTGTAGCAATGTGATATTATTATTTAGGGTTTGGTAATTTTAGATCCCAAGGGATAGGATCAACTTCATGTTTGTATTTCTTACCATAATTAATGGAATTTAGGTATTGGATACCAAAATAAGTGATGAATCTCATGTGGTGGGTCTAAGAATGACATAAGAATATTTTTTAAGAGTGGAATATCAATGACCAAAAGCTTGGTGAAATTTGTTTTCAGTAAAATAGTAATAAAGATCTAAATGAAACTAAAAGGATTTTGTTTAGTCTTGTCAAATCCACAATAAGTAAGTATGGTTGTATTAATATTATTTATGGAAAATCATGGCTATTTTATTAAACAAATAGAATTTATTTTGATGCCAAACCATTTATCCATTAAGACTTTCCTTATTTATACATCATTCATCATGATTATTATAAAGAGAGGTGGGTCATAAATTTAGAAAATAACTTCATCATTGATTATATCATCATTTGGAAACTATTTTTTTTATATGATTGAGGATGGGATATGGTTTAAATGGTATGAAATTTTGTAGGGTTTAGGGATTTTTAAGGTTGAATAGATGGATATTTTTGGTTTTTTAAAATTACTTATTCTCAATCTTATAATTTTTGATGATATGATGGTGTTTTCTTGATTTTAATTAAACAAATCATGCAAGGCATAATTTTAATCTCATTTAGGAAGTTACATTGGGATTATTTTTGGTAAGAACCATAATGATATTTAGTTAGATAAGTATGTTGGAAACACAATGACTAAGAGGGGGGTGAATTAGTCTTCAAAATTTTTACAATATTTACCTTAACATTTATGAACTATTAAAATAATGTAGTAAATTAGCAACACATTAAGAGCCATGAGCATGAGAGAAGAACATAGCACACAAAACACTTATATAAGTGGGAAACCCTCAAAGGAAAGAAAAAAAATTGATGATTAAAAATGAGTATTTTCCTATAATTCAGAAATTAATATTTAGTGAATCACTAACTTCACTTGGAAAACTAACTCCAACTAGCCAAACACAAACTTGACTAGGCTTTAACAAGCACCCACTTGCAAGGAGGCACAAAACTCATAGATAAATTAGCACCAAATGATCCACCTCAAAACTTTGATCACCTTAATAACCCTTTATTTATCATACAATATATTATGATCTCCATCATTATCTCTTAACACATACCTAACCTTCTCAAACTGGTCTCTAGACTTCTTCACTCAATTAGGTCTCTTCAACACTTACATAGGTCATATGACATTTATAATCATCTACAATACCCTTGTTATACATTCATAATGGTTTATATTTAAATTTTTTTATTTTATATAATACGTACTTCATCTCTTCAAATTTTTATCTCATTTGATTCAATTCACACTCTCACTCTAGATAATTAGACATATTAGGCCTTGTTCTTATACTAGGCTCTTGCTCATACACCTCTTGGTCAGACATAAACACTTAAAAACTTAGTTTTTAAATAAAATGGCCCTTATTAAATTATAAAAAAAAACCAAACCTTACAATAGGTTTGTCATAGCAAAGAAGACCAAAAACCTTTAAAGGCCTTAAGGATACCTAGTTCAATTAGGCCTTCATTAGCACATGTTACTCTTTGAACACCTTATAATTTTTTTAGAATTGTCACATGGTATTAAAATATTATATTTTAATTTCATATACCCATACAAATATTATCTTGTCTCCAAGACACCTTTTATATCCAACCACCTTGAAGCATGCCATTAGCACTATTCATAATTAGGTTTGTGCATATTGAGAAAGTATATTTTAAACAACTAAACCAAAAGAAAAAATTATAAAAAAAACCATGGAAAAAATTACGAATATAATATATATTAACTTATGGTAATCACCATATTCTATATACTTCATAACTTAGGGCAAAAGACTCAAACCTTTCTCTATAAGTAGCCCACTTAGAACTACCAACTAGCTTCAAAACATAGTCATGGAAACTTAAATTTATGATATATGAAAGGGAATGATTAATAAATTATAATACATAAATATTATTTTAAAATAACATAATAAAAACATACAACAAATATATCATAATATTTAATAAAATATTGGTCTTATAGACCAATCTCATGACTTCACTATACACAGACCTCACTAAGTTAGATAAGTGAACTTGAGAAGAACTTTATGCTATATAAAATCATCTCCAAATATTATATATAGTATGTAAATGCATTAAATGTCTTGAAAAACATACCCATACATTTTTATCCATCCATAATCCATTATAACACATCCTTAAACAACTTCTTCATTATGCCTGATTTTCTCATTATCTACATCATTAGTCCTTTTAGCAATATGTCAGCTTGCATGACCAGTTCAGCTCATATGAGGACTAGATATTTATTCAACATTTATTTATTTATAAAATTTAAATTTTTCAACTATGAATACTATAAAAAAATATTTGAGAAATAATGTTTTTAATGTAGGGTCCACTCACTCCCCTTACAAACCAATCATAACTAGAGGTGTTGGCAATATGATTATCATTGATGTTAAAATGGTGATTATTGGCATTATGAATGTCATGGATGTCTAGGGATGAGTATGGTGACTTGAGTATGTGCAATGGATCATATTATATGTCAAGGATTATTTAAGTTCTTGTGTTCATGAGTAGAATTCATCTAGTTCTTCATTTTGTTCATCTACACATTCTAGGTCTAGTGGTAGAAAAATATAAATAGATAGTTTGTTGACATCATCATTTGCCATGAATTTAACCTTTGTCATGTCTTAGGATATGTGTGGTTGACTTGTGGCTTACATACCTCTTTTATATTCTTGATACATTTCTCTATGTTCTTAGTTAGGTCAACGTATGAAATAACCATGGCTAAGTAGACTATATATAGGAGGTAGTGGTTAGTCTTTGATCATCATGTTAAGTATTATGATCTTAGTGCATTATTGTGGAGGTTACCCCCTCAAATTATTTTTTCTATATTATCTAGTATTCTTATATGTTATCAATTTTGTTATGTGATCTCCCATGTTTATTTATTTTATGTGATATAAAATCATTTTATGCAAAAATTTAAGTAATTTCATTACAAGTGGTATGAGAGCATTGATTTAGGCAAGTTTAATATGGTGTCATTCTTTTGGATCTACTGAGGTGTGACTTCTATGAGGGGAAGGAGTGAAAAACATAACTTTTAATCTGAGAAGAATTGTTTTTTTGTTAGTGAAGTAGTGTTTGACATGCTTTTTTGAAAGAGAATATTTTTTAAAAAAAGTCTAGAATTTTTTTCACCTTACACAATTGTAGTCATTGGATTCATCTCGACAAGATGGTCACAATGGTATATTTTTTTGGTATAACTTTTTATTCTAAATTTGTTTATCCTAGTATGTAAAGGCAGTCATTAGATTCATCTTAGCAAGGTGATCACAATGGTAACATCCCCTAGTACATTTTTTTAGGTCAAAAACCCACCTAGGGTTTGTATATGGTTGATCCTTATACATGGGGATGAAAAGGGGGTGGTAAACTCTTAATACTCCTTTTACCAATGACACAAAATCTAAAACATTAGATTCATTAATTTCTCAACTTTAGGTTGACATAAAGGGCTTGGTATGGCATGATGAATTTTTTGTAGTTAAAACTAATGTTTTAGGGATACACAAAGAGATTAATGAGGTTCAATATCAATTGAATCAAATCAATACTTCATTGGTTTCTCTTTCATCTTAGTTATATTAAAAAACCTTCCACTTCATCATTCAGGTCCTCCTCTTCTCAACACTAACAACTCTAATTTTTTTATGAAACTTATGTTTCCCAAAGTGAACATGCATAATTTTTATTATAAGGATACTATCACCTAGATTACCCAACTTGAGAATTTATTTGATCTACATCAAACTCCTAATTCTTAGAAGGAGATAGTGGTGTCTCTATATCTAGAATCTGAGTAGTTCATTTGGTATCACTAGTTATGTACTTGAAATAAAAATAATGGTGATCCTATTACATGGTCTATTTTCACTAATAAATTATTGGATCATTATCAAAATAATGTCTCTAAGAACTACTTCAGATAGTTAGCCAAACTATGGAAAATGGGAACTATGAAGGATTATATTCATCAATTTCAAAATATATATTTATGAGTGGAAGACATCACTGAGGAAAATTTGACTAATCTATTTTTGGGTGTTATAAAATATAGCATCCAATTGGAGGTTTTAATGTTTAACCTAGAATCTATATCAGAAGCTATCCCATAGACATGCATGGTAGAGGTAAAAGAGATGATCAAATAAAAAATTTCATTATAGGTCATGATCGTACCTTTCCAGCACCATCATATCCTCAACTCATCAAACTGACACCTAGTAAAATTTAGAATTGATCCAAAGGGTTATGTTATAGTTGTGATAACAAATGGAGCAAAGACCATCATTATGATAAAAAGAAGCTATTTTATATTAAAGGTGCTAGTGAGAATTTTAATGATGATGAGGCACTTGGTGAGGATGAAGAAAGTCCTGAGGAGGAATCTGAAGAGTCTTAGCCTACTATTTCCTATCATTCCCTTTTAGGTATTAGTACTCCCCAAACTCTTTAGCTAGTGGGTTTCTTAAAAAAAATAGGTCACTATTTTAATTAATTTTGGGAGCACACATAACTTCATCAACAATAAGTTAGCTACTCACTTGAAATGTTTCATTTATCCTACTCAATAATTTTAGGTCATGATTATAGATGGTGGTACTATCAACTACTCAAGAAAATTCCATAGTATTAAGCTAGCCATGGGAGACTACTTGTTGAATTCTCCTATGTTTGTTATTCCCATGGGGGGGAGCTAACATTATTTTGGGAGTATAATGGCTCACCACTTTGGGAACTATTGAGATGAGTTTATAGGAATTATTCATGCATTTTCATTCTAAGAGAAGGACATTTGAGCTAATGGGATTAAGGGATAAATATCCACAACTTATTAGCTCCCATCAAATGATAAAGATTCTTTGAAAGGGTGTTGAAGGATTTATAGGTCGCTTGTGTTCCATGTAAGTTCATCCAACTAAACCATCTACACCTCATCATCTGTAATAAGTGATTGATGCCCATTTCATTATTTTTGGTAACCTACCAAAAGGACTTCGACCTAGCTTCATGCATGATAAAGGTATCAAACTTATTCTTGGTAGTACACCACCCAACACCAGGCCATATAGGTATCCTTATACACAAAAAAGTGGAATTGAAAAGATGGTATATAAAATTTTGGATGCAAGAATCATTCACTATATCCAAAGTGAATATTCTTCACCAATTACCATGGCATGAAATAAAGATGACACTTAGAATATGTGCCCTAACTACAAGTAACTCAATAAGTAAACTATCAAAGATAAGTTTCCTATTCCTATCGTTGATAATTTTCTAGATGAATTAAATGGTGCTCTTTATTTTACCAAGTTAGATCTGCATTCAGGGTATCATCAAATCTGGATCCATGATAAAGACATACCCAAAACTACTTTTAGGACTCATGAGGGCCATTATGATTTTTTAGTCATGCCTTTTGGGATAAAAAATGCACCTTCTACCTTTCAAAGTTCAATGAAAACTATTTTTAGGCCATTTTTGAGAAAATTTGTTTGGGTATTTTTTGATGATATCCTCATTTACAATAAAAATTGGGAAGACCATTTGCACCATGTGAAACAAGCACTCTCAATTTTGGCACAACATTAGTTGTATGCCAAACCTTCCAAATTTAATTTTGGAGCTTGTGAGGTTAAGTATTTGGGTCATCTATTTTCACATACAAGAGTAAAGGTGGATCCTAGAAAAATCCAAGCAATGGTGGACTGGTCAATTCCTAAGACACTCAAGCAACTAAGAGGATTTCTAGGGCTAACTGGTTACTATATTAGGTTTGCCAAAAATTGTGGTATCATTAAAACCCCACTCACATATTTTTTGAAGAAAGACTCCTTTTAGTGAACTGATATAATGACCATGGCATTTGAATAATTAAAATTAGTGATTGTACAATTCCAGTGTTCGATACACCTAATTTTTATAAGACTTATATGGTTGAATGTGATGCATTTGGGTATGGTATGGGTGTTTTAATCATGAAATAAGGTATACCACTTACATTTTAAAGGCATAAAATAAAGGGAAAAAATAAACACAAGCCCATTTATGAGAAGGAAATGATGTCTATTTTGCATGCAGTCAAACAATGGAGGCTTTATTTAATCAGTCATCACTTTCAAGTAAATACTAATTATGATAGTCTCAAATATTTTTTGGAACAAAGGTTATCATATAAATAACAATAGAAATGGGTAACTAAGATGTTAGGCTATGATTCTAAAATAGTTAACAAGAAAGGAAAGGATAACATAGTGGTAGATGAACTATCTAGGGAGGATGAATCAGTTGAGGCCTTGTTAAATGCTATGACCATTTTGTAGGTACATTGTCTAGAAGAAGCATGATCAAAATGGGACAAGGATAGTTATACCCATGATATAATTTATAATATTTAGCAAGGTTTGGGTGGCTTTGAAAAATTCACATGGAAGGGTGATGCATTATAGTATAAAGATAGATTATACCTATGTAATAATTCTCTTCTTAAACAAAAAAATCCTTTGAAAACTTCATAAAACTCCAACTAGGGGTCATATAGGATATTTGAAAACCTATCATAAAATCAAGAAAGATTTTTTGGAAAGGACTCAAGGGGGATGTCCAAAAATATGTGGCTAGATATATGATTTTTCAACAAAATAAAGGAGAAACCATCAAAACCCTAGGTATTTTACAACCTTTATCCATCCTGAGCCAACATTGGGAAGAGGTGTCTATGGATTTCAGTATAGGGTTACAAAGATATGATAGTCAAAATGTTATCATGGCTATGGTAGATCATCTCAGTAAGTATGCTCATTTTTGTTCTTTATCACAACCATTTGTTGCTAATATAGTAGCTCTTGCATTTTTCAATATAGTTTAGAAATTGCATGGTACCCCTAAGATCATTGTCAATGATCAAGATCCCATCTTCACTAGTAATATTTTGCCTGAGTTATTTGCATGTTTGGAAACCTAGTTGTCCCATAATTCATCTTATCATCCTTAATCTTATGGACAAATTGAGGCATTAAACAAACATCTAGAAAGATATATCCATTATTTTATTTCTGATAAATAGGGTAAATGGGTTCATTGGTTTCTACTTACTGAATGGTGGTATAATACTTGTATTCATATTTTTTCCAGAATGTCTCCTTTTTTTGCACTATATAGATACCACCCACCATCCATCACTTCAACCTTGAAGGTCAATCCTAGGGTTCATGATGTCAAATAACATATTCACCATCAATAGGAGGTCGTTGTGTTTATGTGAAAATTTAGCCATGGACCAAAATGGCATGAAACAAAAAACATATCAACACAAGAGTGAGAGACACTTTGACATTGGTGATTGGGTTTTCGTTTACTTATATCCATATAAGTAGATGTCCTTGAAGTAATAGAAAAATGATAACAATCTATCCCCTAAGTATTATGGACCTTATCAGATCTTGTAAAAAATTAGTAGTGTGGCCTACAAGTTAGAGTAATTAGACACAAAGTGGTTACCCAAACTTACCCAAACTAAGTTACCATAATTGGATGAGAAAGGAAGACTTGTTCTTGATCTTGAGGTGATCCTTTAAATATGCACTAAGTAGTTATGATCTAGAGTGATTAAGGAGTACTTGATCAAATAGAAGAATATTCCCTATGAAGATGTTACTTGGGAAGATGAATCCTTTGTGTAGTAACATCTAGAGTTGACTCAATGTTAAGGATAATGTTTTTTTAAAGGGGAGGGGCATAATACACCCTTAACCTTTGGTGTGTCTTGGGATATGTGTGGCTGACTTGTGGCTTACATAGCTTTTTTATATTCTTGTTACATTTCTTTATGGTTTTAGTTAGGTTAGCCTATGGAATAACCATGGCTAAGTAGTATATATATAGGAGGTAGTGGTTAGTATTTAATCATCATGTTAAGTATTCTAATCTTAGTGCATTATTGTGGAGGTTACTCCCTTGAAGTGGATTTTCTATATTATCTAGTATTTTTCTATGAAGTTAATTATTGTTATATGATCTCTCATATTTTATTATTCTATGTAATATAAAATAATTCTATGTGAACATATAATTAATTTCATTACATCATTGCCATGTATGGATGAGTCTAGGGGATTTGGTCATATGTTTATGATAACATTAGTCCCTAGTTGTTATGTACTAGATTTGAAGTCATGCGATGAAGTGTTGTCAAAGATATGAGGATGAAAATTTAGCTACTTAGAAATAATTCTCTAATTTTCCATACTTAGCCAAATTTATGAAAGGGTTCAAGTAGAGCCAAGTAAGCATGTTGATGAGGTCAACATTCACACACATGGAGGTGTTAGGATAAAATGATCATATGGGTTTATTAATTTTTATGCCTAGTTTCTATGTGCTAAATCTTAAGTCACATGATGTAATAAAACAAAAGATATACATGTGTAAATTTGGGTTCCTAGGCATTTTGAAAATGTTTTACCATACTTAGTCAAATTTGTAGGTTGTAAGAAAAAACTAAGTAGGCATTGTGATGATGTCATATATTACACATATAAAGGATTTATGAGTGTATAGATATATCCATGGAATCCCCTATGTGAGAGAATATTATGTACCAGATTTTAAGTCATGAAACTAAGTGAAACAACATTTATGCAAGATTAAAGTTGGCCATCTAGGTAGTTCTACACATAGTTGGCTCTATGGTAGAATAATCTAAGTGAGCATACTAATGGAATTATATCTCACATGTAAAAAATATTCAAGAATAAATGAGCATATGGGTTTGTTCATAATTATGCCTAGTTTATATGATCTAAATTTTAGAATAGGAAGTTGAATTAATCAAAAGATATGAAGGTGAAAATTTGACGTTGTAGACATATTACAATGGTTCCCATAGTAAAATTTTCACAAGGTAAAGTTTAGTCAACTCTTATTGATATCAACAGAGCTTATTCACTCCAAGATGTCAAGATGTAATGAGATGAGGATAAGTTTTCTATGTTTAATGTTAAGCTAAGATAAATTTGAAGCTTATTATAAGATAAAATGATGAGTGGTTGATTGTGCAATGAAGATATAATAGAGAAAGTGGACTCAGATGGGATAAAGTGCTCAATGTTTATTGATATAGAGGTGAGTTAAATACCAAGATAGTTTTATGAAATTGATAGAGTGTATTCATTGCAAAGAATTAAGAAGCAGTGAGATGATATTAGGAGCTCAATATTTATCCTTAGTTAGAGATAAATTTCATTCAACCATGAATATATAATAGCACATAGGAGCTTAAATCAAAAGTGTCAATAGATAAATTTTATAGTTGGAACATTAAATCTTGGAAATTTACAAGGATTTAGTGGAGATCATCAGCCTATCATAACTTGATCTACTAGATGCATTTTAAAGTTGAGAACTTTGAATGAAGACTATCAGATCATGGCACAAAACTTAAGATCAATGCTTAATATTTAAATATTTGTTCATTACAACAGTCAAGTGGAGGAAGTTAGATTTAATCCATAAATTACAACATAGATAATGAATTTGATTATTATAATAAATAAAATTTGTGTAATATGGAATGTGCATCAAAATTAGATCCTAGTATATGCTAAAAATAATAATGGGACTAAGAATCATGGTGGTGAAGCATGAGTTTAAGACATGGGAAACTTGTTTTTAAATATAGAAACTAAATTTGATTAGAAATAAGAATTATGTGTTAGTAAACAAGTTTGTACATAGAGAAAATTCAAACCCTAGATCAAATTCTTATATATATATATATATATATATATATATATATATATATGCCATCTAGATATAGAATATATTGCTGGTGTAGTTGAATTGTGTCAAACAGAAATATAAGAGACATAAAAATTGAAGAGAATAGAAGAGAAGATGCTAAAAAGAGAGATGAAGTGTGTTTAATAAGAGATATATCTATACATAGAGACAGAGGGGTAGATTAAAAGAGTAGAGATAGATAATGTGAAGAGTATGATCAGTTATAAACTAGACCTATAACAGAGAATAGAGATGGGATTCTTTTATGAATCTATATTGTAATTTGTAGTTATAGATCCATGTAGATATGATTTGTGGGTGAAATTAGATATTATGAGTTGGTTTTGAGTTAAGTATTGGTTCTTCCGTATATTTGGTGATCTTAAACTAGGGGATTGGTGTCTCCTTATAGTCATTGCCCTTACATGTGTTACTAGTGAGGTTTTGACTATGAGGCTAGATTAGAATTGTAGATTCTAGTAGATATTATCACAATGGTTTTTACCATATTGGGTTTTACATTTATATATATGGTGTTATGTGTTTTTGTGTGTGTGATCTTTGTATACATGTTTTAATTTGCATATCCTTCATAGTTAGTTTTTAAAAAGGATTCAAAAAAGACTAATTTAGTCAATCTACTAATTGACCCCCTCTTATTAGATAGTTATGCTCCAATAGGAGGTGACTAAGAGATTTTAGTATAACCTCTAATCAATTATATATACATTTTTAATCAATATTGGTTATTTTTATCAATATCTTTCTCATCAAGTCAATGTTAGGGTTTTGTAGAGGGTTAACATTATTTATGATGTTAACAATTGTTCATAAATCTTATCTCATTATTCTAGAAACCAATGCTTTGATATTTTAATTAGTGACCTTCCCCATCTACCATGAATATCTTAGGTTCCTATTAATAGGTTACGCATGCAAATGAGTACTTGAAATTTATTCTCAGGTTAAGAATCATTTATTTTGTGCACATAGGAGACCTCAAAACACTTTTTCTTGCCTTCAATGTCAAATTTTGACTTGAATTTTTGTTAAAATATTTGAAACAACATTAAATACCTATATAAATGATAATTTTTCCATTATTATCTTTAAATATAAAACTCAAACCTCATTTGGCCACCATCTCTCTCTTTGCTCTCTAGGCTTTAATCTACAAGTCACATTAGGTCTTGAAACTGACCTTCAAGCCTCTTTACATGCATTAACCACCTCACTCACATTATAAAACTCTTATTTTCATCCTTCATAGGGCTTAATAATACTTTATGGTACCTCATTGGGTTAGACATGGTCTAGAAGTAATCTGGTTGCATGCTAGGTATGTGGTTCTTACCCCTATAGACTCACCTTGAAACACACCTAAGTGTTACAAATCCTCATATTAATAATAAAAAAATCATATATTTATTTTTAATACTTTATGGATCCATCTCACCAAGACACCATGCTCATACCTTCACATAAGGTTCCTTCATGATATGCCTAGTGTCATGACTATGCTTCTTAAGCACTTTTGAGACTTGATAACTTTGGAAACTGATCTTAAAACTCTTTTTGATGATTGTACACATTTATCACATGCCTTATATGTTACTCAACCAATGTCATAAATTTCAAATATGTAATAAAATAAATAAATTTTTCAATGACCTCATGAACAACCTTTGAAATCAATGGCAATTTTAATGTCAAACATCAAGAATAGAAACATTACTCAACAATCTCCCCCTTTGTCATTGATGGAAAACCATATTGAAAATGAATCATCCTTATCTAACATTTTTTTTATTTCTCCCCATTTGACATAAATGATAAAGTTATTTCTATAATTCCTTGGATCACCCTCCTTGCAACCAAAATTACTCAACACACATAACTATGAGTTTATAAGACATAAAAAAACATTCACCCCATAAATCCATAAATACCTTCTTGTAAAATATCACCTATTATTGGATATAATGAAATTGATTATATCCTTTAAGTATTTATCTTTTTCAGTGATTGATAGGGGCAATAATTACACCCAATTCCTATCTTAGGTATTCAAAAGTTACCTTTGGAAGTGGTTTAGTTAAGATGTCTACAATTTTATCCCATGTCAACACATATTCAAGTTTGACACTTTGTATAAAATGATACATGATGTGAATGTGTTTTGTCCTTGAGTACATGATAAGATTCTTTGAGATGCTTATAAAACTTATATTGTCATAATAGGTAGGGTTAGGACCATCAACTCCATATTTTAGTATTTTAGAGTTTGTCTCAACCATAAGACTTTAGTATAACATGTAGTTGTAGAAATGTACTCAGGCTCACAATTATATAAATATATTGAGGTTTTCTTCTTGATTATCCATGATACTAGGCACCCACTTAGAAGACGTCTCCTCCACTGATACTCTTCCTATCATCTATACTTCCTACCCAATCTACATCTATGTAGGATATCAAACTAAAATCCTTGCTTCTAGGATAACATAATTCATACTTCATATTCCTATTAAGATACTTAAGTATCTTTTTATTGTTTTTATATGATTTCTTTTGGACTTACTAGAAATATTCCCACAAGACTTACTACTTGTATGATGTTAGTTCTAAAGGTAGTGGTGTATAAGAAGCTTCAATTTTTAACCTATATGACATTTGATTTACCTTTTAAAACTCATATTCCTTGCTCAACTTACAACCCATGATCATGGGTGTACTAACTACCTTTCAATCCTCCATCTTAAACTTATTCAACATTTCTCTTATGTACTTAGCTTATGAGATGAATATACCTTTTTCGTATCGAGTGATTTGCAACCCAAGAAAGAATGATAGTTTTCCTAGCATGGACATATAAAATTATTTATTCATCACCTATGCAAAGGTATTTTTCATGTTCTCATTTTTTCCATAAAATATGATGTCATCTACATAGACAAATACTATTAGCTAATGGTCATATTCTATTTTGATGTATAGATTACTATTTGTAACTCCTCTTTCAAATATTTGATCTAATATATACTTGTCAAACCTATACTACCAAGCTAAATGATATTTATTTAGGTCATAGAGAGCCTTAATCAATATAAAAACATAGTATTTGTCATCTGTTAATGAGAACTCTTTAGGTTGCTTAATGTACACTTCTTCAAAATTCCCATTCAGAATGGCATATTTGACATCCATTTGGTATACCTTGAATCCTTTGAATCCTTCATAAGTAATAAATAATCTAATGGAATCTAATATTTATACTAGTGAAAATGTATCCTCAAATTCTACTCATGAAAATTATGCATATCCCTTGTATATCAATACAGCCTTATTCCTAGTGACTTCTCCATCTTCATTTAACTTGTTTCTAAACACCCATTTTATGGTAATGGCATTCTTGTCTTTATGCCTAAGAACTAGTTTCCAAGTCTAATTATTATCTATTTGGTATAAATACTTATTCATATCATCTATCCAAAAGTTTTCTTTGATTTCTTATATAAGACTTTTAGGTTTAATCTTGGATAATAGATCATTCTCTTGATTTATATTACTTATCAGTATTCTCCTAGTTTACATACCTGCAATCTTAATGGTAATGGGTGGTTTATTTGAATCTATATTTAGGGTAATTTTGAGTCATATATATATTAAATTTCTTATTATTCCTCATTAACTTTCATAGTCTCTTCTTCATTCTTGAATTCTAAATTCTCTAAACTATTATTTGATTGTGAGTGAGATTTCCTTGTCTCATCAATATTCACAAATGTACTTTCAACTATATTTTGAAATCTCTTATTATAACATTTATAGATTGAGATCATTGATGATTAACCTACAAATATTCCTGAATATTGAATGTGAGGTAGTCTAAGCTAGCATAAAGTGCTCTTTGGTCTTCTATTCCTACTTGGAAAATAGTCCACCTTGCTTTTTGAACTCCATTTGATCTATCCTAGTCTGATTTGGATTCCATACCAATGTTTGATAAATATTATGCATTATAAGAGCTTCATATGCTTTTTTTAATCTTATGGAATTTATAAAAAATTTAGATCATAATATTTTAATGTGTCCTATATTATGACAGATGTAGCAAGCACCATTTTTGTACTTACCATGGTTTCATGATGAATCATCCTTTATAACATTGTGTAATCTAATTGATATTTTTAGGTTAATATTATTTATTAGTTATGACTTATCATTCTCTCTCTAAAACTTAGTCAATTTTTATATTATTTGTTCATGCACAAACTTCAATGAATCTATCTTTATCTTCAACTGGTCATACTCAGCTTCCTTTATCTTACACCTTGTATTAACCTCTTCTAACTAACTCTTAAGTTCCTTGATAGTATTATTTTAATGTTTCAAATCATCAAGATTATTTATGAGCTCATATTCAAGGTCTAATTTAGCTTCTCTTTATTCACTTTAATAGTATACTTATTTAATATACATGTTGTCTTCTTCTTGTTGATCACAAGACATGTTTGTGCTTCTTTAGGATCACCTTCAAGCTATTAGACTTGCCTCAAAGGACCAAGATATAATACTAATTTTTGGAAACATAAGGACTGAGAGGGGGGATGAATCATTATTCAAAAAATTTACAATATTTATCTTAACATTCATGAAATATCAAAATAATTTAGTAATCTAAAAACACATTAAGAGCCGTGAGAATGAGAGAAGAACATAACATAGAAAACACATATTTGACTAGGAAACCCTTAAGGTGAAGAAAAATTATTGATGATGTAAATTTAATAATATCCTATAATTCAAACATAATTATTAGTGAACCACCAACTTCACATGGAACACCAACCCCAACTAGCCAAACACCAACTTGACTAGGGTTTAACAAACATCCACTTGTAAAGAGGCACCAGCCTATAGATAAGTCAACACCAAATAATCCACCTCAAAAAATTTATCACATTTATAACAATTTATTTATAATATAATATATTATGATATCCATATATATCTCTTCACACATACCTAAACTACTCAAATTGGTATCTACCCTTCTTCTTTTAATTAGGTATCTTCAAGAATTGGTTATGACATATGACCCTTATAATCATATAAAATAACCATGTAATATCTTCATGATGGTTTATTTATACCCTTATTATGGTATAAAATACCTCCTTACACTCTTAAATTTTTTATCTCATTCACTTCAACTCACACTCTCACTCTAGACATTTAGGCTTATTAGGCCTTATTCTTATACTAGGCTTTTGATCATACACCTCTTGGTTGGAAATAAAAACTTTATAAATTAATTTTTAAATATATTTTGAATTATTAAATTCAAAAATCATGAACCAAAAATTAAAATAGGTTATTCATATCATATAGTACCAAAGCCCCTTTTAGGCCTTAAGGAGATCTAATTCAATTAGGTCTTCATTAGTACATGTTACCCTTTAAACAAATTGTAACATTAATATAATTGTAAAATGATATTAAAATGTCATATTTAAATTTAATATACCCTTATAAATCTCATATTGGGTCTATGAAACCCTCTATCTCCAACTTGCACTTGAACCACACCATTAACACTATTTACAATTAGGCTTGTGCATACCCAAAAAGTCTATCTTGAAAAACTAAACCAAAAAAAATTATCTAAATAAACATGGAAAAAAATACACATATATAATATAAATTACCCTATGTTCATCACCATTTTTACTAGACTTCATAACTCAGGGTAAAAAGACTCAAACCCTTCTCTGCAAGTAGCCCACTCATAACTACCAACTAGCCTCAAAACATATTCATGGAAACATGAATTTATGATACATGAAATGGAAAATTAAGAAATTAAAATTAATAAATATTATCTTAAAAAAAATTATAACAACTTTAAAAAATATATCATAATCTCTAATAGCAATATTAGTTTTATAGACCAATCTCATGACTTCACTGTGCATAGACCTCACTGAGTTAAACAAGTCAATTTGAGATAAAATTTATGATATATAAAATAATATAAAATATTTAATCCAAGACATACATTATTATATGTCTTGAAAATCATCCCCATGAATTTGGATCAATCCATAATCCATGATAACACATCCCTAAATAACTTCTCACTTCTATTTGGTTTTATCACTATCTGCACCAGTAGGACTTTTAGCGAAAGGTAAAATTGTATGATTAATTTATATCATCTAAGTAATATATAATAATCAAAAACCACCATTAACATGAAATAAAATTATAAATCTTAAACCTTCATTCATTTTTCAACTTTGAATTGGTCAACTCTAACTATTAAAACAAAAATATTAGAAACAAGGCCTTTCCTATAGGATCCACTCACTCCCCTAAAAAAAATAATAATTGGAGGTGTAAGGGATAGTTAAATAAAAACTAAAATCACTTTAATATCCATTCCAAACCATTTTGGGATATTTTTATCAAGGTATTTCTCATCAAGTCAATTTCAATGTTTTAGAGAGGGTTAACACTATTTCTGGTGTTAATGATTCTTCATAAAGATTGGCCCATTATTATAGAAACCAATGCTTGTAAATTTTATATAGGAACCTTCCCCATATACCATTAATATATTATTTTCCCAATTAGAGGTTACACATGCCAATGAGTACTTGAAAGTTCTTCTCAAGTTGAGAATCCTTCATTTTATGTACACAAGAGACCTCAAAATAATTTTCCTTGTCTTAGCCTTAAATTTTTGACCTAAGACTTAGAAAACATAATTTAAAAAACATGAAATACCTATATAAATTTTCAATTTTTCATTATTATATTTAAATCTAAAACTCATCCCTCATTTGGCCACCTTCTTTGTCTTTGGTCTCTAGGCTTTGATCTACAAGTCACATTAGGTCTTGAAACTAACCTATATTCCTCTTTACATGCACTCACCACCTCATTCACATGATAAAAAAAACATATCACATTATAAAACACTACTTTTCATCTTTAATAGGCCTTGATAATACTTCATGGTACCTCTTTGGGTCAGGTAGGGCCTAGAACTAATCTAGTTGCATGCTAGGTATGTAGGTCTTAACCACATATGCTCACCTTAAAACACACCTAAGTGTTCTAACTCCTCATATTAATACTCAAAAAAACCTATAATAACTCTTATGCTTTTGTGCATCCATATCACTAGGCCACCATGCTCATACCTTCTCATAAGGTTGTTTCATGCTATGACTAGTGTCATGATTGGGCTTCTTAATCACTTTTAAGACATGGCAACTTTTTTAGCTAATATTAAAACTCTCTTTAATGATTATAAACCTTGATGATATTAATTAGATGTTTCTTAACCAATTTCATACCTATCATGGATCCAATAAAATAAAGATAATGTTTAATGACCTTATGAACAACTTTTGACATCAATGATAATTTTAATGCCAAACCTCAATAGTAGAAATAATGATCAACAATATCCCCCTTTGTCATTAATGGAAAATCATAATAAAAAATGATCATCCTTATCTCCCCATTATGGTATTTCTTCCCCTTTAACATAAATGATAAAGTGATTTATGTAATTCCTTGGATCACACTCCTTATAACCAAAAATACTCAGCACATAGAACTATGAGTTTATGAGACATAAAACAAACATGATCTGATATCTCCATGCATAACTTCTTGGAACAACTCACCTATTATTGGAGGTGATGAGCATTATTATCTCCAATTATGTATTTGGATTCTTAAATGATTTCTAGGGATAGGAATTATACCCAATTTCTATCTTAGGTGTTCAAAAGTTACCTTTAGAAGTGGTTTGGTCAAGATGTCTACAATTTGATCATGTGTAGACACATATTCAAGTTTAACACTTTATTCACTTGCTTGATCTCTTAAAAAGTGATACCTAATGGGAATGTGTTTGGTTCTTGAGTAAATGATAGGAGTATTTGAGATGCTTATAACACTTATATTATCAAAATTGATAGGGCTAAGACCATCATGCTCCACCTTATAGTCTTTTAGAGTCTATCTCATCCATAGGACTTGAGTACAACATGAAGCTAAAATATTTTACTCAACCTCACAAGTGGATAAAGCTACTAATGGTTTCTTCTTTCTTATCCATGAGACTAGGCACCCACCTAAGAAGAAGGCTCCTCCACTACTACTCTTCATATCATCTATACTTCTTGCCCAATTTGCATCTATATAGGCTACCAAATTAAACTCATTTGATTCTTGGATACCACAATCCATAATCCATAGTCCTATTGAGATACCTAAGTATCCTTTTGATTACTTGTAAATGATTTTATTTTGGATTTGTTTTAAACCTTGTTGTAATAACTATTGCTTTCATGATGTCAAGTCTTGAGGTAGTGGTGTACAAAAAAAATCCAATCAGTAACCTATATGACATCTGATTGACCTTTAAAGACTCATCTTCCTTTCTTAACTTAAAACTTGTGATCATGTGTATACTAACTACCTTATATTCCTCCATCTCAAACTTATTCAACATTTCTCGTATATACTAATATTTTGAGATGGATATACATTTTTTAGATTGAGTGATTTTCAACCCAAGAAATAATGATAGTTCTCCTAGCATGCACATCTCAAACTCCTTATTCATCACCTCTGCAAAGTCCTTTATCATGTTCTCATTGTTTCCACTAAATATGATGTCATCCACATAGATAATTAATATTATCTGATGGTAATTTTCTATCTTGATGCATATATTATTGTCTAAAACTCCTATTTTGAATCCTTGATCGAACAAATACTTGTCCAACCTAGCATAATGAGATCAAGGAGATTGATTTAGACTATAGAGAACATTATTAAATATAAAAACATATTCATTATCATATGATAGTGATAACCCTTTAGTTTTCTCATTTTACACTTTTTCTTCCAAGTTCCCATTTAAAAAGGTAGATTTGACATCCATCTAGTATACTTTGAATCCTTTTAATCCTACATAAGCTATAAAAAATCTAATGGCCTCCAATATTTTTATTGGTTAAAAGGTCTCCTCAAAATCTACTCCATAAACTTGTGCATGTCCCTTTCATACCCATTTATCCTTATTCCTAGTGACTTCTTCATCTTCATTCAACTTGTTTCTGAACACCAATTTTGTGCCAATGACATTCTTATCTATATGCCTAAGAACTAGTTCCCAAGTCTCATTATTCTTTATTTGGTCTAACTCCTCATTAATATAAACTATCCAAAAGGTGTATTTTATTGCTTATATAATACTCTTAGGTTCAATCTTGGATAATATAACATTATATTAATTTAGATTACTTACCAATTATCTGCTAGTTTACATACCTACATTGTTGTTTCTAATGATTTGAGATTCAAGGTGGTCTCTTTGAATCTATCTTGTGGGTCCTTTTGAGTCATGTCTCTATTAAAATACTTATTATTCCTCATCAACCTCTATAGTCTCTTTATTCTTGAAGTCCACATTATCTAAAGTATTCTTTAACTATGAGTGAGATTTCCTTGTCTCATCAATTTTCACATTTATACTTTACACTATATTTTGTATTTTCTTGTTATAACATATATATTCTGAGATAATTGATGAGTAACCTAATAATATGCCTTCATATTGAATTTGAAAGGCAATCTGAGCTAGTATAGAGTCCTCTTTGGTCTTTTATTCCTCCGTGGTAAATAGTCCATCTTAATTCTTGAGATTAATTTGATCTGTCCCAGATTGTTTTGGATTCCATACCAATTTTTGATCCTTATTATGAATTATAGGATATTCATATGTATTTTTTAATCTTTTGTATCTTATAAATCTATTAGAATAAAATCTTTCAATGTGTCTTATATTATGACAAATGTATTAAACAACATTTTTGTACTTACCATGGTTCCATGATGACTTATAATTTATACCATTGGGTTATATAATTGATATTTTTAGTTTAATATTATTGATTGGTTATAAATTCTCATGCTCTCTCTCAAACTTATGCATTTTTCTATGAGTTTTTCATGTTCAACCTTCAATGAATCTCACTTTGTTTTCAGCTAGTCATACTCAACTTCCTTTGTATTACCCTTGTGTTGACTTTTTCTAAATTACTATTGAGATACTTGATAGTATTCTTTTGATTTTTAAAATAATAAAGAGTATTTATGATCTCATCTTCAAGGTCTAATCCATATTCTCTTTCTTTGCTTTCAAGTAGACTTCTTCAACATACATGTTGTCTTCTTCTTATTGATCATAAAACATTCTTGTGCTTATTTAGGATCACCTTCAAGATGTAAGACATACCTCAAAGGACAAAGATATGATACCAATTGTTGGAGAAATAATGACTGAGATGGATGGGGGTGAATCATTCTTAAATTTTTTTACAATCTTTACCTTAACATTCATGAACTATCAAAATAATGTAGTAATCTAGTAACACATTAAGAGCACTAAAAATGAGAGAAGAACATAACGCACATAACACTTATTTGAGTGGTAAAACCTTAATGGAAATAAAACCCACTAATTATTCAAATTTAATAATTTCTTATAAGTCAAACACAAATATTTAGTGAAGCACCAAATTTACTTGGAGCACCAACCCCAACTATCCAAGCACCCACTTGCAAGGAGGCACCAACCCCATAGATGAATCAAAAAATAATAATCTGCCTCAAAAAATTTATCACCTTAAACACCATTTTTTTTTCACAAAATATATGGTGATCTCCATATTTATCTCTTCACACATACCTAACCTTCTCAAACTGGTTTCTAGCCTTCTTCACTCAATTAAGTCTCTTCAAGACTTGGTTAGGTCATATGACCTTTATAACCATACAAAATATCCATATAAAATATTAATTATGTTTTATTTTTACCCTATAAATTTTATAAAATACCTCCTTTAACTCTTCAAATTTTTATCTCATTCTCTTCAACTCACACTCTCACTCTAGACAATTCAGCCTATTAGGCCTTGTTCTTATTCTAGGCTCTTGCTCATACACCTATTGGTAATCCATACACACTTTAAAAATTATTTTTTAAATAAAATTAGTATTATCTCATGTAAAAACCATGAACAAAACATTAAATATGTTGGTCATATCATATAGGACCAAAACCCCTTCTAGGCCTTAAGGAGACCTAATTCAATTAGGACTTCATTAACATACATTACCCTTTTAAAATATTAGAGAATTATAATACTTGTAACATAGTAGTAACATATCATATTTAAATTTAATATACACATAATAGTATTATCTTGGGTCCATGACTCATTTTAGCTCTAACCACCACTTGAATCACACCATTAGCACTATTCACAATTAGGCCTGTGCATACCCAAAAAGTCTATCTTGAACAACTAAACCAAAAACACAAATTTTCAAAAAAAAATGAAAAAAAAATACACATAAATCATATACATGACCTTATGGTCATCATTATGTGTACTATACTTCATAACTCAGGGTAAAAAGACTCAAACCCTTCTCTGTAAGTAACCCACTTATAACTGCCAACTAACTTCAAAACATAATCATGGAAAAATGAATTTATAATAAATTAAATAGAATGATTAATAAATTAAAATTAATTAATATTATATTAAATAAATCTTATAAAAAAACAAATATATCATAATCTCTAATAACAATATTGGTCTTACAGACCAATCTCATGACTTCACTATACACATACCTCACTGAGTTAGACAAGTCAATTTGAGAGAAATTTTATGAGATATAAAACCATATAAATTTTTTATATCCAACATGGAAATGTACTAAAGGTATTTTAAAATATCCTCATGAATTTTTATCCATCTTTAATCCATTATAACACATCCCTAAACAAATTTTCACATTTATTTAGTTTTCTCACTATTTACACCATTAAGCCTTTTAGCGATAGGTTAGATTGTATGATTGGTTTATCTCATATTATAATTATATATTGATAATAAACCACCATTAAAATTAAATAAAATTCCTAATCTTTAACCTATTATAAATCTTAAAGAAATAAGACCTTTCCTATAGGGTCCACTCAATCCCATAACAAACCAATCACACATGGAGGTGATTTGGAGAGTTTAATAAAATATAAAATAACTTATATATCTATCCCAAACCATTCTTTTTTATTTTAATCAATATCTTTCTCATCAGGTCAATGTTAGGGTTTTAAAAAGGGTTAACATTATTTCTCGTGTTAACATTTATTCATAAAGATTATCCCCTTAGTACATAAAACAATGATTTTAAATTTTATATATCACCATTAACCATATAAAATTAATATATTAGGTTCCAATCGATAGGTTTCACATGTCAATGAGTACTTGAAATTTCTTCTCAGGTTGAGAATCCTTTATTTTGTGCACACAAGAGACCACAAAGCTCTTTTTCTTGCCTTAACCTTAAAATTTTGACCTAAAAATTGGTCAAAATATTTTTAAAACATTAAATAAATATTTAAATTATTATTTTTCTACACTTATCTTTAAATATAAAACTCATACCACATTTGGCCACCATCTCTCTCTTTGCTCTCTAGGATTTGATTTGCAAGTCACATTAGGTCTTGAAACTAACCTTCAAGCCTCCTTCCATGTACTAACCACCTCAATAACATGATAAATAAACATATAAATTTATAAAACACTTATTTTACACTTCATATTCCTTGAAAATAATTCATGGTATCTCATTAGGTCAGGCAGGAGCTAGAACTAATATAGTTGCATGATAGGTACGTAGGTCTTACCCTGTAAGCTCACCTTAAAACACAAATGAGTGTTCCCATGCCTCATATGCATACTAAAAAAAACTTATAATAAATATTACACCTATGTTCATCCATCTCACCATGCCACCATTCTCATACCTTCTCATAAGGTTCCTTCATGTTATGACTAGTATTATGACTGGGCTTCTTAATCACTTTTAAGACTTGACAACTTTGGCAATTAATATTAAAACTATATTTGATTCTTATACACATTTCTCACATTCCTTTCATTTTTATCAACCATTTTCATACCTCTCAAGGATTAAATCAAATAAATACATTGTTTAATGGCCTCATGAATAACCTTTTACATCAATGACAATTTTAATGCCAAACCTCAATAATAGAAACAATGGTCTAAAAAGGAGCCTTGGGTTTTGAAATCAATTTATGAGGATTTTGAGCACTAGGTTTAGACTTTGGTGATGGATTGGACTCATGATTAATTGGGTAGTTAGAGGTAGAAGCTAGGAAGGTGTCTTTGTCTTCATAACAAGATTGTTATTATTAGGATTATGATGATATTTAACCATGGTCACATTTACATATTGGGATTTAGTGTAATACTGATCATAATCAACATTAATAACACTTACGAAGTTTTTCATAGGGACCTTATTTAGATTATATTATTGAGGATGTTTGGTTAGATTTTTATTTTTAGTTTGATTATTGCATTAAAAGTATTGATTAGACTAATGGGATTGGTTTGATTAGGATTTATAGGCTTTTTGATATTATTTGTAATTATATTTAGAGATTAATTCTAGTAAAATTGTCAAATAACATTAATAAAAAGGCAAGTTTATTTAGTTCACTATAGTTTTCAAGAGAATGAATGACACACATGTGAAAAAACACATTTTTTGGGGATTATACCAAAGTGGGTTGAAGAGTAAGTGAAAGGTTCACATGGTGGAATAAACTCCCTAAGTTATTGTAAACATAAGGGCTGGTAAGTAGGGAGTTGATTATTTGGATCAGATGCTCCCAATTTAGATTTTTGGGGAGGTTTGTCTCGAGATGTACTAGCACTAATCACATTGGTAGATGTTTGTAAATTTTAAATTTTTAAGTTTTGAGAAGGTAAAATTAGCTCATAAGGATTTTTTTTAATCATAGGATTCTTCTAAAATCTTAGGGGAGAGGATTCAAACTTTTTTCTTGAGAGATACTTCAGGAAAGTGATAAAGAGATTTAATACATTTTCATCACTCATGTTAAGGTGTGATTTATGTTCCAAATACTTCTATCGATTGATGAAATCATGGTCACAATCCTTAGGAAGAATCTTAGTAATATTTAAATTGCTAAGATTATTTTCAAGAAGATCATGATATTGGAATTAATTAAATATAGTATTGACTAATTATTCTAGTTGGGTAATGGAACGTGTTGGGAGTTGATTATACCATTATATCACATATTTGACTGAGGTTTTCAATAGAATCTTAGTGCTTATGTAAGTGATAGTTTGAATCAACTCTTTATAGAGGTATTAGATGATCTAAGGTGGAGGGTAGGGTCAACAATTCCATTAAATGTGATGGTTGGATAAATATCTATAATGCCCATAGACATAATGTATGGAGTTAGATAATATTTTTTAAGGGTTTGACTAATTTTGTTATGAATAATATGTTAGATAATAATAATATTATTATCATCTCTAAGAGGATGATTAATAACATGTTGACTAGGTTGGTTTACAATGACCTTTTAAGATTGATTGGACATTTTAAAAAGGTAATTTTGCATTTGAAGAATTTTATTGGTATGAGTGGCTTGTATACATGGAATTTGATATATCACCTTATAAATGAATTGTGTAGTATAAATAGTAATATTTTGAGGGGGATTAATATTAGAATTGTTAATAAAGGAGGATATCTTAGAAAAATGTTAACGAAATTGGAATGAAGAGTAGGAATGTAGGTTGAGGCACTAGATATAAATGTAGTGTTGCTATGATTATAAGCCTCTCATTCTTGTTTAGAGTGTAAAAAACTTTTGAATCAAGATATTTAATGTGACGATTTAGATTTTTAAGATCATTACTAGAATATAGTGACACCATGTTTCATTTAATTGACTAAGATTGTGATTGAGAAAAATTACACCATGAGAAGACCTTCAATAGTGGACATAGGAAGGATAAATGAGAAACCTATAAAAATTATAAATTAGTTAAGGATAAAAATAAAACCTAAGAGGAGACATCATTTAAAAATGATGGAAAAAATTAAAATATTGAGGAAAAAAGAAAAACAAAAACATGAAAAATATCCAACTAGTGATGCGATAAGATTCATACTAGGTTCACCATAATGTATATTGGGAAATTATGGTTAAACGTATAAATATAATTGTTGGCTATCCTAGCCAACATTGGTCCCTTAGACACTTGCACACTTGAAGAGGGGTATTATTTTCAAAAATAAGCTAAGTATGAAATCCATAGCACCTTCATGATGAATATTATGGCATAGAATCAAGTATGTCCAAGATTGTTCATGTTTCCTAGGTAGATTGTTCTTCATAACGACCTAATAGGCATATTTGAGATCTTAGGTTGGTGCTATCCTTGTAAAAGGTTTATGTTCATGGTACTTAATCAAATCTTTTATCAAAATTCTTATTTAAAGTCATACCAACCTGGTTGAGGTTCATTTCATGGTTAGTGTCCTAAAAAATCCATTATCGATGTAATGTTTCACAAGTATAAGGGTTTAAGGGTCATTGTCCATGTCTTGAGGGTGAGGTCAATGCATTAAAAATTCAACTAGAGTAATTAAGGACTAATTATTCTTATATTACACCTAAATTACCAAATCTAGTACATAAATGTTGACTTGGTTCAACTTTAATCCTTGTGACTCCACTTAATATACCCCATGCATTCAATGAGACCACTACCTCACACACAAGAATATGTTTCATCATAATATTCAAGTCAATAATTTGTTATAAAATATAAATCACTCTCAAGAGAATATTTGTTAGGTCTTATAGGTGAAAATTTAATAATGGTAGGTCTCAAGTATGAATGAGATGGACAAAAATAATTTTTGAGTTCAAAAAATCAAGTTTGAACATAAACAAGTTATATGTCTAGTTTTAGATAGAGAAGGGTTAAGTAGGAAGGGTATAAAGTGAATATTTAAGGCATTTAAGCCTTGTAAAAAATATAAGAATAAATTAGGCATCCATGAATGGTAAAGTGTATATATAAATAAGTTGTAGGCCTCATCGTGAACCTTATCAATGGAAAAAATTGAAGAGTCTAGTCCTAAAGGACAAAATTGTACGTATATGAGGATGTAGGTTTTGGATTGTGTGCGCATGGTTAAAAGGGTTTTTAAGGATTTTATTCATGAAAATAATATATAAAACCTTCATAAATAATTTAAAATATGTCTCAAACTTCCTTGATGGTTGTGTAGGTAATAAAAGGCATAAAATCCATCAAACATGAAAGTTTTTAGGAGATTACATGTTCTCACAAGGTATTGTTGAAAGTTTCAAAGTCTATAATTGACAAGGAGAGTTAACATGGGGTATTATAATCATTATTATTCCTTAAAATTACTTAAAATAAGATAAACACGCTCACAGACCTCCTAACAAGGTAAAATTGATCTAACATCTTGCTCGCACGCACTTACAAGTATTTTTCATTAATGATCCATCTCAATTAAAGAGTTGCATGGATAGATTAAAAAATTGGATGGAAAGGGGGACATATTTAAGGATAATATACAAGTGTTGGATGAATAAATAATAAAATGGTGCTATGAATAATCCTTAAGAAGCCTTGAATATACTTATACATAGCTCAAGAGAGGCACAGTTCAAGGTTTGTGTTCACTCCTCCAAATTCATGGAAAAGAATGGATGATGGATGATATTTGGAGGTTTTTTAGGCACAATATTGAGTCGTAAATCTTGATCAATAATATTGTAATCATGTCAAATGGTCAAAAAGATCGTAGGCAATCTTAAACGATGTTAAAACCTAAAACACACAAATCCACCTTTTGAGGTTCTAGAGCTTGCTTGAATGGGAGAGATGATGTTTTGATATCATAAAATGGTTTAAATATCCTATAATATCACCCAAATAATTTTTTCAAGTTTTAGGCCCATGAGAACTATTCTCAAGGTCTTCTTGAGGTTTAATCTTGAAAATAACCTCTATAGGTCTATAAAAAGAATGAGGTTTTTAAGATATCTTAAGATGTTTCTCTCCTAATGAAAGAGTGAAAAATAAGCTAATAAACTCTCCAGATTCATCAAAAATAACTTATAAAGAGTTATTGGTTTTCATCATGCTTTAAGGTCTATAACCACTTGTAAAGTTGTGAGATAGGTTCATGAAGAAGTCATGCATGTTTATAAGGAGTTTAAGAGTTCCAAGTATGGGTTTTTAAAGGAAGGGATAAAATATTGAGGAGTATCATTTATATATTGTATTTGGATTAAAATATATTATTGGTAGAAAACATGCACCTAAAAATCATAAACAAGAAGATTGGGAGGTTTTATGACTTGAAGAGCCTTATAAGAGGATTACAGGCCTATAGGCTATAAATCCTACTCTATAATGTCTTATTAAGCCTAAATGTTGTTTTAAATTATTGAAATTTTAGTATGGTTAATGATTAAGTATCTTTATGGTACCAAACATGATAAAGTGACCTATATATCTACAAATGAGAGCTACCAAATGGAAATGTATGAATATAATTCTTAATAGTGAGACAAGTTGCAAGCAACTTTTCAAGCACTCTCCAAGACTCTTATAGGTTGTGGTAAATTTTTAAAAGAATTTATAAGAATAAAAGGTCAAAATAATTTAAAACATGAATTTTTAGGCAGAGTTACTAGGTATAGTGTTTAATTTTGTGAAATGAGGTTCTCAAACATGAAAACATATACCTACATGTTTATAGGTATGCCTACAATTTCCAAGGATATTTTCTTATTTGATCAGGAATATAAATATTCCTCAAGGATTTTAAAGGAGATTATATATTATATTTTTATGATTAAAAATGTGTAGCAAACATGCAAGGTTCTAATAAGGATGTATATCTTCATAATATTGATCCTCCATTGACTGCAAGTTTTCTTGGCATTTCAAACATTAATTGAATGATAGTGAGGTTTTTACAGGTCTTGAGAGAGAAGACTAAATTATCCTATCCAATTATGGTGACATCCAAGAAAAAATTTCTATGAGTTTAGGCTTGCAAAAAATCTTAAAAAAATTCTTGAAGGGATCAAACTTAGGTAGGCCTATAACATTAATTTTATATCTTAAAAATGTCCATGGTAGAGCTTGTAAATAGGTTATATAAATATTATCATGAGTAGTATACAAGGTTTTAACTTAAAAACTACATGTCCTTAGATTTTATACAATCCAATGGGAAAATGCTATAGGTTTATGACTAGGTTGTAAGGATAATTGTGAGAATATGAGCTGACCTACAACTCCATTATGAAGACTACAAGTTGGAAACCTAGAGGTAAAGTTTCAAAAGTCATTGAAAGACCAAGAATTTCATCTACATGCCTATAATTATATTCCAAAGATTCACCTACAATCATATTAAGTGGAGATTCATGAGATATGAAGAAAGGAGGAAGGTTCTTAGCCTTATCTATAGGTATCAAGATAAAGAAATGATCTTAAAGGCTTCTCCACACCTATTTATAGATCTATAATGGTATTTTTCATGAGAATTTCATGGTTCTTAGAGGACTAAGACATGGTCATAATTATTTAGACCTTAAAGTTTTAAGTTTTTCACCTTGTAAGGTTCTATGTCTTCTTCTAATTAAGATAAATCAAGAAAATATAGGTTTTCAAGATCTTGTTCTTCAAAGATTTAATGCTATGATGGATGGTTTTTATCTTGAGAAACTCATTTATAGGACTAGATGATCATTTTAAATATGTTTCAAGGTGTCTTGGAAAATTTTAGAGGACTATATGAATATAAATGTGGAGAGTAAGAAGGTTAAAACCTAAACACCACCTATGAGGCCTAAAAATTCAAGAGATTAGGGTTTCAAAAGGAGATGATTATAGATTTACAAAGAGAATGAGAGGGAAAAACAAGATTGTCAATCCTAAAACATACATTTATTTATCTCTCAAATATCTCTTATGATTAGATATGATGAAATATCATCTTCTATACCTCACCTAGAGACCCTCACATGGATTTAAAGATGAATCTCAGTTGGCTTATGCTCCTAAAACCTATGAAACATGATCATAGGTGAAGTAAATGACCATTAAAGAGTATAAAAAAGGACATGAGAAATTAGAGACTACTCCTAAGGGTGTGTAACCCCCTCCATGAGGTCTCAATCATGGAAAGTTAACCCTTAAATCTCCAAATGGATTAATAGGTCTACTTGAAAGTCAGTCATGCAATAAGCATGCATTCATGAAGGTGAATATGGGTGTATTAAGAAAGTTAATTCAGGAGTTTGTCAAGGATATTAGCCATAAAAGAGCATTTTCATCATCCAAAATCACTCACAATGGCAAAAATAACAATTAAGGTATCTTATCCACTACTATGCCAACTTTCATTAAGAAACCTTCATGAAGCTATTGCAGTGGGGAGAGTTAAATACTCCTATTTTCCACTTCATTTTCTCTTTCATAGGATGAATTATGATGTAAAAAATACATTTATGTAGTCTAGTAGTAGTTTTTCTCTTCTGTTGTCTCATATTTATTATATATAGGGTTGGTAATACCTTAATTTTATCTCTCTACTAAGAACATTAAAACCCTACTTGTATGAAGACTTGTAATGCTACCTTGAAGCCTTTGAATTGAATAAAGACTATTTTTTACCTTCTCTAAGATTGTATATTGTGCAATTTTTGTTTTTTTAATCTATACATGTGGTAGAGAGTGATCTCCCTTTTGTATGTCCTTCTCCCTTCACCTTGGTGAAAGTAGGTGTGTCTTTTATAGGTCATGTGTTGTGTTATAGCTAATTATGCAAGTGATTAGTTATGTCATTTCACTAATTATGTCATGTGTAATAATTTTTAGCTATCTTTTTTAGGTATATCATAGGACACCACCTTCATATGAAATATTATGCTTGAGAAAACCAACTGGTACATTACATAAAATAAAACTAAATCTTTATCAAATTTATTGTGTTGTTTTATTTAGGTAGATGAGATCATCAGTCTTGGTGTATCACCTTATTTTCAAGTTTTTAGATTCATTATCTCCATTTTAATTATTAAAGTCTTAGTGTAGCTTAGATAAGATTTGTTAGTGTAGGTTTTAGGACTGCAACTTGATCCTAAATTAGGTGGACTATGATTTGAGAAGTAGATGGCCTTCTATAAATATATACTCCAATCATCGGTTACCCACACCTAGGAGTGTTTCCATTATGTTAGTTTAAATAGGTGTCAATACCTAAAAATGTGCATTTCAATGTGATAATAGTTTTTGGCATGCCTAGTGAGACCCTCCTAATTTAAAGGATTGAAGACTTTGCTAATAATTTGGTGTTACTCTTGAAAATGTATAGATATTTCAGACACATTAAACAATTGATGACTCTAAAAGGCATTCAAAAGATCATAGTTTCATATCAGTACCTAGTATTTATGCCAAAAGTAATAATAAAATAACCTTTTAAAGGTAAAGATACTAATTTTATTTATTTACCATTATATTTAATTAGAAATAAAATATGTCTATGGTTTAATCCATATTTTAGCCCCTTATATTACCAATCCCCCCAACACAACCTAATATCACCTCAAATCTTCCACATGGTAGCCCAAAGGAATCAATTAATTATTTAATTTGATAGATGCAGTCCATTGAATATCCAATAGTATGATGACATACCTATTTTATCCCTAAATAGTATCCCATACATCACCAGTGAAAAATACATGACACCTATTAATTACATCTAGGATATTACAAACATCCATTTAATTTACCATGCCACTCAAGACAATGTATCTATGAGTCTTACATCTACACCCTTGAAAGTGAGACCTCTCTAGTGATATAGAGAACTATAACCATGTTCAATCCATAATTTTTATGAGTTGGGAGAAATATTATGCTAATAGTTTGAGGATAAAAGTGACCACCTTTCACTCTTGAAGCAACTAGCCACCATCAAGAGAGTTCCACATGAGTATATGTTAGACTTCAATTTTATATTCTGGAAGACTTGGCATATAATCCTACAACTTGTTAAACCTAACCCTAGCACTACTTTATTGTATTATTTAAGATCTTTAGATAGTGATATAAATTTATGATCTAATCTATGGGGGATATAGCTCTCCCTGATGCCTATGATGTTTCCACTAGGGATAAAAATTACATCATAAAAGGTATAAAATTTTCCCCAATGCCTCCGTTATGAATTTTTATTTAATTTTGCCCTACACAAATTACATAAATTACATTTTCACCCATTCTTGTGCTAACAAACCAACCGGCTAGTCAAGGGACAACTCTTCTTAGTGAACTATAGGAGGTGAAATAAATATTTTAGATCTTTGGTAATGAATTATTTACTTTGAAGATGAAAAAAGTATAGAATGTTAGGCCTTATCATTCATACAATCAACCCTTACAACCTAATAGATATCCCTATCAAGGAAATTCTTAAGCACAGGGCCAAATTTCACATGTTAGGACTTATAACAACCACAACCCCAATGTTACTAGTGAATCAAAGGTAATTGTGCCAGTGAAAAATAACTTGGTGTAGGATTATAAATGGTGTTTTCCTTGTAACCAACCTCAAAATCAAAAAACTTGTGAAAATGGGGTACTTAACTAGGCTTTGATGGTCCAATGAGTATCATATTCTCAAGGTAAACCTAGTGAACCGGATCCACATGTTGAAGGAGGTCATGAACCCACTCAAGTGAAAGGTGAGTAAACTCTAGTAATTTGACAAGAAGATGAATTTATTGCCATAAACTAGAATGAGGTTTCAAATAAGGTAAGCAATCTAGTAGTCCATAATACAAGGTTCAAAATAAGGGTAATGGAGGGAGATCCATCTTCCTCAATTGGTCATGTTGTAGCTCCATATACTTTTCAAGAGGATACTAAAGAGAGGGAATCTATTGGGATACCTCAAACATGATAAAATAAATATTACATTAAGTAAATACGACCTAAATACACTCAATTTTAAGGTGTAGCTACTGATCCTAAGGTATATCCAAATATTGGTAGTGTTCCTTTTGATATCATTGAGCAAATGAAGAATAGAAATGTCAATATTTTCATGTGGGATATATTGTATATTGTAGGACAAAAGGATTTTTCTTGAGAATCCTTATATAAACTTCATATTTAAGATATAATAACTAGGAATGTAAAATCAATACTTACTAGTGCACTTTAGCATAAGGGAGAACATTCAAATGTAAGTGACAATCCCCCTCCTTTATACCTTTCTCTAATAATATATGAATGTGTGGTTCATAAACATATGATTAACTTTGATGCAAGTAGTTTTGTGATTCCTATGTAGGTTTTTCATAAACTAGGCTTGAAGTAAAAACCAAAAACTAAGGGATTATTAAAATTATATGTTACAAACAACAAAATATTTGGTGTAAATGGGATTATGTCTTAACTTACTTGTTTATCCTACTTTCTCAATACCCTAAAGCGTTTTCATTTTATATCACCACCCTATTTTGCATTATGCCTATTTAGAGACTTCACAACTAATATTAGTGGCTACCTATCATCAAATTAGTATCACATGTTGTTTAGGATAAGGTATGGAACGAGAGTCACTTTTAAGTTCGAACTAATTGCCATATATCACATAGACCCTTCTATTCCTAATATTTTTAGTGTTAATTATATAATTCTTGATCAAGAAGGTATCCCTAATATTTTAACCATGAAACAATCACACCTCTTTAATTAATTCCTAATATTTTAATTAATGAATGGGGAATAAAAAATAATTAATATAACCCCTATAATCTCATTGAAGAAACTAATTTAGGAACTTACATGTTATATGAGGATGATATACTCATCATGAGGCTACTACATCAGTAGAAAAAGTTTCTAATTATTATTTTTATGGTTGGGAAAAATGTTATTATGAATTTTATTCATGTGATTATATGGAAGCTGTAGGTTTAAGATATTATTATACACATGAAGAAGTCACCTTAATACCAAATTCCATGAATCTAAAATAAAACCTTGATGAAGTGTGGTAGTAGTGTTTTGATCTCATTAAAGAATTTGAGGCTATCACAAAGTAGGATGAAGACATGATTGAGGTTGAAAGCAAGTGAAGATAACTTTGACATGCCCAATAACACCATTCTACGTAGCCTTCTATATCCTAAAGAAGATCTTATTGAAGCATGTAAATAATTTTTTTATCTCATTAAGGAGTTTGAAGCTCTTATTGAGCCAATGTAACATAAAGAGCAAAAAAATTATTCCAATGGAGTTCTAGTAGTCACATCTCAGTTAGAAAGACCCAAAGACATCATGAAATATCTAGACCAAGTTGTCAAATCAATGGTGAGGACTACTACTCTAAACAAGCAAGTAAGTTGGCCTAGTATTGATGATGATTCCCAAATTTATCATTTATTTTAATAGGAGATAAGGTTTTTGTTCAAAAATCAGTCAAAGTTGCAAGATATATATATGATTATTAGGCTATGTAATTGAATGCTAATGAGTTACTATAGATATTTGTCAATATAGAGAGAATTCTTGACCTAGATGACTAATTGTAAATCAAGTAAGATGACTAATTGAAGAAACTAATTTAGGAACTTACATGTTATATGAGGAAGATATACTCATCATGAGGCTACTACATCAGTAGAAAAAGTTTCTAATTATTATTTTTATGGTTGGGAAAAATGTTATTATGAATTTTATCCATGTGATTATATGGAATCTGTAGGTTTAAGATATTATTATATGCATGAAGAAGTCACCTTAATACCAAATTCCATGAATCTAAAATAAAACCTTGATGAAGTGTGGTAGTAATGTTTTGATCTCATTAAAGAATTTGAGGCTATCACAAAGTAGGATGAAGACATGATTGAGGTTGAAAGCAAGTGAAGATAACTTTGACATGTCCAAGAACACCATTCTACCTAGCCTTCTAGATCCTAAAGAAGATCTTATTGAAGCATGTAAATAATTTTTTTATCTCATTAAGGAGTTTGAAGCTCTTATTGAGCCAATGTAACATAAAGAGCAAAACAATAATTCTAATTGAGTTCTAGTAGTCACATCTTAGTTAGAAAGACCCAAAGACATCATGAAATATCTAGACCAAGTTGTCAAATCAATGGTGAGGACTACTATTCTAAACAAGCAAGTAAGTTGGCCTAGTATTGATGATGATTTCCAAATTTCTCATTTATTTTAATAAGAGATAAGTTTTTTCTTCAAAAATAAATCAAATTTTCAAGATATATATATGATTATTAGGCTATGTAATTGAATGCTAATGAGTTACTATAGATATTTGTCAATATAGAGAGAATTCTTGACCCAGATGACTAATTGTAAAGCAAGTAACATTTTTGATTAAAGAGGGAGAAAATGGGATAATAGTCATTGCCAAATAAAAACTCTTAAGATTTAATATGTTAGGTAATAAGCCTTCAAAACTAGATTTCACTTACCCCTATCAAACACATGATGACATACTTTCATGGAGTATAAAATATTTTAGGGATTTTTTTTTTAATCTAAGTTGAGTGGGTCACATTTTATGGTCTTTATACATAGTATTAAGATATACAATTTCATTTATAAAAGTTTTTTTATACATTGTTTCTAGGTTATCTATTGGTTTTCCTACTCCGATAAGTGATTTGACATGTTTGTTGTTGTTGTTATTGTTATTTCTTCTTTTTTTAAAATCTATTTTGGACGTAATTTTTAGTTCTTTCAAGGTTGGTCCATGAGAGTGTTACATATTTAGTTATTTATTAATTCCATACCTAATGAATTTGATAAGGCAACTGATCTGAGTGTTTATGTAGGAAAATACACCTTAGAGGTTGCCAAAATGTTGGATATCCTAGCCACCTTTGGTCACTTGGACACTTTCACACTTAGAGAGCGGTATTATTTACAAAAAATAGTTGAGTATGATCTCCATAACACCTTCATGATGAATATTTTGGCCTATTCTTCACGTTTCCAAAGTATGATATTCTTCATTAAGACCTAATAGGCATATTTTACATATTAGGATGGCATTAGAATGGTAAAATGTCTATGTGAATGCTCCTTCATCAAGGAGTGTATCAAAAGTATTATGTAAAGTCACACCAAAATTTTTGAGATTCATTTAATGATTAGTGTCTTAAAAAATCCATTATCAATTCAATTTTTCATAAGTATAAGGGTTTAAGGGTCATTATCCATGTTTTAAGGGTGAGATAAACACATTAAAAACATAACTAGAGTCATTTAGGCCTCATTTTTATTAAATTATGCATCAATGACCATTTTTAGTGCACAAATGTTGAATTGGTTAAACCTTCACTCCTTATGACTACACTCAACATATCCCATGAATTTAATGAGACCACTACCTCAATAACAAACATATGTTTCATATGATTTTCAAGTCAATAACTTGTTATAACATATAAATTCCTCTCAATAGAATTTTTTTCAGGTTTTACAAGTGAAAATTGACCAATGGAAGGTCTCATTTATGAATTAGATGCAAAAACATAGATTTTGAGTTTAAGAATTCATGTTTGTGCATAAACAAGTTACAAGCCTAGTTTTATACAAAGAAGGGTTATGTAAGAAGGGTCTAAAGTGAATATTGAAGGAATTAAATCCTTGTTTATAAATCTAAGCATAAGTTAGTCCTCCATGAATTTCAAAGTGTGAATCTAAATAAGTTACAAGCCTCATCATGAACCTTATTAGTGAAACATATTAAAGAGTCTAGTCCTAAAGGACAAAATTACAAGTCTTTGAGGTTGAAAGTTTTAACTTGTGTGCACATTATTGTAAGTATTTTTGGAGATTTTAGTCATGAGAATAAGATCCAAAACCTTATTAAAACACTAAAATATGTATCAAACCTCTTTGATTTATTTTCAAGAAATGCAATACATAAAAGGCCTCAAACATGAAGGTATTTTGGAGATTACAAGTTTTCATAGGTTATTCTTAAAAGTTTTTAGGCCTACCAATGACAAGGATAGTTCACATGGGGTCCCATCATCCTTATAAATACCTAACATGCCTTAAAATAATATATCCATGATCATAGACCTCCTAATAAGGCAAAACCAATCTAACATCTTGGTCATAGGCACCTAACAACAATTTTCATCAATGAGACATTCAAGAGTTGCATGGATAAATACATAAATTGGATGGAATGTGGGATGAATTTAAGTATAATATAAATTTTTTTGGAGTTATAAAGAAGAAAATAGGGATATGAACAATATTTAAGTAGCCTTGAACCTACCTATAGATAGCTTGAGAGAGGCACAATTCGAGGTTTGTGTGTAATCCTCCAAATTCATGGCATATAATGGATGATGGAAGATGTTAAGAGGTTTTTTATGTACCATATTATTCCATAAAACTTGATTAATAACCTTGTAATTACGTCAAATGGTAAATAATATTGTAGGTAGTTTGAAACCTTGTTAAACCTTAGAACCCATGAATCCACCTTTTGAGTTTCTAGAGCTTGATTGAATGTGAGAGATGATGTTTTAAATTCATCTAATGGTTTTTAAGATCCTTTAGGATCACCTAAAAAAATGTTATAGATTTTAGGTCCATAGGAACCATTCTCAAGGTCTTCTTGAGGTTCAAGATTGGAAATGACCTCTATAGGTCTGCAAAAAGAATGAGGTTTTCAAGATATTTAAAGATGTTTCCATACTAATGAAAGAGCCAAAAACAATACAAGAAACTCCCATAATTCATCAAAAATAACATACCAAGAGTTAGAGGTTTTCATCATGATTCAATGTCTCAAAACCCTTTAGAAGGTTATGAGATAGGTTCATGAAGGTGTCATGTATGTTTACAAGGGATTTAAGAGTTTCAAGTAGGGTTTTGTGAAGGAAATGATAAAATATTGAATAACATTGTTGATATATTATAGTTGATCAAAATATATTCTTGGTATAAAACATGCACCTACAAATCATAAACAATAATATTGGGAGGTTTTGTGACTTCAAGACCCTTATAAGAGGATTGTAGGCCAATGGGTTGTGAGTCCTAATCTACAAGGTCTTATCAGGCCTAAATGTTTCGTTATGGGATTGAATTTATAGGATGACCAAGGAGTAAGTATATTTAAGGTCCCAAACATGATCAAGTGACATATATACCTAAAAATAAGAGTTAATAAAGAGAAAGGTATGAATTCAAGGATTAACAATGAAACAAGTTGTAAGAACCTTTTCAAGAAATCTAAAAGAATATTACAAGTTATAGGTAAATTTCTTAAATAATTTGTAGGAATAGAAGGCCAAAATACTTTAAAACATGAATTCTTAGGTAGAGTTGCTAGGTGTAGTGTTGAATCTTATGAAATGAGGTTCTCAAACAAGAAAACATGTACCTACAGGTTTGTAGGTATGCCTACAATTTACAAGGATATTTAATTATTTGATCAAGATTATAAACAGTCCTCAAGTATTCTCAAGGATCTTATCAATAAAATTTTGATGATTACAAATATGAAGCACACCTAAAAGGTTCCAATAATTATGTAGATATTCATAATCTTGATCTTCCACCAGGTGTAAGTTTGTTAGGTATTTAAAACATTGATTGAATGACAATGAGTTTTTCCTTGAGAGAGAAGACAAAATTATCCTATGCAATGATTGTAAGGTCTAAGATCAAATGTTTCATGAGTTTAAGCCTCCAACAAGGCTTGTAATGCTTCTTAATGGGCTCAATTTGAGGTAGGCCTACGACATTGATTTTATAGCATCAAAACCTCCATGGTGGAGTTTAAAAATATGTTATACAAAGAATATCATGACCAGTATACAAGTTTTCAACTTCAAATTAAGTCTCTTTATATTTTATACAAGCCAATGGGCATATGTGATAGGTTTATGATAAGGTTATAGGTATTATTGGGAAACTCTAAGTTGATCTACAACCCTTATTGTGAATACTACAAGTTTTATAACTAGGGATAAAGTTTAAATATTCATTGATATCCTAAGACATTCATCTATAGGCCTACAATTATAATCCAAAGATTGACCTATAGGTATATTCAATAGATATTCATGATATTGAAACAAATGAGGAAGGTTATTAGGCATGTCCATAGACCTCAAGACAAAGAAACAATATGCAAAGATTCCATACATATAATTGTAGATATATACTAGCATTTTTCATGAGAGTTGAATTATTCTTAGAGAACTAAGACATGGTCATAATTATTTAGACCTTAAAATTTTAGGTTTACACTTCACCTTGCAAGGATATATGTCTTTTTCCAAATAAAAAAATGTAGGGAACCATAGGTTTGTAACATATTTTTATTTAATTATTTAATTCTATTATGGATGGGTTTTAGATTGAAAACCTCACTTATAGGCCTAATTGATCAGTTTAAATAAGTTTCAAGGTGTCTTGGCAAATGTTGGAGGATTATAAAATGAGAAATGTGGAGATTAAGGATCTTAAAACCTAAAAACCACTTATGTGACCTATAAATCCAAGAGATTTGGGTTATAAAGGAGATGATTTTAGTTTTACATAGAGAATGGGAGGGAAAACCAAGACTATCAATCATAAAACATAGGTTTATTGATCTCTTAGAGAGCTATTATGAGAATATATGATGTAATACTAACTTTTATACCTCACCTAGAGATCCTCACATGGATTCAAAAATGAATCTTATTTGTTTTATGATCTTATATCCTATCAAACATGATCATAGGTGATGTAAATGGCCATTAAAGATCATGAAAAATGACATGAGGTGTTGGATACTACTCCTCACTATGTGTAACCCAATCCATGAGGTGTTAATCATGGTAAGTCAACCTTTAAGGATAAAAATGGCATAAGAGTGTTGGAATTGTATATTGACAGGTGGGGGGGGGGTGTATAAATTTAAAAATAATGCCTATTCAAATTAAAACACCATTACATGAAGCATACATAAGAGATCAATACATAAGCAAATAATCACACAAGTACGTCACATGATAACATAAGATATTATGTGGGAAATATCTTGGGGGATAAAAATCACTAAACCATGCACATGGAATATTATCATATAATTAAAATATTCTAAATTTATTGAAGCACCCACTTTAGAAGGATCTCCAACCCCTACCTAGTTGAGCACCCACCCAACTAATCTTTTGTAAGCTCCAACTTGCAAAGAGGCTCTAATCACTTAGGCAACCAAGAAATAAATTAGATACCTTGAATATTTGATCATATTAAACACATATTTATGACTTTTCAAATTATGATTACCTCCTTTATTTACACTCTTTCCTCTTCACTCTCACTCAAATAGCTTCTAGGGCTCACTCACTCAATATACCTCTTATAGGCTCATTAGGTCTAATGACCTATGTATCTACCTACATAAACTTAATAATAATTCATGAATAATATTAATCACTTTATGATGGTCCTTAGTAAACTATCTCTACTCCTTATATTATCTCTTCTCTTCACTTAATTCCACACATACTCAATTGATCTAATTAGAACTTGCCTTTATACCACACACTTAATCTAACCTATTTTGGTCAGAAAAGATCTTTAAAATAAAATTTACCCTTGAAATAATTTTTAACACATGTTAAATTAATGATACAACCTATCCATAGATTAGTCATAGTCCATAGAGACCAAATTCACTATTAGGCCTAATGGAGACCTAAAGGAATTAGGCCTTCACACACACACACACCTTACACTCAAAATTATTTGACCACTTTTTTCCTTCACCAATTATTTATTTTTCTTAATATTAATTTAATATAAAAACTAGAATATCACCTTGGGTCCTTACTACCTCAAACTCCATTTCACACCTTGAACCTATGAATTAGGTCTACTCGCCTTTTAGGCCTTCACACATAGAAAACTCTATCTATTATAAATAAATCATACAATCACTTTTATTAAACAAATCACTTGAAAAAAATAAATAATATATCATTATTTACTTAATAAACCTATCTATGTACATTGGACTCCTTTACTTAGGCTCCAATCATCCAAAATCACCTATGTAATAGGCTAACTTATGTTTGGTCAAACATAGTCAAAGTACAATCAAGCATCTTGTCTCTCCAAACTTGAAAATAAACACAAAAATAATTAAAATGATTTATCATGAACCTTTTAGACCTCCTTGAAATTTTTAAACTCATTTTTTCCCTCAACTTAGGTCAAATAGCTTCAAATTCAATTCTTTAATCTAATAACTTAGACTACCAGTAGCTTCCAAAAGTGCAATAATGAATAACTTGTTATTTTCACTTTCATAACACTTTCATAACATATAATAAACATTAATGATTATTATTATGTCTCTAAATCATTCTCCATCAGTTATATACCTTTTCTTGGCATCAATCATTGGTCTAACAGACCAATCCCTCAGACCACTCTCATATTGTTCACACATATCTAGACAAGCCTTTTTAGCTTTCATGGTTCAAAAAATTGAATCTTCAACTACCATAAATATTGTATGGTCCATTTAGGTATAAAACCAAAATAATATTTACATTTTATGAATCATATCTTATCAAGGGACCTTAAACACATTATTTTACCTAGCATACCTGAAGCAATCAAACTAGCCCAAAACATCATCATAGTGAACATGACATCTAAAACTTGTGAATAAACTTCATTTATATTCTAATGAATTCATTTTATCCTTATAAACTCAAATAATTAATACATAGACATATAGTATAAAATATGGAACATATGGATCAACTTTTGGAACACACACCTTCACAATTCATCTTACTCAGATAAATCACTTTGTGAGCACCTTATAGCCTATGTATGGCACCAAAAAAACTTAAAAAAATAAGGGATAATAAGTAATAGGTATTATAACAATACCCCAAACCATTTTATACATCCCTAATCACTTTTTCACTCTACCTAGTTATTTCTCAATATTTTCACTATCTATAGTCTAGCAATAGGACATTTTGATTAACCAAAATGATTGACACAAACAATATCTTGAAAAAATAACTCCATGGTTATATATAACATGTATTTTTCTTCAAAATCCATCAATTTTAATGTGTTTACTCTATAAAACCTATATGTAGAAATATATTTTTAAAAATAAACACTTTTTTATACCTTATATTCACTACCCTAACACACCACTATGATTTGGATTTTCCTGGAGGAGTCATATACAACATAAAATCATCAACCTTGATCAAATAATAAATTATATTCCAAAACCATTCACATATTTCTAATTTCTCCACTATGAGGGTTCGTAGGCACAAAAACCTCCTTACCTTCTTAATGTTTATTCATAAAGGTAAGGGCTTGGTTTATATAAAACATGATTCTAGAAGATTTTTGGGAGCCTTACCTAATTAATCTAAATGTTTCAGGTAACCATGCAAACTCTACACATGCTAATGAGCATCTCAATTTCCTTTTCGGGCTGAAAACCTTCATTCTACATACATAGGAGACCTTCCAAAATGATATCTTGTTTCCTCTTTCTTCTTAGGACCTAAAACATGGTTCACAAAATTAAATAACCTAGTTAAAAATCATTCAATGTTTACATGTTTTTAACCATCTTGAAAAATAACTTTGACACTTCATTTGAACCTCACTAGGTGTCTTGACATACTAGGCCTTTAGCTACAAGTCACCTTAGGTTTTGAGTATGCCTTTTTCAACACTATATATGCTCTTGACACTTCATCCATATATAAAATTCATGTATTATATGATTTTGAATCATCTATACATGTTCACATAGGTCACATGCTTCTTTCCTCAATAAGCTACCAAGTTCCTTCTTACATAAGAATAGACATTCCATACTCAAATCCTTATTGTCAGTTCATGATATCATCCTTCATCAATGACATCACCACTTTTTCATTACCTTTGACATCAATGAAAACACTTTTTCTAAAAATATAGCACTTTGTCATTGATGGAAACCTCTTTTCTCCTTCTCCCCCCTTTGACATTAATGACAAAGTGGACTAGACAACAAAAAAACTCCCCCTTTGACATACACATTTTGATCATATTCTTTATGTACCAATCCTATACCTTCTTATTTTTTTATTGGGAAGATTATGTTTGTATTCTCAATTACTGTTGATTACCTGATCCTTGGGCCTATTTACTTATATATCTCATAAGCCCCCTTTGCTCATGCGTCAAGATTTAATACAATTTCAAAATTTTGACTTGGTTTGATCAAGTCATCATATCAAATTTTGTGACTTTCCTCTTGAGATTAAATTTGTAGCATACTTCTCCATCACATATTTTTAATCCTCTCAAAATATCTGAGTTAGCTCCCTTTAACTCCATGCTTCATTTGGGAAAAATCATCTTCAATAAGTTTAACAAACCAAAATGAGACTTAATGGCCCATACTATTCTCACCAAGGTACCAAACCATG
This sequence comes from Torreya grandis, assembly GCA_037957365.1. NCBI lineage: Eukaryota > Viridiplantae > Streptophyta > Pinopsida > Cupressales > Taxaceae > Torreya > Torreya grandis. The sequence goes on along the minus strand of JARHVA010001165.1, from coordinate 785,923 downwards.
TCAAATACTTCATTTCCAACCTCCATAATCATCCTTCATGATTTAGACAACTTCCAATCCTTCACTATCATTATGAAGGAACCATTATCCCTCGTGTTACCAATAGGTCTCATGGAAACCTAATCAACATGGATCTACTCTTTCTCACTTACCTTTGTCCTCTTAGATAAATTGACCACCTCAAGAATGCTTTAAAAAATTCACAACATGGAAAATTAACTCTTTATAGCATCAAAAAGCATTCAATGATCCTTAGATCATTATCCCTTTCTAAAACATCTCATATATAAGGCACAAACTCAGGAAAATTTTGAAACAACATTCTCTATAATAGGCACACTTAGAATCCTATCAAGAAACTCAGAACAACTAACAACCTCAAATGACATAAAAAACATTCCATCACATTCCTCTATGACCTTATGAAGTCATCTTGATGCATTTATAACATTATAACCTTCAATATACTCTTTAATTTGACCAAAGAAATAATCTTTTACATACTCACAATTAAAATTTGCTTATGATGACATAAAACTTATCATTTTAAGAACACTGATGATATTTTTATGAAATTTTCAACAAGTTAATCACTCATTTAAACATATATAGATCATAAAAAAACTCTAACAAGATTGCCAATCATCTCATATACAATTCTTCAACTCATCCATTCCACTTTTCTAAATCTTGTACCTTAGACACCTCCTTCAGGTCAAAACCTACATTCCAAGCATGGACATTACTGAAAGAAACATTAAACTTAGTTCATTCAATAGTCATAAAGATTCAAGAAATATGAACAAGATATTTACCTTGAAAAAAACACACCTAGGGTTTGAAAAGGCAAATCACCTTAAAATTCCTCAATCCTCTACCTTTCACCTCTTGAGCTAGATATTCTTTTTATGGACCAAAATTGA
>JARHVA010001165.1:0-40000 GCA_037957365.1 Torreya grandis | reverse complement strand
CTACTATTTAATACTAATTATAGCCAAAATTCCCCACATTCCTATGAAAATATTCCAATTCTTTTTTCCAAACTCCTAGAGGAAATGCTCTGTATATCGATAGAATTGTTCTATCTTTTTGAAAAATTATCATGTACATGGTGGAATAAATTCTAATTTTATTGAATAATTGTTTTTTAGGGTCAAAAAAATTAGTTTTCCTATTAATTATAACACTCTCCACATTAGTAGAAACATGATTGGTATTATTGAGAATGCATTTTCCTGCTTTCTATTTGTTGATTTTTTGTAGTAGTGGAAACATTATTTATAATAGAGAATACACTATTAATAGTAGAAAAACCATGGTTACAAGTAGCAAAATTAATAAATTATAAACAAAAATGTCTTTTCTATTTTTTATTTATCTATGATTTTTACGATATGGTAGAATTACTTTGCATACTTAAGGAATCACCCTATATAACAATGTAATTGCAAACACAAAGTATATAAATTCACTTGTAATACCTACATTCTTATCAAATATCAAACTTGAGACTACTAAGCTAATTTTTTATAGGTTTTTACTTATCTAATATTGAATTATTCAAACTAAAACTCATAAACACTTAAATTTGGTATTCTGAAATGAATAAACACTTAAATTTTGTGATTAAAATAAACTTGTTTTTGTTTTCTTAAGTGTTGTGTTTTGTGTTTCTGATATCTTAAGTGTGCATGCTCTCCCCTTGCTTGATTTTAGAATCCTAGGTGATAAGAAAACATTTTTTTGTCTTCCTCATCCTAAAAATAATACTATGTATGCTCTCCTCTTTCCCTTCATGTTATCTTAAGGATTTAAAATATCCTATTTTATTTCTTGGATAGGATAATTAAAGTGAAGATGGGTAATGTGTTATATTGTATTAAATGTTGGTCTAAAATCACTCTTATGTTTAATAATTATATTTTGATTGGATGGTTCAAAATTATCTTATAATATAACCTTGGCTATTAAAATTTGAAAAGAGAATATTGATACTATTTTACCTATTGGAAATAGTTCAAATGAACCTTGTAAGTTAAAAATAGTGGTATAACTTCAATAGGAAAAAATTGTTAGGTTGTGTGGTTAGGAGGTGTGATTTCAACATGTAAAGTTTACTATGTTTATATTCATTTGGTTAAAGGAGATTGTTATTATATAATTGGTTTACCTTTGATAAGTAAACAATATTGGTATCCTAATATTTTGAAGAAAACTAAATTAAGAAAATATAGTTGTGAGATTATGTAAATCTTTTTAATTTGATATATTTATGTTTTATGCTCTAGTATAAAGGAAAATAAATTTCATCTCTAAGATATTTACATGTCTAATTAAATTCCTATAATTTGGAATATGATTATTAGGAGAATTATTTTATTCCCATTTACAATTGATTATATTTCCCAATTTTTTTTATTTGTTTGAAACATGGATCTATGGTATTTATATGTACTTAAAAAATGACATAAGTAAAATAATATATATTTTGCACATGTTACACTAACTTGGTGTTAACCAAGACCATGTTATACATAATGCTATTTTGGATGACATCTTGTGGGTGTTCCACAACATTCTAATCTAGACAAAAACCTATGGTCAAAGGTTAAAAAATATATAAAAAGGGCAAGAAGACATATTACCTAGAATAAATATCCATTGGTACAGTAAAATTTTATGGATCCCATCATTAAGGAGCTTAATAAGCTTCCATCTCTTACTTTTTTAGGGGGAGAATCAATAAAATCTACTAAAGCATGGTTAGTTAACATGAATAAATAATTTTATTTACATAGTATGGAATATAATGTGAATGCTCGTATTAGGGTCTACCAATTGGTAGGTGATGGTGCCTTGTGGTAGAATTAATTGTGTGCTATGAAGGGTATGATTAAGTGAATATTTCATAGGAGACCATTGAGAGGTAGTTTTTAAAAGGGTACCTAAATAACATATTCAAAGAATGAAAGATTATAGAATTTTATCTTTTGAATCAAGGGAATTTGATTGTATTAGAGTATGCTAATATGTTTATTATCCCATTAAATTATGTGAACTACATGTATGAATAAGAAGATAAAGTTAATAAATTCAAGATAGACCTAAAATAGGTTTAATGCATTATGTGAACATGACCAATCCACACACATTGGGTATTTATATAGAGTCTACACATGGTGAAGAAGAAAAAATATAAGTCTTGTTAAAAGTATAGACAATAATATATGAAAAATAGGCCAAAATCTAAGCCAAAATCTAAAATTCCTCATATAAGTTATAATTTTAAGAAAATTAATTAGAAAAAGGTTTTTGTGAAAAAAAAATTCTATAATTTTTTTGAATTCAAATAGAGGTTCTAAACCTCAAAATTTTGTTAAAAATGTCAATATAAACCATAACTAGTAGAAATAAAACTTTAGTGGCCATGCTAATAATGTACCCTTGCCTCTAAAAAATATTATGGTATGTTGGGAATGCAATGAAAACCATTACTAAAATGATTTTCCTCAGTTATGAGTAAATTACTTAAGTAATCATAGGGTGTATGTTAATTTTAATAATATAAATGTTGCTTTATAGTCTATCCCAATTGAGACTAAAGGTATAGTTTCTAGTTTTTATTTGACTATTTTAAAATATCATGGTGTAACTGATAATTTCATTCCTCCTAAAATTGAATATCAGGGAAAAATTAATCCCTCTATACTAAGATAAGTATGGGAGGTATATTTTGACAAAAGGATAATAATGGTTATTTCAAAGTACTTAGAATAAATTGATCTTGATCTTTGGGTCTTAAAGACTCAAAAAAATCTATTTATGACACCTTTGGGATATTATAACTTGATTATTTTATAAAAAGTGAAATACATTAATAATTTTGGTAAATATATAAAAATCCAAGGTGTTATAAATCATTTGATACAAATGATTATTTATTATTTACGTTCGAAAAGAGCAGTGAAAAAGGGATACAAACTATACTTTGTGTAGATAAATAAAGTCCCTAAAATGAATGAACCTATTCTTCAAGACTAACATGTCTTGGGATTATTTTAAGATGTGCTTTTGTAAGAATTATTGAGATTACCTCCTATAAGGGAGTTTAAATTATCTATTGATATAATAAGTAGAGTTTCATCCACATCTAAAACTCCTTATTAAATGAATGTGGTATATTTGAAATATATCAAAGTTTAGTTGTAACAACTGATGGATAAATGGTTGATTAGTCAAATTGTATCACCTTGGGGAGCCCCAATTATATTTACCAATAAGAAGGATGGTACATTGAGTCTTTTTATTTAATATGACATGATGAATAAAGTCACCATTAATAATAAAAATGCCATTCCTAGAATTAATGATTTGTTTGACCAAATGAAGGGAGTGACTAAATTTTATAAGATAGGTCTTCATTTTTGATATCATTGACTCCATATCAAGTATGAGGATTTGCATAATACTACTATTAGAATAATTTATGGTCATTATGTAGTTATTATGATGCCTTCTAGTCTAAAAAACACACCAAATGCTTTCATGAATCTTATGAATAGTGTGTTTCAATATTTTTTTGATAAATTTAGACTAGTTTTCTTGGATTATATCATGATTTATTCTAAGAATGAGGCATAACATGAGAAAAATTTATGTTTAATGTTGTAAAACCTAAGGCAAAAAAAGTTATATGGTAAGTTTTACAAATGATATTTTTATCAAATCCAAATTCATTACATAAGGCATGTTATTTTTCAATGGCTTATGGTTGACCCTGCAAAGATTGAAACCATTAATGAATGGCCAGTTCCTAAAAAATGTGCATGTATTACATACCTTCATGGGGATAACAAGTTAATATCAAAAGTCTTTAATTTTTTTTTCAAAGGTTGTTAGTCATATCACTTATTTTCAAAAGAAATGGAAGAAGATTGAATGTGATCTAGGCAATAATTCAGGTGACAGTTCTACCCCAATTAATGATGGAACTTCTGGGAGCCATAACTTTTACATCGTAAGTCTGATTATGTCCCCGTTTGAACCGTTGGAAATATAATAATGAAAATAACATGGTGAGATATCACAAATATTTTATTAGTGGTTTTTGACTCCCAAAACCCAATAGAAGTGCCCCAAATTTTAATTTTAGTTGTGAAATCTAAAAATAGTAAGTTTATAAAAATAGTAATTCCTCAAATTCTATATTTTTATAAATCATGGAAGTTGAACCACTTAATCTCCCTCGAGATTGATGACCTTCCATATCCTCATCCTACCTTAAAAATGTGTATAAATTAAGGTGTAACCTAAAATGGATACCAGACATCTCTTCTTAGAGATGAGTATATGGTTATATTACAATCTTGAGTAATAAAACATCTCTTCTCAAATAATTCATTATTACTATGCTATTTTCATGTTCTTGAAATATTTGTCAATCAAAAAGTCTGAGTTTTAGATCAGAATGGAATTCACATTTTTAATTAGCCTTTCAAAATATGAAAGAACTATTAATTTTAACACCTTTCCTTGTCATTCTGAAACCTAATGGAAAATTTGAAATCTAGGTTGATTCTTTCAAAGTAAGCCTTAGAGTTATTTTTTCTCAAAATGGTAAGGTGGTTACCTATGATATTAAGAAGATTAAAGATCATGAACAAAACTACCCAAACTATGATATTGAGCTTGTATTCATGGTTCATGTAATTAAGAAAAGGAAGCATTTCCTACTTGAAAAAGATTTTAAAATAAAGTATGATCATCGTATTCTTGTCCATTTATTCACTCATGACAAGGTTAATCCAAGAAAAAGGTGATGGTTGGAATTTATAAGTAACTTTGATAGTAATATTGATTATGTGAAAGATAAAAAAAAATAGAGCTGTTGATTCTTTAAGTAGAATAAATTAAATTGCTACAATTTATATTTTAAGGTCAAGATTTCATAGTCATATTTTGATTCAACAATAAATTCACCAATAATACATACAAATTTATGTTGACTTGTCAAATGTAATAGTATAAATATCCATTTATATTTTTTGGTAGATTCATATGGATTATTAAGACATCAAATCTATATATTTATTTTTCATTATGGAAACTTATGGGATAAAATATTGAATTAAGTGAATAACCCACCTCATTTTTGCCATCTATGTGTCACCAAGAAGACACATGAGCTAAAAAGATTTCTTTCTAGCTTGAAATGAAAATATATGTAGATACCTTTGTAGCAAAGTGCCTATAATGTTACTATATTAAGGCTAAAGTCTGTCATCTTAGGGGTTTACTGTATAAACATGAAATTATATCAAGTGGATTGTTATTTCAAAGGAGTTTTCTCAAGGCTGCCTAAGCCATGATACCATCCTTGTTATGATATGTAAATTAATAAAAGTTTCCCATTTTATCACAAGAAATGTGACTGATGATGCCTACATTATTTCTAAAAATTTTGTGAAGGAAATATTCCACCTTTATGGTATGCCAAAATTAATAATATCTTATAGACATATATTGTTTACTTTTTAGTTTCAATAGACTTTGATGGTTGTGTTTGACAATAAATTAAATATTAGTTTAGCCTATCATCCTGAAATAGATAGTCAAACTAAATGGTTGAATATTATAATTGAATATATGTTAATAATGTATGTCATGGACCAACAATGAAAATGGGAATAATATCTCCATTTGGTGGAGTTTTATTATAATAGTACTTATCACTTTATGATTAAAATGGCATATTTCAAATCCTTGTATGGGGAAAAGTGCAAAATTCCCCTTAGTTAGGATAATTTGGAAATTTGAGTGTTTTCAATACCTAATGCTTTACAAGAGTATGATGAATAAATGGATTTAATTTTTCAAAGGTTAAAATTTACCTCTAACATGTAGAAAAGTTATGTTGATCTAAACAGGTCACCAAGATAATTTTAGGAAATAGATAAATTTTTATTGATAGTAAGGCCTCATGAAATATATATTAATTTTGAAAAGTTATCCAAACTATGTCCACACTTTTTCAGTCCATTCAAATTTATGGAAAATATCAATCCCATTACCTATTGTCTAGTTCTTCCTCCTTCTCTATCTAGAATTCACAATGTTTTCCATGTGGAATTGTTGATAAAATATGTTTTTAATCCTTTTCATATGTTGGATTGGATTAATCTTTAGGTAGAAAAAGATGATAAAATTAATCTAGATCCCATTAAGATATTGTCTCACCATAATATAAATCTATGAAACTAAGATTTAAAAAAAGTTATAGTCTAGTAGGATTAGTTGAGTGAGAAAAAGTGCCATTTGGCAAGATGAATAACTATTCTAGTATAATTTTTCTTACTTTTTTAATTAAGATTTGGGATGGTGCCTCCTTTATGGGTGATGTTGTATCCCATTTAGATATTCTACTTTTACATGATGTTTTTATAGTTTGGTTCCTTTCATCTTAATACTACCTTTGAGTTGGGAAATTGATATATGGTTTTATCACATTATGATTATTATGATGACCATTTTTTAATTAATGAACTTCAATACTTATATTTAATTTATTATATTAAAAATATTAATTTTTATATCATGTTTATGATTACAGGTTATAGTTGAGTATGGGATAGGTTTGGCCTTGCAATAAGATGATCATATGAATTCTTAAATTTTATATAGTCAAATGAATTTGATGTCAAATAAGAGAATATGATCCTATTTTTTTGTTTTACTTTCATATTGTATTGTGTTATTTGAGTTTTGTACTTGTTGTTTAGTATGTCATATAAAGATGTCATTGGCACTTGCCCAATTTTTCTACTCAAAATTTCATTTATTTTGATTTTAATATTATTTGTATTTATAAATTTATGTGTATTTGAGTGTTTTATAGATTAGACATTAATTTTGGCTTTAGAATATGATTGGTTATGTAAAGGTACTTAACTTTGCTTGCATTTAACTCTATAATGTATATACATTTTAAAAATTGACATGTGACCATATGGTTTTCCAAGAATAAGCTTTGATAACATTAGAATTCTTAACTAATGGGAATTGATGAGCTCAATAAGGTTTGTTTTGACAAGTTTTATAAATTGAACAAGGTCATAGTGAACCATGGTAACATAATGATTAAGTGATCTTATGGTTTATTTGAAAATGATAGAGTCTCATCATGGAATTTGGTGAGGATACTATTTTTATTTGGAAATCAATTAGGTATTTGGCATTGTCAAATAACCTAATAATTTTGGGTTTTTAGGGTTTCTATGTTACCATGTATATAACTCATAGCTATGGTAACATGGAACTTTAATGGGTGTTGTGGTGGTAGTGAACTCAATATTAAGGTCATTTATTTACTATGGGTGAAGGAAAAGGTAAAAAAGTGACGGAAGGACTCTGAGTTGTTAACACATCCCTTAAATCATCTATTGTGGTATTCAGTTTAGTTGAAATAAGAGTACAACTACAATGGGTATTAAAATAAAAGTATGTTTATTTTGTTGGTCATGGTTATTTTGGTGGATGTTGTATATGGTTACATGGGTGGTGTGTTATGCATAGATGTTTTGCAGTGGATTATGTTAGAGAGTGGGTTTGGAAAGAATAAATATAAATAATAAAAAGAGGTCTTATTCATGTAATTTTAAATTAAAAAATTAAGTGGTATTATAGTTTTAAAATACATTGTTTTCATAATACTTTATCTTTTGTTGAAAGCTTATAATGAAAAAAATGTGTTACGAAAGGAAGTAAGCTTCCTTTAATAATTTTTTTTATCATTTGAAACACCATAGAATTTCATGTATGGCTAGGTCCATTACTTGTTTTATGTTTAATATGAAAGACCCATATAATTTTTGGAGAAGATTATTGGTAGGTTTGTCTTATGCTTCATATTTCCCTTTAGTTGAGTAAAGTGATTCCTTATGAGACTACATTTTTCATAAAGCTAACATATCAATGAAAATTATGCATGAAATTTAATTGGTTGTTAAAATTTATTCACTCATGTCTTTATTTGTGGTTATTGTGTTGCTTATTTTGTTAAGTGTTGTACCTTACTGTCTTTTACATTTTTGGTATTGATTTTTGTTATTTGATTTTGTTGAGTTAGGATCCCATTATTTTGAGTGCCTTGAGTTCATATTCATTTGTGTGGTGGTTGTTCCTTCCCAAAAATGATGGTTGGGTGGGTTAGGGTACCACCATTGGATGGGATCATATTACTTATTATTTTTTATGTTTAATAAAGTTGTGGGTTGTGGTTGAACGTGATCATTTGATACGAGGAAGTTTCCTAAATATTTTTAATGATGCAGAGGCATTTGATTCATTTTATTTTGTTGATTTTATTCCATATTGAGATGGAGTTTCTATTATACTTATTTAATTATTAGTTGATGAATATTTATGAGTATTGTACATTTTGTATAATGTTAAAATTTTATATTGTTATCCTAACTTATTGGTTCATTAATGTTTGGTGCTTGAATCCTTTTATGGAATGGGTTTTAATTTATGTATATTTCAATTATAAATAGGATTTGGACCATTTTTATCATAATATTTAGTGTTCTAAATTAATAATAAAGAATTTTGATACATTTTTCCATATAAATTAGAAAGTGTATAAATAATGAGTATGTATTTCTTTTTATATTGTATGATATTTTGTAAAATTGAAAATTATATTAAGTTGCATGGTAGGATATATTTTTTTGCCACCAATAATTTGTGATCCAAATCCCTATTTTTTTAATGCTTAGAAAATAATGTATGTTATCTCATCATTATGAATATGAATGTTGAATGGGACAATTTTTATGATTGATTTTATATTTATATTGGATGATTAAATTTATGTGTGTAATATTTTAACTTTTTGGTAAATTTTGATTATTAAATTAATGTTTTCTTGTTGCATTCTGAAGGTGAGCACCTATTCTCAATGGTTATCTCTTGGTACAAATAAACGTGGAGATAAATAGTATGTTTATAGCTAGGGATGACTAAACATAATGTTTGTAATGAAAGGAAAAACTATTCATTAAAGTTTTTATTCACATTTTTAGAGGATCATTTTGATGAAATTAACATATATAAGTGACTATGAAATGTAACTATGGTTTTATAAATTACTCTAATGAGAAAAATTATGCATGGAATAAAGGTAGTTTTATTTACATATATTATGGTCATTTACTTTGCTTAAGTATGCTTCATTTCAAGATGTTTTACAAATAAAATAATAATATTAATTTTGCCTATATGACAAGGCTAAAACCATAACATGTCATTTTATAATTAGTGTTATGTTTTGAAAGTAATTATTTTAATTTTGTATGGTTGTAGATGTCATTTTCAATTTATATGCCATGATAAATCTCTCTACTCTTAATATTTTAAATGAAGTGGTAAGAAAAATATGTATTAAATAAATTCATGTTCTATAATGGTGTTTGTTAATTAATATGTTTTCATGTTATAAACTATTTTAGTTAGTAAAGCATTCTTATGTAGAATATATTCATGAATGGACTTGTTTAATATTTTAAATTTTCCAATTTTGATCCTAACCATTTTATGAATATTTAAGATCTATATGGGAATAAAAATGTGTAAATTTAAATAATTAATAAATAGGTTTGTGAATTTAATTAAAACCTTGGAAAGATATCCTTAAGTGGTAGTACAATCTCTTGACTAATTTCAACTTTATAATTAGTTAATTGGGCTTATGGAGTTGTTAAGTAAGAGAAAGTGTCCTTTGTATAAGAATAATTAAATTTCTAAGAGTACCTTAATAGATAGTAAAAGTGAAGATGAAGATTTTGTTATAGTGGATTAATTGTTGGTCTAAAATCCCACTTGTGTTCAATAATTGAATTGGATTATTTTCCTTGGATGGTTTCAAATTATATTATAATATAACCTTGGTTATTAAAATTTGAAAAGAGGATATTGGAATTATTTTAACCATTGTAAATAATCATAATGAAACTCATAAGGTGGAAATATTGTTTGACCTTAAAGTAGGATGAAACTACCATGTGAGCTTTCAACATGCAAGCTTTAATATGTTAATAGTCATTTGGTTAAAGGAAATTATTATTTGATTATTGGTTTACCTTTGATAAGTAAACAAGAGTGGTATCTTAATATTTTCAATAAAACTAAATTAATAAAATATAGCCATGAGATTATGTAAATCTTGTTAATTTTATACAACAATATTTTATAATCTAGTCAAAGGGAAAGTAAATGTCACCTCTAAAAGATTTACATGTCTAGGTAAATGACTATAATTTAGAATATGTTCATTGGGATAATTATTTTATTCCCATTTAAAATTGATTATATGTCCCATTTATTTGTATTCCTTTTAAATGTGGATCTATGGCATCTACATGTACTTAAATATAATAACTAAAACAATCTCTATGTATGTTACACTAACATAGAGTTCATAATCCTTGATAGACTCATTACATATTAAATTATGTGATACTATTATAAGGATAATGCATAATTTGACTATATAAAACCAAATTTATGGTTTTCAACTATTGCATAAAATAAATGGTATTCTAAAGGTTAATTGGTACACTTGATATTCATGTTTTAATTTTTGAATGGAACTTAACTTAATAATGCCATTCTTAGTTACCATAGGTAGATGAAATAATTATTTTTGTGACTTGATGAAACATGTTGGAATTATATTAACACATATATAACTTGATGATGGATAATGGTAAACATAACCTTAGAATTTAAAAAAATTATGGTTTGAATTTTGAGGTTCATGACATAGGGAGCCTTAGAAAAAATCCATTCCCATAGGATTATATCTATAGAAAATCTAATGTCTTGCCTAAAGGAAATCCTAGTAGCTTACATGGAAACACAAGTTAAAAATCATGAAGGATGGGATGATAATATATATTAGTCTCTAAAACCTCATCCTCTAACCTATCACCAAATTTAATATCATATTTTTGATATCCTCTAGATATAGTCTACTGAAATTACAAAGTTAAGATCATGCAAAGAAAAACTATCATGTAAATCTTAGAAATAATTACCTATGATTATTAATAATCCCTACAATACACATGTTTTACATAATAATCCACCCATAATTTATGTGTCTTAACCCAATCCATCCATATAATCTCATCATAAGATCAAAAAAAATTAATGTATAAATACAAGGTGGTAATTAACCCACCATGATTAAGCACACAAATACTCACTGAAGTTATACCAATATTGTTGGCCCCATATTATATCTCAACCTTATATTTTTTTAATTTTCTAGATGAAACTACCTTACAATGGTTCATGACCATAGGAGATATGAAAAAGTCTAATGCTCCCATGTCAAATAGAATAGATATTGATATACATCCAATAATAATTTTCGTTTATATCATTTTGGTTTTGTTTTCTTCTTATATATCATCATATAAAACATAAATCAAGTGTGCATGACCCACATTACAAACTATTTTCTTTGAAATTATCATCATATTCTCTTAACCAGTTGTACCTCTATGTGTATAGTTTATGGCCTAATGGGCATCGTTACAAATGAAACAACCATCCCATGGTGGAACCATTATTATATTATTCCCACATGTCCTCTATTTTTCCTTATCATTTTCATCCTTACACACTAAATAATATGTGTGAGTGGGTGTCAAACCACATATTTTTTGTCTCCTACCCTAGCCATTACCCTATATTATATGTACATAGTCCTTACAATAACCATAATGGGGAAGATGTTGAAATTTATTCTAAGGGCTGATTTGAAGAGGATATTGTGGCCTAAAATCCCCTCTAGATTTTTATTTCAATCCCATTTATCTATGATATTGGTATGAATACATACAAAATTTTAGCTTCTCTCAAGATTCTTATGATCACACTTGGTCCTAGGCTTTCTTTATAATGTCCTAGAGTTTTGTAAGAGAAAAACATCAAACCATACTACTAATATCATCACTAGTCCACATAAAACTATAGTTCACTAAGATCTTATCATATTAGAGAAAACCAATGTGATATAGAAGATCCAAAACTATATTTTGATATTAGGCAATCTTTCCACTCACTGTTATAGGTTATGAACATCATCTATTTAAGGTTGCAAAAAATGGTCATACATATAACATTCCCTTAAAATAATTATAATAAATAATTCCAAGTGATTATATCTCTATCAAAATTTCATTTCAAATCCTCCTACTCCCACTAAGTTATTGCCTAAACTCTCAAGATATGAATCAATAAATGATCTCTAACATTTTTAAAGTATGAACATAAACAAAATCAACACCTCAAACTAACCAACTAATATTTAGCCTCAATAACCCTAGTAAATTTCAAAAAATTAAGTGGTTTGAGCCTAATTAAATATTTAACCAAATATATTGTGTCTCATATGCGGCATCAACCTATATTTTGTGACCTTCATCTACCATATTCCTTATGATATCCTTGTTATAAAAAGCTTGCATCTAATATAACTAATCCATTCCTACCCCATGAAGGGGGTCCTATATATCTTTTGATCCTTAATACCTTTATAAAATATCTAATATGGTTGTAAAAACCATACCAATGAGGACTTAAACCCCTATGTCATCATATCCTAAATTATCCCCATTAGATTTTGAATTATCTAAAGGATTATTGTTCCAAAAATTTGTCAAGTCAAAATTTTCCAAAATCATGCTAATGACCAAGAATTTGAGTCATGTTGAATATGTTGTGTAAGTTTTAGTAATGTCTAATTTACAAAGATTTATGTTGATTCAAAATTTTTGTATTAAGAAAATAAAAAGCTAATTTTTTTTAGCTCATATGAAAAATAAAAAAATAAGCATACCACATTTTCATGCCGCTAGGAGGCTAGGCTTGTCTGACGTCCTAGGTGTGTGGTGATTTGAGACACATCTTGGAGCTAGGTTTAATGATTTAATGTTATTCATGTACCCATGGTTAATCCTTATTTAACCTAGAAATGTGATGGATGTGAAGCTACATTTACATTAAAACACAAACATAACTTCACATCTATCATATGTGCAGGGTTGAATGAACCCTACCATGCCATCATGATACAAAAGCACACATGGGAGGGAATGTCATCACCAAATCACATTAATTATTATCTAAAAATATTTTAAAATGATAGCGCAATTATCATTTTCATCATAGTTTCCCTCTTAGCTCAAGTTTCATCACACCTTAAAAGTTCTGATCTTCGATAATTTTCTCCTATGAAGGTGAAATTTTGATTAAATATAATTAGAATATTTGTGCCTCTGATTATTTTGTATTGGTGTGATTTTAAATTATTTCAATAATCATTTTTTGTAGTTTTCACTATTAGGGATATTTTATGTTTTTAGTACCCTAGGCACTCCAAAGTTTTGGATATCTTCCATTGTCATGATTTAAGTAATTTGGATAATTGATAAAAATTTTCATGACCATTATATACTACTCTCTACAACTACACAAACATTTTATTCCTAAAAATTCATTTAATAATTTTCAAGATCTCACCATTGCATTATTAAAAATAACTAAGTTAACATAGATGAAGTACAAATGCATGGGTTATGAACCATGTTGGTTCTATAAAGAGACATCCCTAAAATTGGTGATTCTCAAATCAAACACTTGGACTTCCACAAAAGGATGAATGTAGAAGAACTAATCTTTATAAATATTTTCCTCTACTAAAGTGGTCTACCTAAATCATGAAGTTTACACATTTTAGTGAAATGTTTATAACTAGTTTTCACATGTGATTAATTTTATGATCCAAGAACCAAAGAGATAATATCATATGGAGGTTCTTTTTTGGCCAAACTAGACATAACCACTATGATAATGACTCTATATATTACCATCAAGGAAACATATGTAATAATGAATATAAATTTTGTATTTATTTTTCTAAAAAAAACATGAGAAAACAACTTAATAACATCAATTATGGATGGTCAAAACATAAAATAAAAATGTCTCTCCAAGATTTTAAGAAACTACTTCAACTAAGACTTCAAAAAGGAGCTATTAGATATGATAACTCTCCTAAAAATGATAGTGGGTAATATGGCCACCATATATTTCCACCCATGTATGTTCATGGAAATCATCATCATATTAATTAAATAAAATATATATATTGAGATGATATGAGTAGCGATTGTCTTTAGTAATAACTAACCAATGTAGAAGCTATTTAATAATTTTTAGATGACATCTTACTTGGTGTATTTTTTGGAATCCAAAAGAGTGTACCCTATACTCACTTAAGTGGATAATGTAGACTCATCCACCAAAGTTCATGAATGCCATAGAAATAAACACTTTAGGGTAATGTCACTTTCACTATGAGAGTTATAAAATCATTAGATGAGGACTAGGAAATGAGGGTATCCAATGAAATAATAAACCTAATTAATTAGTATAGAATCTAATTCAATTATTTTAAAAAAAATCTCCTACATAAGAGTGGTAGGACTTTAGAGTTATTCCCTATAGTTTCCAAGGCTGTAAAAAAGAAAAATATTATTTATTGACATGTGTATAAAATTATTTATAACGCACAAAAGTTTCAAGTAAAATCATGTAGTAGGAATTGTTTTCTCTATCTCCTTGGGCCATTACACATGCATTAATGCCTTATATGCCCAAAAAATTAAGTATTCAATAATTAAATTCACAATGAATTCTCACACAATCCAAGCTTCTTTTGACATTAAGGTGTTTTTAAAGGCTGACCTTAGAATTGGTTCCTATTATAAACATAATACAAATTGCAAGTACTATTAAAATATTTACTCAAATTAATATGAGGTGTTGAGATGTGACTAGTGTAAATTGATTTTGGATCAAATTACATATGTAATTGATACATGGGTATCAATGGCATGGTAGATGATGGGAATGAAATAATTGACCTGTATTACACTAAGAGAGTGATGTTTACACCATTTTCCAATAATTAATTGGTCTACCTAAGAAATGATTGATCCATAGGTAAGGATTAAGATAGTATTGGATGGATCCAAGTGATTGTTTAATTATAAAATCATTTAATTAACTCAATAATGTGCCTCTAATATGTTTATAAATTCAACACCAATTAATTAGGGCCTTTTCCATAACTCCCAAAATAACTTAAAACATGTGGTTATATTTTCATGGCTTGATAATCAACCACTTTAGGGAGTGACGGGGATGATGACGACCCAAAACAAAAAAAACATGTAAGAATTTTAGAGAGGGTTCTAATATTGTTAGAAAGATAAGGGAAAAAATGTTTATTCAATGATAATCATATTATTCCCTCATTGAAACATCTCTATTGATCAATAAAACTACCAAGTAGTATGTTCCCTCTACCTATTGACCGATTATACAAGCAACTACTAGTTTTATTAATATTCAATCACCCCAGATATATGGATCTTCTTCCCCTCTAGAATACCCTAAAATTACACATATACCACATTATTCACCACTGAAACAACCTTCACCACAATTTAAAAGTATATAAATGGAAAACTTCTATGAATCAACATTAAAATGGATGTGGCCTTTATTGAAAAAAATAAAATGTGATTTGGGTAGAGTTTCATGATTTTAATTTAAGAGATAACTTAATTAGGAATCCTCTACCAAATAATTCAAAACCACATAGAGCTCACTTTGTGGATATTTCTAAACTAATTATTGATAAGAATGAAGAGAATATGTCAATAGAAAACTATATTATGAAAAGAGTATCATTGGGAGTGGTAACCAAGGAAATTGATATAATAAATATTTGGTAAACCACATAATGGATGATAAAGAGATCAAAAGAATATGATCTCATTTAGGGGAAATTGAAAGAACAAGTCCAATAGCTGGTTATATGTGTCAACTATTTTTTGAATCTAGTTGAGGACCTAATACTTCCCAAAGTGAAGGCTCCAACATAGATTCCTAGCATTATAAAAAAATAATAAGGTATAATAGCCATGGGAAAAATCTTGAAGCCTAGGTTTATAAATTCCACTTAGATGGCCTGAAGTACATTGATGAAATGATCAAATTATATGAGAAGATCAATTCAGAAAAGGTCAAACTCAATAAACAAATCCAATGACATGAAAAATAGTTGAAGTTATGGGAAAGTGTTGAAAGGATATATTGAGGAGATGTCTACCACTATTTAAGAAATTTTATTCAAAATAAGGATTTTTGAGAAAAGAGAGATTGATCTATCTTGTGCTTGGTTTTAGTGAATACTCCAAAGAATAGAAATTTTTTATAGGGCTATGGAAGATTTAAAGAAATAATATCATATTTTATATGAGAGAAATGTATAAATTTATTCCAATGTGTGAACATTATATTGTGATTTGCTTAGGTAGGATTAATGTAGTCAATATATTATGAATGAAATCAAAGAGCAATTCAAAAAAATAATGAAGGAGGATTTATAAAAATAATGTGTGTTTAACATTTCCTCCATGATTATGGTTAGTGAGATCCATGCCTAACTTAAAGAGATAAACTCATATTTGGCTAAGATTTTAGATGTCAAATATGTAATTTGTATAATATATGGTAGGTGGATAACATGTTGAAAACATGTGATAATTCCTAAGGAAATTCAATCACATAAGTAGTGAGGAAATTCAAGATATTAAAGACTAGATACAAGATAAATACCATCAATCAAGAAGATTATCCACATCTATATCCATATAAAACATATTCCACTCCATAAAAAACATTTAATTTTTTGGATGAATTGGTGGAGTGAAAATCAAATTTTATTCACTCTAAAATTGAAACTATGTATCAACAAAATTGTCCCAGAATTACTAGTTGTGTTATGAGTGAAATAACCGATCACAAAGTGTACTAAGAAACTTTAAATTTGAAAATATATGATTATTGGTATAAAATAATGTACACAAAATAATATTTGAGATAAAATATATAAAATTATTTTCAATTCAAATTAATTCACCACACTTATATTGTGTGCAATTTTATTAAATAAAAAAGTTTATCTTGAGCTAGTTACAAGGAAACATGAAATACAAGTATAAAATTAACTATACAATAAATAACTCCTAAAACTCTAAGTGAAATTAAAAATATACTAAATAAATTTTAAATATAATAAACAATTTGAGTTTAAATTACTATAAATATTTGGACATCATGTAATAAGCCTCTTTCATAGTAAAGTCAAACATGCCCTTAAAAAGGAATCCTAGTCAAACTATGAAACCCACCTAAGATAATTAAAGAAAATTAACTAAAATTAACTTTAATTTTATTTATATAATAAATAAATCACACCCCACTTATTTTTTATGATTGGATAATGTTTTAGACTTAACTAAAAACTCAAATAATGAATTGGATTGAAGTGAAGTGAATTGGCAATTAACTAGCATTTCCAACTATTTTAAGGAAATCATTAGAAAGTGTCCAAAAGTGAAGAAAAATAATTAATATAATAAATTAATTAAATAAACATATAAAAAACTTAAACACTCAAAATATATTAAGTCTAAAACTAGAACTCAAGTGCCCATATTGGCATCATACTCAACAAAGCTTCCTACAACATTTGCAACCTTTTTTCTAATTTTGTCCTCTTTCTATTTCAAAAAAGTTTTTATTTTTGGTATAAATTTGGATATTAATATAAAATATATTATTATAAACATGATAAAAAAATTAAATAATGGATTATGAAGGGTTATCACATTTCATCATATCTCTAAAACTAGGATAAATGGCTATTTTAATGGGGTTATTTGATGCTCAATGTATTCTGTTTGAAAGTAAAGGAGAAAAAGACTTCATGTTCATTATTAAAATAAGTAAAAAATGGAAAATTCCATAATTTTTTGTCTAGTTTTTTCTTTGTGGATGTGGTTTTTTCTTATGTCGATGCATATCTCTCAACCCTTAAGTAATACTTATTTTATTCTCAAACCAGCATATTAATTTTATAATTCCTTCTTGTCATGCAAGGGATATAATTTTTGTTTTATTATTTATGCAAAAAATTTCACCTTATTTATTATTAGTTTTATTTTATTGTTTGAAAACAATAAAACCCAATATGCCATTTAACCTATAAATATTGTAAATAGGTTTATTTCTATTTTTCTTATTTTCATAAAGGGAATCTCCCCTATGATTCCCTCCCTTATGAATAAAGAAAATAATTTTTTTATAATTAATTATTTAAAAATAAAATATTTTTCAAGGTACCAGATATTTCACCAATAATGATCTATTGTCCCATCCTATCTAATACATCTTTTTTAACACTCTACTACTAATCATGTTGACTAGGTTTCTGCTCATCTCTTTGATTACCCTAATGTTTAGTGTTGGTAATATTCTTCAAAAAAATTAAAAGAGAATAAATATACATGATAAATTATAAAATCATGTTGTATTACATCACAAAGGATAAAATAATATTGAAATGGAAGCAATGCATCATACAAACCTTCTTCACATATTTTGAAAACTTTGATGAAGAATATATAATAGTTTATATAAAAAAATGCATATATAATTTGCTATATATTTAAATATCCTTTAATTTGTAGTGAAGAAAGTAAATAGGTGTAAACTAATGGTTACCAGAATTTAATATTAGTAAATAAATGTAACCTTTTATCTTTTATAAGACATATAATGATGTAAAATGGCTTGTAAGATGATATATATATATATATATATATATATATATATATATATATATATATATAGAGAGAGAGAGAGAGAGAGAGAGAGAGAGAGAGAGAGATTATACCATGGAGGAAGAGGCTATAACCAACATATGGGACTGATCACTTCATTTGATTTTGGTAAGAAATGACACATTGAATGAAACTAAATGCAAGGAGTTCGTATACATTATAGGTTTTTCTAAGAAAGGGATACACATGATTCACTAAATTTCCACATGGTTGAGAAATACTACATAAATGGGGGTATGAACATAGAAGAGATAATAGGAATGATATCCTACAAAGGTACATATAATTTTACATCCCAATTTCTCTCTAAGATAAATAACTTGTTTGATCCATGGATTATTATGATATTTAATTGATAGATTATTTTTTAATTAAGCTTTATGTCATATGTTGATTATGGGATAGTTATATGTTACTTAGATTACATGATTAAGTTATTATGAGTTAGTTTTACTTTTATATTATGTACATTATGATCATGTTTTTAGTTTATACAATAGTTTTTTATGGATAAAATTATGTTTTAGGCTACCTACCTTCATTATTGTGAGGTGGATGTAGGATAGATCTATCCCTTAGAGTGCGACAGAGGGAAAGAAACATCAAAGAGGGTGGCATAGATGGAAATTTTGGGGGATAAAAGAGTAAAATATAGATACCTACACACACCACATTAGAATAACATGTTTTGTGATTATTGTTTATTTTTTTATAGTTGTAGTATGTCATTTATGTTATCTACATTTAGATGACTACTTGTAAAATTTTATTGTGATATTATTACAGTTTTATGCTTATGTTAATTTAATTGCATAATTTCATTTATGATTATAGTACATAGGTAATGTTGTTATATGATTATGTGATTTGATGCTTATTGAGATGTTGCACTTACTATTATCTATGGATTTACTAGAATGTATTCAAAATGTCCTAATTCATTGGTTGGTTTAAATGATATTGAATAAAATCATTGTTTTGATTTAAATTCTATATTTATAAGAGGTATTTGAAGGAATTACTAATAACCTATGTAAAGGTAATGTTAACCACAATAACATTTGTTTAATTTATTGTTATAATATGTTATACTCTATTATATAGATTTTATACTTGTCACATTATCATTCCTAGTCATAATGTTTGATAACCCTTATTAAGTTAATGTCAATAGTTATTTTAAAAGTCATATAGATCTAATCTTACCTAGAGGGTTTAATGCATTGTCATTAGTCTTATGATTTTATAGATTTGTTGGTTTATCAACATCATTGGAAATGATAGTGTTAATGGACTTTAGTAAAGTTGATGCACAAATAGTGAGTCAATAAACATGCAGATATTTAAAGATCTAAATAATGATTAATTAGTTGCTTTGGGAAAACTTGAGATAATATGGGATTTTTTTTTGGATCTAACTTGAGTTAACAATGATTTGGTAAATTAATTTATGAATTTTGGGGTTTTTTCATTGTGTAAATGATGGAAGACTACGAGTCAAATTAGCCTCAGTTGCATACATTGAATGAGTGGGAAATATTCACCAAGAAGGATGGACATGTATCAGTGAAAGAATGATAATAAGGAGGAAAAAGGGGAGTTGACATAGAAGGAAGAGTAATGATGAGTATAGAGAAGGGATGAAGAATTTTTCTAAAGCAAAAAGAACAAAATTGGTAGCTTTAATAAGGTTGGTGGTGTAATTTCATTTCATAATTATCTAAACACATAAATTTTGCGAATTCTTTTTATGGAAAGGGGTTCTAAAATTAATTATGTTATTTTTATAAGAGTTAGGAACTATATATGGCTTGACCATCCACAGAACCCAACCTTTATCTTTGAAATCATAAGATCTTATAATGGACTATGTTTTGTTTTGTTCATAAACCTAAGATTTTATAATGTACTGTGTTATGATTGTTTTTTGGAAACCCTATTTGAAACAAGGTTATGTTTTTGAATATAATGTAAATTTTTAAACATTGTTTTGTTTGAGGAGAATTATGTGTTTTTGACTCATTAATCCCTTAGATAAGTTTAGTAAATCAATAACTATATGGGGGTATGTATACATACCCTACATAAGTACTAGGATATATAATAATACCAATGCATATTTAATAAGGTATATATACTATTTTGTAAATGGGAAATAATATTTGTATAATAATTATTAATGGTGTAATCCACTTACTTTAATCCCCAAATAATCAATTGATTTGAGCATAGGGTTGTGCAAGAGACATTTACTTTTAAGAAGAAAATTAATATTTGGTTGTGTGATAAGTTGATGACAATATATCCAAGTTTGATAATGATCAAACCTTTATGATTTGACTATTTATTAAAAATGATTCCACCCATTTAGGAAGAGGATTAACAAATAATATATGTATAAACATATGGAACAAATATACACACACACACACACACACACACACACACACACACACACACACATAAATGTATATAATTAGGTAATGCCCATTTGATTGAGGAATTTTTTAGAATAACTATTAAACTAGGTTATAAATCTTGTATCATATGAATTTTAACTTAATTTATAAATTAATTATAAAATATTTTTCTACATACTCTTCTTGTAATAACTAGTTGATCAGGTCAAACTAGTGGTTTTGCATGTGATATGATTCGAGGTATATATTATTAATTGACTATGCATGTGTATTTCTTTAAAGTGGTTATGTTATTCTAGTTGTGAATTGACCTATAAATTATTGTGTTCATTTTTAAATTAGTTTTACACTTGTGAAGTAGGAATGGACATTAAATTGTGTTTGCATTATCTTATTATGAAGTGAATATTAGTTTTTGGCTGTGAGTTGAATGTATTTTTTATGTGAATATCTTAAGACTAATTTTAAACTTTAACATAGTATACACTGATTTATAAAGTAGTGGGGAAACAAATTCATAAATTTATAAGATAGAGGGATTGTGTGAATAAAAATATACACGTTTGATTTATTCATACAATTCTTTAGTAGGTTTCCCTAGTGCAATTGATTGTATTCTTAGGATAAAAGATATACATTTTTAAGTTTATACTAGTACAATTTATATATATATATATATATATATATATATATATATATATATATATATATATATATATGGATATTGTTTATAAATGAGATGTGTGCATATAAATGTGGTATACATTTAGAGCTATTGATTGAGTTATAAATCCATGATTTAAATATACCATGAATAAATGAATACAACTAGTTTAATATGCAATAATTCATCATGGAAGTTGGATTACTATTCTATGTGAGTTTAAGGTCTTAGATATAAGGTATTTGATCAAGTAGCACCTTTCAAGTTGTTTTCAACCAGCTTATTATTTGATAAAAAAAATATACTTGGACATAAATTGTGTTAAATGCATTATTGGCATTTGAATAGGCTATAAATTAATGTTATTAGTTGAATGAAATAACATTGAGTTACTTTTTGAGATTTAATAACTTGTAGTATATAGTATGGAATATATTTAGATGGTATGTTCTGATAAGGATTGTTCTTGTTCTTTTTATTATTTATGTATTAAATAATATGATTTGAGATTCATTGCATAACATTTTGATGGACTAAATGTATGTATTTGATTATTTATATACTGAGCATGTTTTATGTCTACTAATAGGAAATAATATGATTGAATCTATTGGTTATGTTTTACTTAACTAAATCTCACATTTATGGCACTAAATAAGTAGTGACACATACTTCACTAGCTTAGTTAACATCATAAGTGAAAGATGAATGTAATCTGATCAAGTGGTGTGTATGAATTTGACTGATCCTAGAGATAAATAAATATTTGAAAATTTTGGCCAAATTAATGTTTTGGTTAAACATTGTCACTTCATGTGTTTGATATAGTTTACATGTTTGTGTGATATCATGTTAGAATGGATTTTATTTATGGTACTATTAATGTATTATTTATCTTATGGCACATGGTACTAGATTATCTCTATGGATTCCCACACCATAAGTATCTACCCATCCATGAATGGAGGGTCATTCCTTATTTAGGAGATTATGCACGGGATAAATGTTCTATGGTTGGTGTGGAAAATTTCTCAGATGATTCTCTCCCTCCCCATAACAATAATTCATTAGAGACTACACTTGATTTTACCATAAGATATTTGAGTTCATTCAGACTCATGATCCATGGATATTTGTGTCTTGTATTATATTTATAATTATGACACTATTACTTTTGAAATAGTATTATTTATTAATCTTTACATTGATAATAGTGGCTATAATATTATATCAACTATGGCTGAAATTGTGTAATTACCTTTTGGAATAAATTAAGTTTAATTGGGTTAATAAACATTGTACTTATTTTTCTTAATCATTATCATGGTGATATTTATCTAAATGGATTTATACATTATATTCATGGTTAAATAATTTAATGAGTTTAATTATGGATCGCTAGTTAAATTTCTCATGTTGAAATCTGATGCATGAATATCTGTAATTAATTTTAAAAAAACTCTATTTTAGTAAAACCCATGGGGTTGTTACATATAATCTAAAAGATGTACCTATATTATAGGAAATAATGTGGAGAAGTACTGAAATACATATACCAAAACCCCTTGATGCTCATTATGAATTTGAAGAGGAACAAGTTAGGCCACAATAAAAGAGTGGTATTTGAGAGACTAAAAAAACATAAATTATTGATGTAGTATTTGGAAGAGTTGTATAAAATTAAAATACTAAGAAGTTTATTTATGGAGTTATATTATAAATCTAAAAAATAGAAAGGCAATACAATATGATGGGTTAATAAAAATGCAAACGTTAAAAATAAAAATGTATGAAAATAACCCACAAATAGAAGAAGAAAGATATTTTGTTAGATGTGAAAGTAAATGGGCAAGATTTTGAGAATGAATTTTTAGATTTAGTAGCAAACATTAAAATAGTTATATGGGTTACTTTGGAAAATTTATGAAAAATTCCACTACATGATGTAAAATATGACATTCCTTCAGAAAATTAGACCCTGAGATCTCCCAATGTTGTAATCATATGTGTGGAATTAGATTTCTTAGAGATTAAAATAAAGGTTCATATTTAAGTCATGGAAATATATAAAAACAATTCATCATATAATTTTATTAGATTTGGAACGGTTTGTATATTGTAATGAGATAATGGAATCAAAAAGTGAATAGATTATAATGGATGGAAATGAAGTTATAGTCCACTTACCATTGTAAATGTGTATGTCTTTTGCATATACCACTATAGAATGGGATGGGAAGAATATAAGTCATCAATAGCACTATTGTGCCATAAAATCAATTATAAAATATCCCAACTCAAAAAAAGACTATGAAATAGACAAGGATGATTAGATTAGACTAGAGAGTGAAGAACCCATGTTAAATTTAGAGGTAGTATTACATCATGGATACACACACACACACACACAGACACACACACACACACACACACACACACACACACACACACACACACACACACACACACACACACACACACACACACACACACACACACACACAGACATACATACATACATACATATATATATATATATATATATATATATGTATGTATGTATATGTGTGTGTGTGTGTGTGTGTGTGTGTGTGTGTGTGTGTGTGTGTGTTTATATGTATATATATATACATATATATATATATATATATACATATATATATACATATATATATATATATACATATATATACATATATATATATATATATACACACACACACATATATATAGACATACATATATACATATACATATATATATATACATATACATATATATATATATATACATATATACATATATACATATTACATATATACATACATATATATATATATATATATATATATATATATATACATATACACACACACATATATATATATAGACACACACGCACACATATATATATAAATAATGTAGAAAAGTTTGTTGTCTAAGTCATTTACTTTATTAGGAACTTATATGTCTATCCAAGTCAGTTCTAGACATGTCACAACTAGGTGCAAACCTAAACTAATCCTATAACACTCAACATTTATCACTTGACTATGTTGACATCAATTCAAATAAGGTACAAGCATTATGTGCTCACCTAAAGCACAAAAAAGAAAGAGCTAGGGCTTGAATTAGGCTACCCTTGTCATGGCACATCTCATTATTTAAGGGACTTGGTCTTTGAAATAATGAAATTGGTAAGTTCATTGGTGTAAGCCATTATAGGTGGAGTTTGATGGTGTGTAGGCACAAAATCTATATGGAGTAGTTATTATGAAGAACCCATGTTAAATTTAGAGGTATTATTACATCATGGATATGTGTGTGCTTGTGTGTGTGTGTGTGTGTGTGTGTGTGTGTGTGTGTGTGTGTGTGTGTGTGTGTGTGTGTGTGTGTGTGTGTGTGTACATATATATATATATATATATATATATATATATATATATATATATATATATATATATATATATATATATATATATATATATATATATATATATATATATATATATATATATATATATATACAAATATATATAGACATACATATATATATACATATACATATATACATATAGATATATACATATACATATATATATACATACATACATACATATATAGATATATATATATATATATATATACACACATATATACGTACACACACACACAAACACACACACACACACACACACACACACACACACACACACACACACACACACACACACACACACACACACACACACACACACACACACACACACACACAATAATGTAGAAAAGTTTGTTGTCTAAGTCATTTACTTTATTAAGCACTTATATGGCTATCCAAGTCAGTTCTAGACATGTGACAACTAGGTGAAAACCTAAACTAATCCTATAGCACTCAACATTTATCACTTGACTATGCTGACATCAATTCGAATAAGGTACAAGCATTATGTGCTCACCTGAAGCACAAAAAGAAAGAACTAGGGCTTGCATTAGGCTAGCCATGTCATGGCACATCTCATTATTTAAGGGACTTGGTCTTTGAAATAATGAAATTGGTAAGTTCATTGGTGTAAGCCATTATAGGTGGAGTTTGATGGTGTGTAGGCACAAAATCTATATGGAGTAGTTATTATGGCCATAGGAGTGTAAACCTCTATTTGGCTAGTTCTAAGATGCCAAGGGCATAATCCTTTGTGTTATTAGGTTTGATGTCATGTCGTGCTATGATGGGTCAATATAAAGTCTGAGTTTAATTTCATTTTAGGCTCATAATTTATGTAAGACTATCAAGCTCATACTTTAAGTAAGACTCTAAAGGCTTGGGCACATGACTTGTATTATACTTAGGCTAATTCAAAGGTTATGCATACATCAGCAAATACTCAAGGATGCCATTAATGGGTTAAACTAGGATATTTCTAAAACTTAGCATTCATATATTAAATCTAAGCATTACCACTATTAAAAACATTACAAAATCAATAAACACTACCATAAATATATACACTAGATCAATACTCATTTAAGTGTAACACCATTCTTCATTAAATAGTATTTAGATAAATAGAGTACATAATAAGTTAAATAAAGAAAATTATTATGTAAATCTACTAAAGGCCTAGAGGCTCACAAGTGATCTGGGGCACTATAATGGGGAGCCTCAAGGGCATCCATGTTAGTCCTAAGTTTTAATAGCTATCACTTTACTATGTTTAGAACCAATTATATAGAGCTTCATTATCTCCAAATCACATAATTTGTATACTTGTTTGATCTTAGATTTATAGAACTTAGAAGAATATTTGTTCTAGGGTGGTGGGCATATGTTAGGTGCTAAGTTGGAGCCTTGGTTGATCATTCCATTGGCTACATCACCTTTCACCATTTGCTCTCTAGTTTCCACATGCAACCAATAATGAAGATTCTGTCAGCATACGTGAACACCGGAAGCATACAGTTGATTACCAAACCAAGCAACTTAATATGCGGAAATAAACCAAAATCACAAGTAACTAGAATTCAAAATAACACATGATATGAGAGACAATACACAACTTGTATTAATACTTATACAGAAAAGAATACAATAAAGAAGATGCCACTTCTTCTCCACCACCTCTTCAGAGGCTTCCCACACCTCAAGTGAACAGTAATTCTCTCCTCAAAGCTCTCTCTCTCAAGTCCCAACACACAACTCAAACACATAGTTGGTGTTCACCTCTAGTGCTCCACACACTCCACAAGTACTCAAAGTACTTCAAGTAGATCTCCCATGAACCTGCAACAACCTGCAATTCAACAGACCATACTTATGGAAGGAACTCCCTTGCCTTCCTCTTTGCTCTATCTGAGTACACACCTGTACTCCAAGTAGATCCTACCTGATTCTGCTCCCTATTGTGTTGCTGTCCTATCTAATCTTGCACACCTAAAAATCAACCTGGTTCTCAACACCTATGAACCTTGACCTTGCACACAAATACACCTGCAGATCAATGATCTTACTTACCATGTAGATCTCCTATAAAGGCCATGCACCTGTGACCAAGATCCTACACACCTGAAGAATCTTACTGACTCTCCAAAACTAGCACCCACCTTGGTACTGCTGTGGAACTAGGAGAAACACCCTTGCTCACCTCACACACAAAAGGAGCTAACTTTGCTCAACTCAAACTTGAACACTTTTCTAATACAACCATGAGTCTATTATATAGATCTCATCCAAACAATAATTAGACATCTAATTAAAATAATTAGATCCATAGCTCTCAGTCTAAAAATAGCACTAATCATGCAAACACTTGGTTCGTTAGCTAACTACCCATAATAAGCTCGCAGTCAAACCACACAGGCGACCGACGTCGGTCCCTGTCTGCCTAGAGGTGACTGACGTCGGCCAATCCCTGACCGACATCGGTTGTTTCTCTTCACTATCCTACCGACGTCGGCTGATCAGACTGACACCGATTGCTCTAACACTCAGCAACCTTTAGCAACCCCTCCAATGGTCTTCCCCATGTCTACATCAGTGAAGATTTTAGCTCCACAACCTAACAATCTCCCACTTGGAGATAAACATCTGCACTATACCTATACCTGTACTCCATCTAATCTATTTCCTGGTTTGTATCCCTCTTCAAGATCAATCCTAAAGACAACCCACCACACATCCCATGGTGTACCACCTATCATTCGAGTACCCTGCCACATCTAAACCTACAAACACATGTAGTGAAGTCCTGACCCTACATGTATACCTGCTACTGGTCCCTCTCAAATACCTGAGAACCCACTTCCCTGAATTGGCTCCTAACTCTCTGACAGCTCCCACTGCATAGGAATACTCAGGTCTATACCAGACCTCATGTGATTTCAGACACTATACCTATCCAACCCTTAGTGTGCTCCGGCTCTGCATCCTGAACCTTGCCAACACCTGATTCACATCAGCTCCCACTGGAGACAAAATCAACCTGTGATCTCCATGTCTCCCATGTCAAAGAATTTCGCTGCTCCAAACTCCTCGTGACATGCCACTGAACTAATCTTACCCTTAGCTCATCAAAACCCTGTATGTACAATCCTGATAGCAAAACATACCATCCACATACAACAACAGAATGATGTCATGACTCATCATCCACCTGGTAAGGCAAACCACAGTAGTTACCCTGACATTGACTGAAACCATGCTTCGTCCTCCACCTGTCAAAACCTGTACCATTGTCCTGCAGCTCCTCAAGACCATATACCTGGTCTTCCATCTCATGTGTTCGTTCACTCTATTCTTCAACTAAGGAATCCATTCGTCTCTATGCTTTCTTCCTGGCTAGCAACCCTACCAAAACTCCCATTTGGTTCTGCATCATATTCCTGCCATGCTCCCACCTGTTTCCTAGATCCTTCCTGCTCTACAATCAACAATGAGTATAAAGAAGAGGAACAATGAATTTGAGGGCCTACTTATGTCTTCAATCCTCCATATGGGTGTTTGAGACTCCTTGACAGCGTGTTTTCCACCCAAAATTTGTTATAGTGACTGACCTCGGTCACCCCACAGTCTGCATCCGACTGACGTCAGTTCCCATGCGTCTATCCCTGACTACCGATCCTACCGTCATTGGTGTCTCTTATGCCGATGTCAGTTCTCCTGATCGACATCGGTCTTACCTACTGCGGACGTCGATCCTCATGACCAACGTCGGTCTTACCCTACCCGACATCACCAGCTTTGGTCTACACATGACCGACATCGGCACCTGTCTGTTCGATGTCGGTTCCTCCTAACTGACATCGGTATCTGTGTTCACCTGTGAGTGATGACTTTTTACCTGTGAGCTCCTTTGAATCAAAATCCATGTCCAAACTACTCTGCTCAGAAGTATCCAACACCATCCACTGGTTTCTATCCACCATCTCCTCCAAGTACACCAAGGCTTTCCAGTTCTTAACCCTATCAAATATATCTTTCTTCTGCTTAAGAACATGCATCTCCTTCCTGCTCATGTGACCAAGCCTACGAAGCCACGTCTCCATAACAAAAGAAGAATCAGTAATATAAACAAGTAGATAAAGAGTACCTATTTTCTTACCACTAGCTAATTCAAGTGCATCCACTATGAGAGTTCTTGTGCATCTCTCATCACCCAATCTTTCTAAATAAATTATCCATATCTCCAAACTTGGGACCTGCATGACCTTCATCAACACCTATGTGTTGGCCACCTGTAATTTCAGCTTCACTTCCCCTTTGTCAATTCTTTGGCAAGGCTCACCAGCTCCTCTACCTGGGGCTGCATGGAAAGAGGCAACTGAATCTTTTATCCAAGATTCAAATTTATCCAAGAAACCTCCTAGAGCATCCTATGCAACAATACCTGCTACATCTGCTTCTTCAGTTTCTTCATGCTGATCTGCTACCAACCAACAATAATCTTTTACCTGCTCTTTCTTTCCATGGGACCGTAAGTGACCATCTGTGCTTTTCAACTCCTCCATTCTTAGCTTACTTTCATCTACCATTACTCTACTCCCACTCGATCAAAAACCCCTGAGAGTGACCTGTAACCAAACACAAAACTTGCTCCCTGCAACCTTAGCTCTGATACCACTTGTCAGGATACGTGAACACCGGAAGCATACAGTTGATTACCAAACCAAGCAACTTAATATGCAAAAATAAACCAGAATCATAAGTAACTAAAATTCAAAATAACACATGATATGAGAGACAATACACAACTTGTATTAATACTTATACAGAAAAGAATACAATAAAGAAGATGCCACTTCTTTTCCACCACCTCTTCAGAGGCATCCCACACCTCAAGTGAATAGTAATTCTCTCCTCAAAGCTCTCTCTCTCAGGTCCCAACACACAACTCAAACACAGAGTTGGTGTTCACCTCCAGTGCTCCACGCATAACACAAGTGCTCCACACACTCCACAAGTACTCAAAGTACTTCAAGTAGATCTCCCATGAACCTGCAACAACCTGCAATTCAACAGACCATACTTATGGAAGGAACTCCCTTGCCTTCCTCTTTGCTCTATCTGAGTACACACCTGTACTCCAAGTATATCCTGCCTGATTATGCTCCTTGTTGTGTTGCTATCCTATCTGATCTTGCACACCTTCAAATCAACCTGGTTCTGCACACCTATGAACCTTGACCTTACACACACATACACCTGCAGATCAATGATCTTACTTACCATGTAGATCTCCTATAAAGGCCATGCACCTGTGACCAAGATCCTACACACCTGAAGAATCTTACTGACTCTCCAAAACCAGCACCCACCTTGGTACTACTGTGGAACTAGGAGGAACACCCTTGCTCACCTCACACACAGAAGGAGCTAACTTTGCTCAACTCAAAATAGAACACTTTTCCAATACAACCATGAGTCTATTATATATATCTCATCCAAACAATAATTAGACATCTAATTACAATAATTAGATCCACAGCTCTCAGTCTAAAAATAGCACTAATCATGCAAACACTTGGTTCGTTAGCTAACTACCCGTAATAAGCTCACAGTCGAACCACACAAGCGACCGACGTCGGTCCCTGTCTGCCTGGAGGTGACTGACGTCGGTTGCTTCTCTTCACTATCCTGCTAACGTCAGCTGATCAGACTGACGCTGGTTGCTCTAACACTCAACAACCTTCAGCAACCCCTCCAATGGCCTTCCCCATGTCTGCATCAATGAAGATTTTAGCTCCACAACCTAACAGTGTGTGTAAGTTAAGCATACCAAAGCTTGGTAAAAAAATAACATAGTGTTATTAACTTGAATATAAGTAATATGTGGAGGCACAAAAGTAATAGTAAGATCACTAGGATAAATAGACTCCCCACTTAATGTAGAAGGAGATCCTCTGGTAAATGAAATAGAAACATTTAAAAGACCGTTAGAAACACATTCAATCTCAAGTATAAATGCCTTAGCCATTTTTACATTATTTTATTCATATCTAACAACATAAATCATAACATCAATATCTTTAGGGATAATAAAAAGATATTTTTCAAAATTAGTTTTATCCATAGTGGTAAATTTTAGAAAGGAATTATTATTGGAAATATGGGTGTTAAAATCACTAACATAATAATCAAAATTGTAATCATGTTCAACATAACTAGATTCACCATTCACATTTATACCATTTTCATTATAAATAACCAGATAATAAGCAATAATTTTACTAAAAAGTTGTATTTTATCTTTTAAACATGTAGAAAGTTTTAGACACTCAGATATAATAATTAAGTGCTTGAAAATGTTTAAACTTGATATCCTTATCTTTCTTGGATAATTCACCATTATATTAACTTGAAATATTTATGGGAACATTTAACATTATAAAAATTATCTTAAAATAACCAAAAAAATCATTTATACATCCTTATTTTGCTTAAAATTTCATGTCTAACCAATTCCAAAACTTTCTATCTTCATTGGATAACATTGTACTAGGTTAGATAGGGTTACACTATGGCATTGTCCATTAATGCAATCTTGTCCCCATGCTCCAATGGTAATTTTTTAAATTTGAGATTTTAAATTTTATCCATATTGTTATTTTAAAATGGTTGTTTAGTGGAAAAAGGATTCATCTATATAAGCACATCAAGGCAACTCTAAATACACAACAATCATTTGGAAATTCTATTGTATATTGAGAAAAAGAGAACTATTCTTTCCAATTCAAATTCTAAAGCATTATAATATTCATATATCAAGTATGAAATTATTTTATTATAGGTCAAGGTTACTCATTCTCAAACATTAAAAATAATCTATCTAGTTTCATTCATATAGCAAAGTCAAGATTCA
Source organism: Torreya grandis (assembly GCA_037957365.1). Classification (NCBI taxonomy): domain Eukaryota; kingdom Viridiplantae; phylum Streptophyta; class Pinopsida; order Cupressales; family Taxaceae; genus Torreya; species Torreya grandis. The sequence continues at coordinate 7,709 of JARHVA010001165.1, read as the reverse complement.
CAAATTCACTCTACGATGGAGAATTACATCATCTTGATGCCCTTTTAGGATATGTAAGAAATGTTAAGATCACATGAATATTTATAATGGTAACCCATCTATTTCCCTATCCATATTCCCCAATTTTAAAATTTAGCATCTAATTGATTTATCATGCAGGAGCTAGGATTTTTTATTTTTCATGTCTTCCACTAGTAAATACAGACATATCAAATAATAAACCCCCACAGATAGATGTACAAACTAAGATAAAAAAATTAGTCACATAGTTAATCAAGATGTGGTTTTAGTCAATAGATAAGGCCTTAGTGTGACCCTATTCTTTTAGTGCAATTTTATCCCAACATAGTTTGAATTCCTTGTTTTAGATGTAACATAGTTTATAGGTCTTTTCAACTATTTTCTATCCATTATCAACCTACACATATAATAATAAATCATATCCAAGCTAGATTTTCATATATTTTGTCAATTTACTATTTATAACTCATTCTAATTATGTAAATTCTATATTTCACATTAAGATATATATATTTTTTGTATATTTAAATTAGTTTTTAATAGTTTATTCTTAGCAATTCATTATTAAATAAAAAATCACATTAAATATTTTGGTGTACCTATTATTTTAAAACATTGCTTATTATTTAATTCATTTTTGTCTTAAGATTTCATACAAATTTTGATACATTCCTAACATTTAAAGAAAACAACCTTCAACTTTGGATATAAAAATATGAAGCCATGAGTCAATCTTCTTCAATCTTGGATCTTAATTCAACACTGAAGAAATTATCTTGTCACTTTAGATAAAATACAACATTAAAGCTTTGTATTTTTACCCCAAGTTGAAATTTATTAATATTTATAGAAGAAAACCTCTATTATATGTTTCATAGGATTATGAAATTCATTATTTCATCTTGTATTCCATTTCAACATGTTATTCATTATGTTAAAACATATAATAAAATATAAATAAAGTCAAGAGGATAAAATATATAATATTAACCCTCAAGTAATTTTTAACTATTTTTTTTGAAATATTATTACATCCTTTAATGATTATCCCATAATATCATCATCATCACAAGTGATTTATATCACAATTTGAGGAAAAGAGTGCATTAACATTTCATACAAGATTGAAAGAAGAGGTCTTGGGTATAAATGAGAGTATTCTTCTTGTGGACAAAGTCAAGTCAATCCATATCCTAAGGTCATACCTATTATTAATAGCTATTTTCATAATATCCAATCTAAGTAACTTTATCCCTTGTAGATTCCAAAGAGAATGTTCACTTTATGATTCCTCCTCCTTTCCCTCAACATACTTCTATTTTCCAATCTATTCCAATTATTCATCTAATACTCATATTATATTACCATTTCCATGTTTTTAAAAATAGAAGAGTTAAAGTATCTTTACCTACCCAACCTGATCATACTAATCATAATGGTCCTCCTCTACTTCCTCCAAGGAAAGTTTCTCAAACCAAGGGATATGATCTCATTGAACAACTGTGTAATAGACTAGCTAAAATTTCTATTCTAGATAAATTAAATAAATCACTAGCTAAAAAGTATATATTATATGCCATATTTCAAGATAACACTCTTTTTATGGATACACAATGAGCTTAGTTTTATGATATCATGAATATCTTCAAGGATATTGACAATACTATATTACTTTTGATAAATAAGATATACCTCCCAAGTATATCATTGAACAAAATCTTCCATTTTTCATTCAAATTAAAATACATATAAAATTAATCAAGTGTGTATTGGTTGATAATGGTCATAGAATGAAAATTTATATCTATGTATTCATGCATAAATAGGGATTCAATAAGGAAAATCTTAAAAAATATTGTCAACCAATACATGGCTTTGATATCACTCCAAAAAAAAAATTTGGAAATATCATATTGGATTTACTATTAGGACTAAAAATGGTGTCTACCATTTTTCAAGTCATACCCAATCAATTATAATATAATTTACTCTTAGTTCAATCTTGGATTCATGCAATGGAAGTTACACCTTATTCATTTCATAGATGCATAACATTTTTGCATGATACACATGAGCATATAATCCTAGATGATGATTCACTTTTTTTTCATTGTAAAATTACACAATCATAATCTGATAAGTTATCTATACCACATGAACAACCAACTTAAATGTTACAAATTCATACTTATGAGATGGGTGAAACAAGTAATGTAACTAAAATGCTATAAGTTACTTAAATTATTGACAAAATAGAAGCACCTTTCAAGTAAACTATGCAAAAGATGCAAATTTATACACAAATATAAAAACCTATCAAAGAAGAAAAGTAACAAGTTCTAATTTATATAAAATAATAATATCCTCTTCCAAACCTAGAATTATTGTTCAATTCATAAAATTATTGTATAATTTAAGATTACTATAATGGTGATAATGAAGATACACATGAGCTTACAAATGATCAAAATTTCAAATTAAATTTCAATCCCATTGCTGAAGTTAAACACTTATCTCATTCCTTATTTACGTATATTAGAGTGGGTGAATGTAGTGATATTTATTCTATATAAAATAGGGGAAATGCACCCATTTCAAATCAAGTGGATATATAAATTACTTCAAGTAGTTATAATACTATATCATAGTTAATTAACTCCAACATAGTGATCACATCTCCCAAGGAAAAGGTATAAATGGATCAATTAAAGACTCACATAGAGCCACATTTAGAGGAATAATTAATAAATAAATACCAAACACCTTTCAAAAAATTATTTATTAATAAAATATTTTTAAATCAAGAGTCAATACTAAAGGTACTCAGAAAAATATGGTAACAAAAGAAACAACACAATAATATTCTTCCTATCTAGTACCTCTCATTATTAAACCTATTATGGATGGAAAATAATGTAATAATGTTACAATTAATCACTTACATGAATTTAATATATGCATCCTTGTTATTCTTTGATATCTTGGGTATGATATATATCATCTTGAAAAAGCTACATAATGAGAGGATTACATAGTATACATCACATTACCAATTAGTCTTGGTCCTAAATCATGTTTCACATTATTTCAAATTGATCCTACTTTAGATCAATATAATTCAATCCTTGAGAGATCATGGAAAAAATTTAATGGGAGCTACACTTATTAATAATTATTAATCTCTAACATTTAAACACTAATTATTATTCTCTAACATTTAAACAAGATAGTGTAATGATCACAATTTCAATAGAGAACATGATCACAAAATAAGAGGACACAACATGGAATACACTAATAAATACACCTAATTAAATTATGATTGATATACATCATACACCACCTATTATATAGTCTAATGGATTAGATATCTCTACACAATGGCATCTTATTCCAATTGTGGGCTTATCACAAAATGAAGTAGGTGGATATACCCTTTATGTAAGAACTCCATGGTAACTCTCCTATATTGGTCAGATAATTACCACTTTCCTATGTACATATTTTTTTTATTTTACTTTTTCTTCTTCTTATTCTATCCAAAATTCCAAGCATTATTCTAACCCTTATATTTATTTTTCACTTTAAGAACTTTCCCTATTAATTTTCAAACCAATTCAAACAATCAATCCAAAACAATTATTTTTATAAATGGTTTCAATGCTTATTATTACTTACTATTAAATACATATCATGCTATGGATTCCTTAGAACTTACATGATCACATATATATTTCTACATTTTTGATGATCACACAAAGATTATTTTGCATTTGGGGGCATGAACATCACTATCTTCATTGATATAATTATTTTTGGGCATACAGTGGGCGAAAATGGCTTGCCTTAATTCTTATCATAACTATGTTTTAGCACCTTGTTACAAATATTTTTTTGAATACCTCCATTTTTTCACTATTTTTGAATCCTTTATTCTTAACACTTTTTCAAATATTTTAAGAGAAATTATTTCATTTTTTTTCAAAAATTCAAAAAAATAAAATGAAAACTTCCAAAAATTTAAAATTAGGACTTGTAAGAATTTTTCATATGTTGATGCCTTACTTATTTACATATGGTATTTATTATATGTTAGGTAAATATCATACCTAAATTTTAAATGGACATCATTTTCATGAGGTATTTGAGTGTGATAAAAGATATATTATTACATGGTTATTTGATGCCAAACATTCATTTTTACCTAATAGCCTTTCTAAAATGATGGAATCTCTTCATTCTCCATGAACATCTCAATAGGTTGAATCTATCCACAACCTTTCTACCATGTGAAGGTAAATATCATACAATTTTTTTTTAATCACATAATTATCGTTATGTTACATAAAAACTTTAATGTGGTAATAATGATATGGATACATATGGTTGATGTAGACTAATCTCAATCACTCTATGCTTCTTTCTTATTTTAATACATTATAAGTTAATATTTTTCTTGCTTATTTTGTATTTAATTTATCATTGTGTTTTTAACATATACATGATATTTATTTAATTGTATTCTCATACCATTTGTGTGTGTCCCTTGGCCTTCTGTGTTTATAAAAAATTCACATGTCTCTTGTATGCAGCCCTTATTTATGACATTATATGTAAATTGTGTGACATTGTGTGACATTACTTGTATGTTCATTACTTTTTAATTTAGTTCCATGATTCACATCAATCATTATTTATAAATTCTAATCTTACTTTAGTTCTATGATACATATCATACACATGATGCTTATATGATTCAATGTTATATCTATCTAGCATATGTTTCATATATAATTGAATGATATATTCAATACTATGATGAAATTCAATTCAAATGTTTAATATGATACTACATGATTATATATTTTACATATTATTTATTTTTAGATAAGTGACTTGTAGGATGCATCCTTCATCTCAAAGAGGGGTATCACAATGGGCTTGAATTAAGAATTCAAGACTCATGAACAATAAATTTTCAAATTTATGACAACATATATATTTTTCAAATTTAAATATGATTAAAAAAATATATATTATGGGGTAATGTGACATGTATGTGCACCCATTACTATAACTAACTCAATACATATTCACATATTCTCAATGTATATGCATGGGCATATGCAAAACAATTAAAAGTTGTAAGTTTCAAAAGTTACAAGTTTAATTGGCATTAAATATAAATTTAGTATTATAAAAGGGGTATGATATTCATTCATTTTCAAGTTAATACATGGAAATTTAAAATTTCTCAAGTTTTAAAGTTTTAAACTTGTAAATTTTAAAATAAAATATATATTCATTTATATCAGTTTGATATATCTTCATGCTGAAACTAGGCCACGTTAGAGTCCTAGTGATACTCAATGTCTATGGTTTCATTTTTTATATGTAGTGAGTAATATTAGTGGTTTCACCCATTCATTTATTTTTATAGATTACTCTACATATTCAAATGATAGTTGGAGCATACAATCCTTTCAACTCAGTGGATTTCATTGGTTTTAAAAAGTAAGACTTTATCACTATAAATTCACCATAGGTTCAACATTTCTTCAAATACCTCAAAAAGAGGTCACATACACTAATCCAATTTCAAATTATATGGAAATTATATTTCATACTATTTTAGGTGTATACTTTCCTTACTCTCTTTTCAAAATTTAAATTGCAAGTTTCATATTTTAAATTTTCAAATATAGACAATAACTACTTTCAGTGGAATTGTTGTAGGTTTTGATATAGAGGCATATTGCACCATCATGATTCACATCAAAATAAAAAGAATGTATACACACTTAGGTTTGTATCTACTTTACTCTAGTAATTTTAATTCATTGTATAACTAAAATAAAATGGGGGAAAGTGTAGCCACTCAAATTAAATCATTAATTCCCAGATAATGTTTAAACTTGAAATCCTTACCTTAGCTAATTCACCATTTTGTTAACTTAAAATATTTACAAGAGCATTTAGTATTCTAATATATATATTAAAACCACTCAAATCATAATTAACACATACTACCTATTTTTCTTACAGGTTCTTATTAGACTAATTCCACCAGTATATGTCCTTATTAGACATGACCACACTAGGATAGATAGGGCCATAATGTGACATTATCCACTAGCACAACCTTGTCCCTGTGCTCTAATTATTATTTTTTTAAATCTAAGGCATTGTATCACACACTTTTATCAAGGTCAATTTAATAAATATTCAAAAAAATCCTCTATATAAGCACAACAAATCCTTTCTAAATAGATTTAGCAATCACTTGGAAATTATATTGCACATTAAGAAAAAGAACACTATTATTTCCTACTCAAATTTTAAAGCATTTTAATAGTTACAATATAATTTTGAAATTACTTTATTGTAGATGAAGTTCACTCATTGTCAAGCATTCAAAAGAATTAATCTAGTTTCATTAATGTAGATAATTTAAGATTCACACAGTCACTCTTAGAGAAAGAACTACATTAGCCTAAGGACCTTTTTGTCCTATATAGGTAGGACTCATATTACATGGGGTTTGTTAAGGATAGTTTGACTATTAAATTAACCTATTCCACCTTTTGTCATTTTATCTATATTTGGTTTATTATTTAAGAGCTAGAGTTTTATATTTTGGAAGTCTTTATAATGACAAATAGAGACACAAAATCAAATAATAATCCTTCATAGCTATGAACATGCACCCATATTAAAAAAATAATCACATAGTCAGCTAGAATGCAATCATATTTAATGGACAAGATCATAATATGGACTTATCCTCCTAGTTTGGCCTTGTCCTAAAATAATTTGAATTCATTTTTTGAGATGTGATATAATTCATAGGAATTTTTAGCTAGTTTCCATCCATAGTCAGCCTGCACAGTCATCAATAAATTAGATCCAAGCTTGGTTTTCATATATTTTTCAATTTAATTTTTATATCTCATTTTTTATTTCTATAAATTCTTTATTTCACATTTAGATCTATAGTCATGTAGATCTAAATCAATTTTCAATAGTTTATTTTTTCTTCGCATTTCATTATTAAATAAAAATAACATTAAACATAAGAAAAAAAAGTTGAATTAACTCAATAGTAACAATAATAAATCTATAACTTTACCTAGTAAGGATTGAAGATATAAATTTATTAACAAACATAAAATGTAATCATGGATAACTTAAAAATCATTAAAAATAAATATGTCTAATGATAAATTAATAATGAAGAAAATTATAAATAAATACTATCTAAAAAATCAAAATGATGAACCATAGGGGGTAAAATAGCATGAAACCTGAAGGTTGGATGATCACAAAGATAAATTTCACCAAAATATCTATAGTGATTTTGATTTTAGAGGTGAAAAAATACTAAAATAATGGCACACAAAGGGAATCACATAATTAAAATGAACTATAGTAATCAAACCACACTAATGTGTTCAAATTATTAATTTTAATATTGAATGATTAATAAACCTATTGAATTGACTAAGATACATATAAATATATTTACATACCTTAGTTTGAGTTGCATAGGTTTTAGAGATGACTAATGATTCTAGAAAATAATTTGTGAGACTAGTGAGACTAAAAACCTAAAAGTTTATTATGTTATGGAAGATGAACATAATAGAAAACCACTGATTAAAATAGGTTAGAATTGTATGACTAATTAC
>JARHVA010001164.1:3782500-3794079 GCA_037957365.1 Torreya grandis | reverse complement strand
ATCTTTTTGGAAAATTAATGGATATAATATATAGGTCCAGAAAGAGGAAGATAGAAGATGATTCTAGTAGAGGTTTTGTCTTGGAAGAAAGCTAGGATGTATTCTCATTATAAATGAGAAAGACTAAGAGACTTGTCCATTATTATTATAATGAGGATTTAAAAGCCTACCTATAGGAAATTATAAAATCATTTCCATAACTTCATGAGGTAATATAATACAGTACGAAAGAGTTAAAACAAGAGCTTGAATAGGTAAGATAGCAACAACAAATTGTATATTTTTGTAGAGATATTGAAGGTGATGTAAAAAATGTTACTTTGAGGATTTATAATATTTTAAATACTATTGGTTTAATGAGGGACTAATTATCACCTCATATAGCTAAAATGATCATATTATTTAATTCTTCAAAATAATATTAAAATAAACTAAATTTCCTGGTATTGTATAAAAATAATAAGGCTTTCATCCATCTTGAGTTTATGAACCCATTAGAAGTAGATAATGCTCAAAATATGGTGGTAATTAGGATATCATAAGTCAAATAGTGGGAATAAATAATGCAAGCCTTGATTCATAAATTGAAAAAGTAGGAAAATAAAGTCCTACAAATTTTGGATGAGATGAAACTTTCCTAGGCTTGGGATCCTTCAGGTAAATTAATAAGCAGGTCTAGTTTTGATAAGCTACTATAACAAGAGTAAACCCATTTTAAGAAATGTTTCTATGGATTTACATTATAATTTTTAATAAGAATTGGGATTTCACATAAATAAAGTAAAAAAGGTGGAGATATTTTGAGTGGAATTTATGGCCACCAAGATAGAGCATGCATTTTTACTATTACAGGTTACTAGAGTGTATAAACACTCTATTTTCAATATGGATGCAATAAGGTCATATTACATAGTTAGATATAATAACTAATAATATTTGGAATAAAATATTCATGTTTTATCTAGGTATTCATTTTCAACTACACCTTACATTATAATCCCTCAAATAATTGTTAGTTCAAACATGCACACTTTATCTGCTAGTAATCCTTAGTTTATTCAGTTATTTTTATATGTGTATTTTACATGTAATTTGACAAATATAATTAGGAAATTATAAAATTGATTGAATTTTTTTGTAATCATGCACACAATTCATGTCTTTTTAAGAACAAGTATAATTTTAAGAGACTCAGTTTTGACTAAGTTTAGACATACATGCATAACTCGAATTAATTAAGACTTTCATTCTAATTATCATTAGCATGTAATTTTAAACTCTTGAATGGATTTTGAGTACCAATATTCCCATACCCAAATATATTTATATAATATCAATTGGGAATAAATCTTTGAAATTTTCATGTAACTGTATTGATGTTCTTCCATTCCAATTTCGTATAATTAATTGGTTTTAATTTCTTAACTGTTTGATTCAATCATTTGAAGTGTAAAAAATATATGTAAATTTATTATTATTACTGATTTATTTTGGTTTAATATGTGAAATAAATATTATATAATTAACAAAGATCATTGATAATATGTAATTAGATTGACTTTTTCAATTCTCTAAGTGTGTAGAAGTGTTTTCCTGTATATAGTCTTATAGGTGTGAGAAACAAGTGCCTTAGATACCCATATATTATAAGATATAATATTATAAATAAGGGTGTGAAATATATACTATATATATAATTAATCTTTAGCTAAGACCTAAGATTTTACTAAATAATTTCTTCCCCATACTTTCGTAATATGTTTGTGTATGTGTTTACAATAGCTACTAGTTGTGACCATTGGTATTAAGACAACTATCCAAAAGGAGACCAACCTAAGAGTAATCCATTTGAAATCACATATCCTTAGTTTATACCCTAACTTTCCCTCTTTAATATTTTATTTTAAATCCTACCCACTTTAGCATAGGTTCCATCCATCCAATTCAAATATGTTTTATCTTTATTTTAGGTTCCACTAACCCATTCACACATGGTTGAACAACTTGCATGATCAACCTGTTATTCCACCATCTGGTTGTTCAAACCATACCTAAAACTCATGCCCTAGAGTGTATTTTATTTACATTAAAATCTTATAATGTTAGATGCTACCTCATTATGTTTTTTCTATACATCAAAACTGCATCAATAATAATTAATTATTTTATATTTTGAAGGTAGTTATTTTTGGAAGGGATTTATTAATGAAATTATAATGTGATTCACTTACTTAAATATTTGTTAAGTGTAATCTATTTAATCCTCATTGTGTCCCTTATTATATTATGTTGTGATATATCTTATTGTATTAACCAAATTATGTTTCAGTATAAATTACTAAGAATGACTATGAGATTTTTATTTGGGATAACAATATAATCTTAAAATTGATGATATTATGGTAATGGATATATCTTGTGGAATAAATATTTTATTAAAGCATTTGATTAGGTTATTTATTGTAAAATTTTATTAGAACAAGATAAATTAATATAAAAGATAATTGTAATAGAGATGGGATCCATTTTTATAGAAATAGTAAGGAATGAAAACCTTTAGGTTTGACTAAGGTCACCTTGGAATGTATTCATTAATGAAAGAAAAGGATTGTGAATATCATTCCAATATTATATTTTTTTTACATTTTAGTAAATTTATCATTTGATATCTCCATGGTGTAATGTAAAGGGTTTGTGTGTTATACTAGAAGCATTATCTGCCAGTGAATAGACTAGTCAGTTCATAGATTTGAGTTTATCTCTTTTAGATTATTTATTAAGTTAAGCATTTATTGTGATTTTGATAATCAATTAAATTAATTATAATGTCATTTTAGTTTCAATAAATTGAGTTAGCACTCGACACCTCCTTATTTTTTTGTTTATTTGAATGTAGACCCTCTATAATATAGTTGAATATTTTGAGGGATTCAAGCTTAACATTAGACATGTTAATGGTGAAAATATGCTAAAAAGTGTATTTAGCCTTATATTAACATTTTCACATTCATCAAATTGATCTATATCTTTCACTTCATGTTTACCTTAGTCCTTTTTATTTCTATACTAATTTTTGAATTTATTGCATGCCTTAGCCATTTAATTCTTAGGATTATCTAAGTCAATTTTAGTCTTATATATTTATTTCTTTGATTTTTCCATCATATTTTTCCTTATCTAATTTTTACATGGAAATTCAGATATATGTTTCCATGTGCCATCACTCTAGAAACTTGGGCAGCCAACAAGGCTATTAATCCCTATTAAAATTAAGATGACTGAGAAGGGTGTTAAATTAGTCTTCAAAACCTTTATTTAAATTTCAATTAAGTATTCATGAAAATTCATTCAATAATGTATATCAAAAAATGACTAAGTAACCATCCACATATGAATGAAACATAAGTACACAAGATAACAAAACTTATATGTTGGAATCTATCAAAGGGATGAAAACCCACTGATATCTACCAATTTAATATAGTCATATAATACAAACACAAAATTTATTCAAGAAAAAAATTCACATGGATCACCAACTCTAACTAGCTAAGTACCAACTTAGATACGCTTTAACAAGCACCCACTTACAAGGAAGAACCAACCCCCTCAATGAATCAATAATAACTCATATACCTAATATCTTTAATCAGATTTAGGACACCCTACTATTTAACCAACTAATGATGTCACTTATTTATCTCTTCACACTTTGAATCCTCTCAAATGACCTTTTAGCCTTCTTTACTCAACTAACCCTCTTCTTGACTTGATTAGGTCATATGACCTTGATTTTATTATATAAAAACTATGTCAAAAATTCATCATAGTTCCTTTACACACTTATTATTGTATAAAATACTTTCTTATACTTACTAATGTTATATTTATTTCACCTACTCTCTTCACTAACACATAGGCCTAAAGTTGCCTAATATTTATACAAGCAACTCATTCAAACTTCTTAGTTGTCAAAACACCGTTACCTTATTAGTTATAAAATGAAATGGATCTTAGGAAATATTATATACATGTATAAAACTTTATTTTATTCCCTTTATGTCTAACCTATCTTAATTAAGCCTTATCTCATCTTTAGGTCTCATAGAAACCTAATCCCATTATGTTTGTTTTAGGACATGTTATACATTATCTTATTTGGAAAAATTAAAAGATCCACAAATAATAGTAAAATATAATAAAACACTCAAATATATCCCTAATAAGATAATCTATGTTTCATAACACTTTATATCTCAAACCACTACTTGTAGCATATCATTAATATTGTTCATATTAGGTCTGTGCATACTTAGAAAGACTATTTTACAAAAATGAAGTATAAACACATTTTCTAGTAAAAAAACATGGGAAAAATCACATATAAAAAATATATATGACCTCATATACATCATAATATTATTTATACTTCAAATCTTAGGTAAAAAGTACATAAACCCTTCTTTGTAAGTAGCCCACTCAGAACTGCTATCTAGCTTCAAAACATAGCCATGAACAACTAAATATTCAACACCTAAAAGAGAAATTCCCATGAAAAATGAAAAATTAAAAATAATATTTTACATATTTATATCATTATGAAGTACAAATATCATAAGGTCTACTGTGAAATATTGGTCTTGTAAACCAATCTTTTATCTTCAATACACATAGTCAAACCTGAACTAGTCAACCCATTTGGCCTTCACCATTTCAATAAATTTCACTAACTCTAAAACCTAATTAAAATAATGGATAGGAATTCTATGTCCCAAAAAAAATCATATGAATTAGATGATTTAGCTCAGGGCATATATCCTCAAACTCATAATTGCAACTTACCTAGAATTTCTAATTTGCCTTAAAGATTGGTCATGATGATTTTGACCTTAAAAACATGTATAAATAATTTCAAATAATATTGATTAATGTGTATGATAATAATTTATATTTATACCATTATTAGATAGATATATAATATGTTAAAATTACAATATTTGTCTTTTAGATCAATCTCATGAACTTGCACCTTCACTGTCTCATCTGCACTATATAGGTAAAATTATGAGCAAAATTTTCATCATGTCCACTAAACTCTAAAAATATATCCAAAATTGACACATATTAAAATTCATGAAAACCCTCTTCATGAAATTTATCCCTAATCCATGATAACACATCCCTAATCAACTTCTCACTTCTACCTCATTTTCTCACTATCTACACCATTAGGTTTTTTAGTGACTGGTCAACTTATAAGATTGTTTTGGAACCCATGAGTGATATAACCTGATAATAAAACACCATGGGAATATAATAGAAGTATCAATATTAAACCTACATCCATTTTTCAACTTTGAATTGGTCAACTCTAATTTTTACATCAAACTTTTTAGAATCAAGGCCGTTTTTATAGGGTCTACTCACTCACCTGACAAACCAATCACACCCATAGGTGATTGGGAAAATATAATACAACCTAAAATCACTTAACTATCCATACCAATACATTTTGATCAATTTATAAAAATATCATTCATATCAGGCCATTAATAGGTCTTTTTTAAGGTTTAAACCATCTTCTAGTCTTAATGATCATTCATAAAACTTATCCCCTAATTTAAAAAAATAATTATTTTAATTTTTTATATATAAACCTTATGAATATACCATTAATATATTATGTTCTCATAAAGAGGCTACATGTTCCAATAAAACTTGAAAGTTCTTCTTAGGTTGAGAACCCTCCATTCTGTACACTCGAGAGACCTCAAAACACTTTGTCATGCCTTTTCCTTCAAATTTTGACCTAAAAATTGTTCAAAATAATTGAAACAGCATTAAATACCTATAAAAACTCTTAATTTTCCATAATTTCCTTGTAAATTGATCTTGATACTCCATCTATCCACCATCTATCTCTTTGCTTTATAGGCATTAACCTGCAAGTCACATTAGGCCTTGAAAATGGCCTTCTAACCATTTTCCAAAATTTCATCACATAATATAAATTTAATAAAACTTCTTAAAATTTTAAAACATTTTCATAAATTATTAATATTCCTTGACAATACCTCATGTTGCCTCATTAGGTCAGACAGGGTCTAGAACTAGTCTAGTTACATGTTACATCCATAGGTCTTACCCTTGTAGGCTCACCCTGAGACTCTCATGAGTGAACCAATTCATAATATTCATGATAAAACAACCTTATATAGCCTCATATTCCTATGTTAATCCATATAACATTACCACCAAGATCATACCTTCTCACAAGGTCTGTTCATGCAATAACCAGTGTCATGACTAGGCTTCTCGAGCACTTGAAGCTTGATAATTGATATTTAAACACTCCTTGATGATTATACACCTTGATCACATCAATTTAATTATATTTAGATAATATCATACCTATAAACATACTTCTTCATTATCATCACGAACATGTTCATGATATGTCTATGCTTGTTATTACTAGGCTTCTCAAGACACCTTTTACTCAAGGAATAGTACTCAATAATGCTTAATTTGACCTAAATATTGATATAAAACTTAGAATAATCATTATTTTTACTTAAAATTATATATTAATAAACATAAATTAGGTTTCCTTTGAATTATCTCTTGTCACATTATTCACACAGGCTCATACCTAACAAACCACACACCATGCATATTAACATCAATGACATCAACATTGACATCAAATGATAACCCTTATCAATAAATTATATTTTTATCATTAATGACAAAAAATTATCAAAATATATCACTCTCATCTCCCCGACTCTAATCAAACTCCCTTATTGGACTTTCTCCCCCTTTGACATTAATTCCAAAGGTATTCCACAACTATCATCTAAAAACACATCTTATTTGTAACAAAATTTCAACACAGAGAATATGAAGAATTCAGGAAACATGTTCTTCCTCAAAACATGAATATATATTTCAATATAAATTAATATTACCATAACACTTCAACATAGATCAATCTTAGTCAACAACCTAAATAGTTCCCACTCAAACCTAAAATCTACAATGCTTTTGCTAACTAAAGAGTGTATTAATGAAGCTTAATGAAGTCACCCCTATTCATAGGGTAATTAAAAAAACATAAATTTATGATATTCATAATTTTCCATGATCTCACAAGATTGAATGTCCTTGAATATCCTTGTATGCTTGATTGGCACTATAGGCTTGATCTCTTCATCAACCATTTGATCATTAATATGGCCTAACAATAGACATTCCTAACTTTATTTCACATCTAAGGTATGCTATATCATATAAAATATTCCACTTGAGATTTTAGACTGATCATGACCCATCATTGCTAACTTTGGTTTCCATATATTCATTTTCCTTCTCTCTTGCACTCTAAGAGCTTTAAACCTTGACTTGATGACCTTCTAACCTTGTAAAAATAGAATATCTAAAGTGTCATACATTATGAAAAATATATAAAACCACCTTATACATATAATTTTATTGATGTGAACTATGACTCCAACCATAGTCCCATGAGTACTCATTCTTGGAGCGTCTTTTACATTCTCTTGCTTTATGACCAAACTAACTTCATACCAAATAGTAACCATTAAATGAACTATCATACCTCAAATCATTAGGTTATTTTATAGGTGTTTTCATGTTGACCTTATCATCTTAAATAGGATTTTATTTCACTTGAGCTACCACTATTTGATACTATTTAAAACCAAGACCTTTCTTGTCACTTGTAGACTTTTGACTACTCAAGATGTCATCTAGAGCCTCAATACTCTTTTCAAACTTCACAAAGGTCCTCACCTTTATAGATGCTTGATTAAACTTATATTTAAAGTATTATAATTTAGTTTCATACCTGATGCATTCTTACTCTTTAGCCTTTTAGGTTTACATTGAATATCTCTAAGTGTGTCTCAATTTAATTGATGATCTCATCATACTCCTTAGAAGTGTTACTCAGTCTTTCCTAAAACAAGCCAATATGTTCCTCATATTACTTAACTAATGATCTTAGTTTGTGATTATTTCTCATTTTAAACTTCAAATTCTCTATATCACTCACTAATTATGCCTCAAGGTTCACTTTAGCTTCCTCTTTATCTGATTCTACATCAACCATAAAGCCTTTCCCATTTGAGCAACCCTCATTGTCTAATTCTATAGACATGAAAAAGGTTTCATTATTATCATGTTTAGGTTCATTATTTCCACCATCACTATTAGATTCCATTTATTCACTTACATTAGAAGAGTTATCTTTGTTAGTGTATAATCTTTTCTTATTCTTGAATGTTCCTTTCTTACCTTCATACTTCCCAAACTCCCTATTCTTGTCCAATTTTTAGGCCTTCTTATCATCTCCATGATGTTCATAATGTTATTAATTATGATCATATTTATCATTTTTAGGACACTTGGATACAAACTGACTAATATTTCCATATTTTTAACATTTGAAGGGAAACCTACCCTTATAATTACCTAAAAAAACCTTAATCTACCTACAAACATGGCTATTAGTTGATCATCATCAACATCTAAACATTTTCATCCTTGACCTTATTGAATTTTAAATTATTATCTACTTTTAAATATACTTCCTTACTATGAGGTATTGCTTCATTTTTTCTCCTCTCGTAGTCAATCAAGATGCCATGAAGCCCATCCATCTCTAGCTTGTCCAAATCTTGCATATCTTTTAATGTAGACACCTTACAGTCAAACATAAGAGTTAGTGACCTCAACACTTTTTAAACAATAGTATATTATTTCACTTATTCTCCCAATCCTATAATGACATTGATGACTTCATCAACCCTCAATAGGTAATATGCAGTGGTTTCATCTTCATTTATCTTTAGTCTTTCAGACTATCTTTGGTGGGTTTGTAACTTAGCCATCTTCACCTTGGTGTATACTTCATAAATAGTCTTCAATTTTTCCCATATTTATTTATATTATTCATATTCAATTTCCTTCACAATATATACCTGTGATAGGCCACAAAGAATGACATTCATTGCCTTGGAGTTGTTTTCACTAGCTTTCTTACCCACTACATCAGTTGGGGGAATCAGAGGAGCACTATAGCCATCCAAAACTAACTAAAAAATGTCATGACCTTGTGACATAAAATGTATATTAATCCTAAAATTCCAAAAGTCATAATTTTATCCATTTAAAAATGAATCTTTACTAGTAGAGAAATCACCTTGATCTTGCTAACTAGCCATCCTTACTTCTAAGATCTCCTTTAGGTTTTTAGACCTGATTCAAAGGACTAGGCTCTGATACCAAATGTTGGAATAAATTTTAGTAAGAGTGGGGGTGAATCATTTTTTAAAACCTTTATTTTAATTTCACTTAAGCATTTATGAACATTCATTTAATCATGTAGATCAAATAATGACTAAGCAACCATCCACATATGCATGAAACATAAGAATAAAAGATAACACAAATTATATGTATAAAACCCTAAAGGGGATGAAAAAAAACTATATCTACAAATTTAATAAATTACTATAATACAAACAAAAACTTTAATTAATCACTCAATTCACATGGAGTCCCAAGCTCAACTAGCTAAGCACCAACTCAACAAGGCTTTAGCAAACTCCCACTTGAAAGGAGGTACCAACTCCGTAGATGAATCAACCCCAACTTATCCACCTTATATAATTAATAAAATTTATGACAAACTAATTATAAACCAATTTATTAATACCACTTCTTCATCTCTTCATATTCTTAGCCCTCTCAAACTGCGTTTTAGCCTTCTTCACTCAGTTGGACCTTTTCTTGACTTGATTAGGTCATATGAACTTGATTTACATATATATATATATAATATATAAAAACTTAATAAAATTTAATCTACACACATTTTATGATATAAAATACCTTTTTATTATTACCAATTTTATATTTCATTCACTTATTCTCTTCACTCACACATAGGCCTAAAATTACGTAGTATTTATACAAGTCACTTGTTCATAGTCTTCTTAGTTAGCCAAACACATTTAATTATTATTTTAGAAATGAAATGGATCTTAAGAAATATCATTAACATGTATCAATTTTTTTTTAATCTATTTATGTCTGACCTATCTTAATTAGGCCTTATCTCATCTTTAGGTCTCATAAAGACCTAATCTCATTAAGTCTATTTTAGGACATGTTATACTTTGTCTTCCTTGGAACACTTAAAAAATCTACACATGGAAGTAAAATATCATAAAACACTCAAATATATCCCTTATAATCTCATCTATGCATCATAACACTTTATATCTCAAACCACTACATGGAGTATACCATTAGTACTGTTCATATTAGGCTTGTGCATACTCAAAAAGTCTATTTTAAAAAACTAAAGTATAAAAATAATTTATCAAAATAAAAATGGAAAAAATAATATATATTGAATATATATTACCTTAGGGACATAATAATAGTTTTTAGACTTCACATCTTAGGGAAAAAGTACAAAAACCCTTCTCTACAAGTAGCCCGCTTAGAACTGCTAACTAGCCTCAAAACATAGTCATGGATAAATTGACCTTAAACACCTAAAATATAAATTAAAATTAAAAATAAAACCCTTAATATATTATTAAACATATATAAATAATTATAAATTACAAAAATCACAAGTTTTAATGTCATATTTTGGTCTTGCAGACCAATATTTTATCTTTAGTACACAATCAAACTTGAACCAATAAACCCATTTTGGTTTCACTATTTTAATAAATTTAAATAAATATAAATCATAATTAAAATATTTTATAGTATATATATCTAATAAAAAACAACATAATATTCATTAGATTATTTAACTTAGGGCATAGAGCTTCAAAC
Source organism: Torreya grandis (assembly GCA_037957365.1). Taxonomy (NCBI): domain Eukaryota; kingdom Viridiplantae; phylum Streptophyta; class Pinopsida; order Cupressales; family Taxaceae; genus Torreya; species Torreya grandis. Next base: position 3,783,198 of record JARHVA010001164.1, on the reverse strand, counting down.
TCATCATTGTAGCTTACTTACCTCGAATTGTCAATTTGCCTTGAAGACCTATCATGGTGATTTTGACCTTAAAAACTTGTAAAAATACATTAAAATAATAATTATTCATATTTATTATCGTAATTTATAGTTAAAAATTATAATATAGATACATAATATAGTCAACTGACAATATTGGTCTTGTAGACTAATCTCATGAACTTGCACCTTAACTATCTCATCTACATTACATAGGTCAACTTATGAGCAGCATTTGCATCATGTCCAATAAAATAAAAAAAAATATATACAAAATTAACATGACCTAAAATTCATTAAAATTCTTTAAATTAAATTTTATTTATCCCTAATCCATGATAAACATCCGTAATCAACTTCAAACTTCTGCCTAATTTTCTCACTATCTTTACCATTAGGTTTATTAGTGACTAGTCAAATTTTAAGAAAGGTTTAACACCCATGAGATATATAAGATAATTATAAACCACCATGGAAATAAAATAAAATTCTCAAGCTTCAATCTATATCCATTTGGTAACTTTGACTTGGTCAACTCTGATTGCTACAATAAATATCTAAAAAATAAGGCCTTTCTTATAGGGTCCACTCACTCACCTAAAAAATAAATCACACCTAGATGCTCCTAAAGGAGTTTAAAACAAAATAAAATCACTTAAGTAGATATAAGAATCCACTAA